>JASPKZ010010238.1:97500-697500 GCA_030220185.1 Diploptera punctata | reverse complement strand
ATAAAATGTATCTAATTCCGAGAAATTGAAGAATGAGAAGAATTAAAATTACAACTATCTGAATATATGTCCAAAGTTTTATTTTAAGTTTTTACTTGTTCATTCTGGTTTTAATTAGCTTTATTTCCGAATAATATAGGGTATTTTCTCGTTACTTTCAGTTCATTTTGATCAATACCATCATTTTCATCCACTCCAATTTTCCTCCTTTAGTAATAATTAGCTTTGGAATAAAACCTAGAATTTTTAGGTGAGAACTAATCGTACCCATTACTTGCTATTTAACGAAAACACGTTGCCTCGGTAGTATTCAAATATTCTTGTGTTTTGGAGAAGGAATAGAGATTTTGCTGTTAGCGTCTTAAATTTTGATGAGAACTCTTCATTGAACACGCTAGCGTGGAAACGACAGGGATCGGCTGCAAGTTTTATTTGTCCTGATCGGAAGTGAAACTGTCTCGTCAGTCAGATGCCTCCGTGTTCGTGACTGAATACTTATAAAGTTGTAACACACATGAACACGACACATGGCTTCACGCACGTTTCTAACATTTGTTCCACTGACAAACTCAACAAGTCTGATAACACCAACAAGTCACACACCAACTTTGCCTCAACTTTCTTGCCATCCTAACCATTTCTTCGCTCCATTTACTACTAAAATGTATCTCTTCTACAAAAAAACAGAATACTGCGAGTTTCGTGAAATCTTGCATACTCTATCCCTAAAGTAATTATTCTAAATATAAATTTAAGTGCTCATATTATAAGGATGCGAAACATGGACTCTCACTTTAAGGGTGGAAAGGAGATTACGAGTATTTGTGGGTTATGCGTAAGAGATAAACATATGCTGTCGTGGAATGTTTTGTAGAGCTTTTTGAGATAATCAATTCTGCGTACATTAATTTTGTGTATTTGTTATGGTCTAGGCAGCATAAGCCATTTAAGCGTCCAAATAGCTACTTTTTTTCACGTTTTCCACTACAAAGGGCGATTTTTAAGGGTGAAGGAGTTGAGTATCACAACTATCTTATATCCTATGTTCATCCCGGGAATCTCCTGAACATTTTGCAAAAAGCCCCATCACCATCGGATCAAAGGTGTGGCCGCGCATAAAGTACAAACAAACAAACATTTTTATATATTGTTGCTATTAGTGTTATATTTTTTAATGTAATGTTTAGTGTGTAGCCCTCCATTGTATCTTTACCTTGTCGTGGTGGAGTGGCTTGCGTGCTTAAATGATCCTGAGAGCTATACCGGCGGTAGCATTGCTGCCGATACGGTTACCCATGCCGGACTGGTCGAAAGTGATAAGCCAGACGAAATAAGTACCTTGGTCGAAAGATTGACGATCTTTCACCGTAAAAATACAACCGTCAAGAAATGCGGACATGGGTTCTACTGGGGTAAAATTTTCCGGAGGTCAAATAGTCCCCCATTCGGTTCTCCGGGCGGGGACTACTTCAGGGAACCCATGCCAAAGGCTCAAACACAGGGACGTGTTCCTAGGAACATGGATATGGTCACACGTAGAAATTCAGTATATAATGGAAATGGACAGCTAATGACAAATGAGGGAAATTTTGAGGAAGTGGCTGAATTCAAATACCTAGGAACAATAATCACAAATAGGAATGAGATGCACAATGAAATTAAACATAGGCTCAATTCTGGAAATGCATGCTATTATGCATTGCAGAGACTTTTGATGTCCCAACTCCTTCCAAAAAACGTTAAGCTGAAAATATATAAAACTATTATTCTACCAGTTATATTATATGGGTGCGAAACATGGACTCTTACTTTAAGGGAGGAAAGGAGATTACGAGTATTTGAGAATAAAAGTTTTAGGAAATTTTTTGGACCAAAGAGAGATGAACAGACAGGTGAATGGAGAAGACTACTTAACAATGAACTACATGGTCTTTATAGGAAGCCAGATATAATAAGAACAGTTAAGTCTCGTAGACTGCGATGGGCAGGACATGTTGCACGAATGGGGAATGAAAGACGTGCATGGAAGCTTCTTGTAGTAAAGCCAGAGGGAAAACGCCCAGTTGGTAGACCAAGAATGAGGTGGGAGAACAACATTAACTATGATTTGAGGGAAGTAGATTATACAGGGAATGATTGGAAAGCATTAGCTCAGGATAGGTATGCATGGAGAGCTTATGTCCGCGCGGCCATGAACCTACGGGTTCGATAGTGCCAGTAAGTAAGTAAGTAAGTAAGTAGTGTGAGTAGTGTTAAATTAATTTTGTGTAAGTGTCATTTCCCTTATGGATTGATTAAATTTATCGCTCTTTAAAACCAACAAAACAGTAGCTTTACATTCTTATTGAACCTATAAACTTTAAGAAATATCTTCGAATACACAAGTTTTATACACGTTATGTATTTTTCTTTCAATGCTAAATTGGAACGAACATCAGTACATGAAAAGAATATAAGGTAATTCTAAGTAAAATATCTAAGAACGGCCACTTTAATAATTAATCTGTACCGTAACTAACTTTTTATTTTATAAATGGCTTTATAACTAGAAAGACAATACGCCTCGAATTTAATATAAAATAACAAGACAGGAAACTGAGTACGCTCTGAAGACATAAGGAAAAGTAAATTCAGAAATTAATGTTAAGTACACATCTTGTTTGATTAGTGGAATTTCTTTGTTATAACTTCAAAATGTGGTCACGCAATTTTTCTTACAAGCACAATCTAATTAATAATCGATGTGGGAGACATCTGCCGCACTCTCAGTATCGAATACTGTAAAGCGCTCGATTGTAATTCATGAACGCGTTACATTTTTGACTTGTTTGTAAGTTGTTATTCCAGATATCATCTAGCGCTGGAGCTAACTTCGGACTCTGAGACGTGCCTCAGCTATGCACTGCATAATAATGGTGGCATACAGTATTTACTAGCGAGGTACAACGTGAATGAAAAGTCAAAATATAATTTAAGTTTTGTTCTTATATAGCGTGTGAATATGGACATTTACACTGTCTACAGAAGGCAGATATAACTTTCGAACACATCGCGGTGAACGTACAAATAGGACAGTGGACAGAATTGCCAGTCTCAAGACAATCGTTGAGGATGGACGCAGTCTCTGGCGAAACGTCGGGGAATTACAAGCCTTACGACCATGGCCTATAGCCCTGAAATCTTCTTCAAAATCATTATATTAATATTTATGTTTTTCGTGTATAGTAAATGGAATTTTCCTTTGAAAGTTTCTCAGTAGCTTTTGTATAGGTTGGAAAAAATAGTTTCAGTATAGAATCAGATATCTGACTTTTTTAATGTAAATAAATATTCTTCTTCTTCTTCTGCTTCATGAAATTAGGCCTTTTGACCTGTTTTCACATCAAGTGGGAAATAATGGATCCTCCCATCTAGTAAATGGGCGTCCAACATTTCTATGTCCTATTGGTTTGTACTTTAGTAACAGATGAGGGATTCTATCTGTAGACATTCTCTTGACATGTTCATACCAGTTGTTTCTCATGTTGTCAATTCTATTTGTTAAATTAAAAATATTTAAGTCCTTCCTAATATCCTCACTTCTTTTCTTGTCCAAAATTGTCACACCCGCTACTGAACGTAGGAACTTCATTTCTGCAGTTTCTATTTTCCTTCTGTCTGAACGGTTAAGAGTCCAATTTTCACTTGCATATGTTAAGACAGACACTGCCATAATTTTGTAAAATTTTAGTTGTGTGCTCCTCAAAGTTTTATTTTTCAGTGTCCGTCTTATAGTGCCACACATTCTGTAAAATCTATTTAATTTAATATTAATATCTTCCTTCTGGCAGTATGATACGTTGCATCCTAAATAATTAAAATTGTTCACCTGTTGTATTATACTGTTATTAATACTGATTTTACACCTCATATGGTCTTTCCCGTTGAATGCCATTACTTTCGATTTACTTTCAGAGATTGTCATATTGAATTTATTTGCTATTTCGTTTAATTTATATGCTGCTATTTGTAAATTGTCTTCTGAAGAGCTAAACAAATATTGTTATAAATTATTTTGCACGTTTGAAAATACTTTTTTTTAAATTAAGAGGTATAATGTGTAAATTTACATAAACATCTATTAAAATATGTAAAAATATGTAATTATGATCAAATATGTAAAAATATGTAACTATGATCAAATATGTAAAAATATGTAATTATGATCAAATATGTAAGAATATGTAATTATGATCAAATATGTAAAAATATGTAATTATGATCAAATATGTAAGAATATGTAATTATGATCAAATATGTAAAAATATGTAATTATGATCAAATATGTAAGAATATGTAATTATGATCAAATATGTAAAAATATGTAATTATGATCAAATATGTAAGAATATGTAATTATGATCAAATATGTAAGAATATGTAATTATGATCAAAAATGTAAAAATATGTAATTATGATCAAATATGTAAGAATATGTAATTATGATCAAATATGTAAAAATATGTAATTATGATCAAATATGTAAGAATATGTAATTATGATCAAAATATGTAAAAATATGTAATTATGATCAAATATGTAAGAATATGTAATTATGATCAAATATGTAAGAATATGTAATTATGATCAAATATGTAAAAATATGTAATTATGATCAAATATGTAAGAATATGTAATTATGATCAAATATGTAAAAATATGTAATTATGATCAAATATGTAAGAATATGTAATTATGATCAATATGTAAAAATATGTAATTATGATCAAATATGTAAGAATATGTAATTATGATCAAATATGTAAAAATATGTAATTATGATCAAATATGTAAGAATATGTAATTATGATCAAATATGTAAGAATATGTAATTATGATCAAATATGTAAAAATATGTAATTATGATCAAATATGTAAGAATATGTAATTATGATCAAATATGTAAAAATATGTAATTATGATCAAATATGTAAGAATATGTAATTATGATCAAATATGTAAAAATATGTAATTATGATCAAATATGTAAGAATATGTAATTATGATCAAATATGTAAGAATATGTAATTATGATCAAATATGTAAAAATATGTAATTATGATCAAATATGTAAGAATATGTAATTATGATCAAATATGTAAAAATATGTAATTATGATCAAATATGTAAGAATATGTAATTATGATCAAATATGTAAAAATATGTAATTATGATCAAATATGTAAGAATATGTAATTATGATCAAATATGTAAGAATATGTAATTATGATCAAATATGTAAAAATATGTAATTATGATCAAATATGTAAGAATATGTAATTATGATCAAATATGTAAAAATATGTAATTATGATCAAATATGTAAAAATATGTAATGAAAAATTGTCATACATGATAAATAAGTTTGTTATTCGTAAACATATATCAATTTTACCCATGTATAAGCAAAAGGAAAGATTATTTAATTACATAAAAATGATAGCCCTTGTTATAAGAACTATGGTCAATGGCATTCCCTCCGTGGTATCTTTACCTTGTCATGGTGGAGTGGCTTGCGTGCTTAAATGGTCCTGAGAGCTATTCCGGAGGTAGCATTGCTGCCGATAGGTTTACCCGTGCTGGACTGGTCGAAGGTGATAAGCCAGACGAAAAAAGTACCGTGATCGAAAGAGTGACGATCTTTCACCGTAAAAATGCAACGGTCAAGAAATGCGGACATGGGTTCTACTGGGGTAAAATTTTCCAGAGGTCAAATAGTCCCCCATTCGGTTCTCCGGGCGGGGACTACTTCAGGGAACCCATGCCAATGGCTCAAAGATAGGGACATGTTCCTAGGAACATGGAATGTTAGGACTTTATACAATAGTGGGGCGCTAGAGGTATTGCCCCGTGAATTAGATAAATCACCCTTGCATATAGACTGCATAATAGTGAACTACATGGTCTTTATAGGAAGCCAGATATAATGAGAACAGTTAAGTCTCGTAGACTGCGATGGGCAGGACATGTGGCACGAATGGGGAATGAAAGACGTGCATGGAAACTACTTGTAGGAAAACTAGAGGGAAAACGTCCCGTTGGTAGATAAAGAATGAGGTGGGAGAATAACATTAACTATGATTTGAGGGAAGTAGACTATACAGGGATAATTGGAAAATTTTGGCTCAGGATAGGGATGTATGGAGAGCTTATGCCCGCGCGGCTATGTACCTACGGGTTCGATAGTGCCAGTGAGTTGGTTTGTTAGTTAGTTATGGTCAATTACATTATTGGATTTCACTCTTCAGATTTCATTTTATAAATCTTAAAGACACCAAGTGTTTTGGGTGCTATGAGAAACAACTGGGATGCTTTCTTCTAGAATATAAAATACAGTACATCTAACTATAATGTTTTTAGAATGTTCTCTTAAAAGATATTGGAAATTTTCAAAATAAGATCTAAGAAAGTTTAAAAGACATTAGACCTACGTTATATCCTGAAGAATAAGTTAACATCAGAAAACTCCATAAAACTTTTTCACACGACTAGCACCAAGTTTGGAAAAATCTGTCATATATAATCGAGGAATGTTTCATTGTTTAGAGTACACCTTATTAAATACCAGCACCTCCAAAAATAAGTGTCATAACTTCACTTTGAAATTCTACATTTAAAATGGACTGTAACGAAATTCTACTCGTACTCCTATAGATAAAAACCTTGCAGTGACGGCTCCGTTTACTTAAAATGGAGGTTTATTAAACTACTCTTTAAATTAACTTTAAATTAAATTATTAAATTGCATACCAAACTCAGAAAGGTAGGTAATATAAAATTCCTACTAACATACACAACTATATCCACAATAAAAAAAATATTATTAATTTTTCTAAATGGATAAATATAAGAGAAACCGCAAAACGTTTCAGTTTTCTTTGTGTGACAAAATAAAATTTATCTAATATATAAAAATTAGATGTTTGTTTGTTGGTTTGTTTGTTTGTTTATACTTTATGCCGCGGCCATATCGTTGATCCGATTGTGATGGAGTTTTTGCAAAATGTTCAGGAGACTCCAGGGATGAACATAGGCTATAAGAGAGTTGTGATACTCAACTCCAACACCCTTAGAAATCACCCTTTGTAATAAAAAACGCGAAAAAAGATCATTTTTTGACGCTCAAATGGCTTACGCTGCCTCAACCACAACAAATACATAAAATTAACTTACACAAAAATGAATAGCTCATTAAACTCTACAAAAAAGTCCGCGATAGCATATGTTTATCGTTTACGAATAATTCACAATAGCCATTTTTGTCTTTCATTGAGAATGGGGTAGATAGATTGCCTGACAAGCGTGCATTGCCGTACCGTTCATCCTGTTGTGATGGGACGTTTTGCAAAATGTACAAGATTTTCCCGGGAAGGTTATAGGCTACAAGAGAATTTTAATGCTCAAGCCCTTCACCCTTAAAAATCGTCCTTTGTAGTGAAAAGTAAAATAAATGTGGCTTTTTGTAGGTTTAAATGGCTTATGCTGCCTAAACCATAACAAATACACCAAATTAATGAACACAGAATTTAATATCTCAAAACACTCTACAAAAAAGTCCGCGACAGCATATGTTTATCTTTTAGGGATAACTCACAATAACCATTTTTGTCTTTCATTGATGCCAAGAAGATCGAGATTAAGTAGATTCCGGGCAAGCAGAGAAGCAGCACGGATAACTCGAAATGACGCATTTTGCCTTTCAGCTGATTAATGCCAAACACATCGGGATACGTAATTCCCGGGCAATGCCGGGTAATCAGCACGAGGTATCTAAAAAAATTAATGATACAAATTTATAATTATTATTCCTTTTACTCATTCAACTAAACGTAAAAACACAGTATAATTTATTTAGGCGTAGCAGCGTACGCCGGGTATTAGCAAGTACCTAATAAAAGTTGTCATGTGTTTTTCAAATGAATGAGATTCACAATTAAGAAATACATTTCTAATACGAAGTAGTAGGTGTTTCTACGAGGACGGAATGGGAGCCATGGAAATCATATCTCCATGAAGTATCTTTGCTCACTCGATGGTTCAGCATTAGATTGTTCTCACGCAGCAAGTGCTCGCTTGCCTAATCTTAAAACTCGAACACGTTTTGCTCCAGTTCCGAGTTCGTTTTTTTTATAATGTTGACCTGCAGTTCAAATATAAAATGTAGCACTCACCAACGCGTAATTAAACGTGAAACATAGTCAGAAATTTGAGAGTAGTCATGGCGATATTTTTTTCCACGCAGAATTACATAATACATTGCCGGTCACCCACGAAACACTTCAATTGAGAGTTGCCACACTAATGAATGGAAGGACCAGTTCCGTTCTCGCAGAAACATTTTGTATCTGCGGTTTAATTAACTCATTCAAAAAGTACAAGATTACCATTCGCCATTGGAACTATTTATCATGTAGTGAATTCATTTTTTATACCACAGGCACCTGGGTATTAAACGGGATAAAGAGAGAAGTCTCTAAGGATGAGTATGGAGAAGAATTTGTTATAAACGATTGAAAAGGTAATAACAATTGTATCTGAGATCTCTGTCATCCTCAATTCATTAAGCTTCATTTAACAAAATCTAGGCTTTCGGAAACATGTTCCATCTTCAGCTGTTTGAAAGTCACTTTACCATTCTAACAACTGAAGATGGAAATGTCTATTAAGCTTTTTTATTAATACTGTGGTTTTATTTATCTGAAAACGACCGAAAGCTCAGGTTTAAATTTTATTATGATTTTAACCTTTTATATAATAAACTTAACAGTGGTTCAAATGGCTTTTAAAAGCAGAGAATCTGATATACAAAATACAAATCCTATCGGAAGTATGAACCATTTATTGTAAAGTAGCAAGAAATGTTAAAGTAAACATCATCATCATCATCATCATCATCATCATCATCATAGTACATTCACGAATATAGGCCATTTGTTGACCTGTTTCGGCCTCAAGAGAAACACCATCCAGAAGTCTTTTGAGTGGACGTCCTGGTCTTCTTCTTCCTGCAGGTTGATATCTTAACATTAGTTTGGGTATTCTGTGATCTTCCATTCGATGAACATGTTGTATCCATCTTGACTTATAATCAGAAATTTTGTTTTCTAAAGATTCCATGTGTAATTCTTCTAAGATGTCTTCATTTTTTTGTGATCTAGTAGTGTGTATCCTGCAGTCCTCCGAAGATATCTCATTTCAGCAGATCTAAGTCTCTGTATATCCTTCTGTTTCAACGTCCATACTTCGCTACCATACAAAAGAGTTGGAAGAGCCAGTGTTTTATACACAATAAACTACAATAAAACCAATATATATGGTCACACATAGAAATACAGTATTTATTACCCGTTCAAGGAGTAAGTGCAGTTGTTGACGGAGGGCACTGCAGTCGTGTTTATGTAGGAATAGACCACGTGACACTGTTATCTATGAGTGCTGAGGGGAATGGGACGTGGGACGCTGACAGTATACACTGCCTTACATGACGTCACGTGTAGCAACAAACTCGAGCTTCGTAATTCTTCCGCCTGCAGAGATATTTTGAATGACTAATAACGGAAATGGAGAGTTAATGACAAATGAAGGAAATTTTGAAGTGACTAAATTCACATAACTTGGAACATTCATTAAATCGTGTACGAAATTGTTTGCCATTCGCCCTTAGGAAAATGTTAGTAGAAACACTTGCAATGCCCCATTTTGATTATTGTGACACTCTTTTTACAGACTTAAATATTATTTCCACTCAAAGACTTCAACGTGTTCATAATTCTTGCGCACGTTTTATTTGTGGTATTCGCAAATTTGACCATGTTACACCGTCCCTGGAACAATTATCGTGGTTTCGTCTAAGAGATCGTAGAACTGTCCATTCCCTATCCCTTCTCTATAAAATACTTCACACATCATCGCCTAATTATTTATCACGCCGCTTCATCAGACTATCCGACACACATAATCTTGACACTCGATCCCATCAGACATTGTCCTTTATATCCCGCCTCATCACACTGTATATTATTCATTATCTTTTACGGTGTCACTTACCAAAACATGGAATTCCCTTCCACCCTATGTCAGAGACTGTCAAACTATAACATCCTTCAAAAACAAACTAAAGGATTATTTAATAACAAACTGACTTATACACCTCACTGATAGTATTCTTTTAGCAATATTAATATATTTAATTATTTATGTAAATAATATTAAGAATAACAAATATTTTTATTTGTTTTGTTTTAAATATTGTATAATCGTAAAATTAGTTTTCTATATCTCATTATTTTCCTGTTTTTTATATACACTAGACAGGGACAATTTAATATGTCTTGCTTGTATACATTTTATTATTAGTTTTAGTCTTAATTTTAACTATATTAACTGGTTGTATTATAGATCGTAATATGTATATTAGATATTATCTTTTGATCAAATTTTTACTTAGTGTTTAATATTAGAGTTAATTAAGATTGTTATATTCTTATGTAATATATGTTTGTCCTGGTGAGTGGAAGAGAAGGCCACATGGCCTTAACCTCCACCAGGCTAAATAAATAAATCTTAAATCTTAAATCTTAACAATAATTATTAATAGGAATGAGGTACAAAAAGATTTTAAATAGATGCTTAATTCTGGGTGTGCATGCTGTTATGTATTATAAAGAGTATGGTCGTCTAAACTTCTCTAGAAAAAAATATTATACAATAGTGAGCTATTTTATTTTTATGGGAAAACTGATGTAATGAGAACTGTCAATTCTCATAGATTGCGATGGACACAACATGAGGCACGAGTGGAATGAAAGATGCCAGGGAAAATCTGTAGGAAAACCAGAGGAAGAGCACCCCGTAGGTAGGCCAAGAATGAGGTGGGGGAATGACATTAACCATGATTTAAGGGAAGTATTGAAAAACATTAACTCAGGATAGGAATATATGGAGAGCTTATGCCCGCGATTGTTTCGAAAATGGCAGTGAATTAGTGTACCAAACAGTATTTTTCATCACATAGTTAATACACAAACAAGCAAACAAACAATCCTAGCTCATTTGTTAATGAGAGGCTCTTCAACATAAACAGCAAATATATATATATATATATATATATATATATATTGCATAAAACATATTTTATTTCTCTTCCCCTCTAATTAAGAAGAAATTCACATAGTACGCACACACACACACACACACATACACACAAACATGCATGCCATATATATATATTCTCTCTTTTTCACCCTTCCATACACTTCCTAATCTATCTTTCACTTTCTCTTCTCTGACAATCCTTCAAAGAGAGAGCCCATACATGAATTTGTTATTTAATATATCTGTTGTTGAAAGGATGCAGACAAATTTTTAATAAAGCAGAGGTTTGAAAAAGAGACTGGCTGACTACGGTATGGCCGTACAGCATCATTGGTAGATGATTCCCGATGTCATGTTAAAGCTGCTTGAAGTAAATTAAAAAGAGAGAGAGAGAGAGAGAGAGAGAGAGAGAGAGAGAGAGAGGAGAGAGAGAGAGAGAGAGAGAGAGAGAGAGAGAGAGAAAGAATACAGATTTTTCCAGGGGAAAGCAAGTAAAGAGAAATCGAATAAAGAACAGAGACAGAATATATCTCGACTTCTCTATGAACAAGAAAGATGAGTAAAATGAAATAAAAAGAACTCCATTTGTTTCTAAAAAAAAGGTTGAACTTGTTGGTCAGAGAGAAATCTTTGTCGCCTGAAGGTTTTCATGCAGTCAACATATTGTGCGAGTTTCTTTGTGACAGTAACTGAGCATCAAGAATTGTACTTTTTATTTCTGTCAGAGAAACTTATCGAAATTAATACAGTTGTTATCTTAAATAATGTCACGAGTGATTTCCAAATCGTCAATAAATTCATCATCACTTCACGACTCGTGAATTTATTTAGACGATTTGGAAATCAATAGTGGAATTAGTTAGGACTATTTAACGAATAAAATTAAGCTGTTTACTAAAAATCATTATTTAAATATAGTTACCGGTATTTTAAAATATTTATATATTTAATATGTCCACCGCTGCGGTCTCAAGGTTGCGTACTGCCTTGTCACGCAGCGGGCCCGGATTCGATTCCCGGTTGGGACAGGCTCCAGATTGTGTTTTTTTCCGGAGTTTTTCCTCACCTGTAAGACAAATAACAGGATGTTTAGGGCCCAACGGTCCCCGAAAATCATCCGGCCATCATCATCATCCTTATCATTATCATCATCCTTCACCGGTGTGAAAAGCAACGGGAAGCTACCACACCTATAATTCCCTAGTAAAGCTGCAAAGCGTAGCATGAAAGTGCTATGATTGCTGTGAAAGATCTGCCCTCCGGCAGAATTACTGTGGACGGATGGATATTTAATATAATCGGCGACGTTTGAAAACAAATTAGAAATGTGTGGTTATGTTTCATTTGTTTATCCACTTCAATTTGATCATATTATTTATTGCAAAATAGAATCGCAATATTGCAAGAATTCACCTTAGTGAAGAAAATATAAAACACATCAAACTGTTTATTATAACAAACATTATAGTTATTAATTTATTTTCTTAGTAAACAACTCAGTAAAACCATTATTTAAAAACTCAATTATTGAACACACAATTTTCAAATATGTAGTTCGAAGGAAATTCTTCATTATTTGCTATATTCAATGTATTTGTTGGAGAGTCAGTCACTGCGAAATGTGCTCTGACCTGTTCAGACTATTAAAAACGAGCTTTCTTTATCACAAAAGCAGGAGGTAGTTAAAGAATTCGATAAAGAGCGAGGTGAAACACGACAGCCATTGATTGTAAAATAAAATTAATTGAAACGTGATTGGTCATTATCTCCCATTTGGGGCATGAGTTAAATATGTTTTTATTATTAATTTCATACATCTCAATGATGGATAAATCATATTTGAAGAGAAAAATTATACGCTCAGACAGGGACTTGAATCCGGGACCCTTGGTTCTCTAGACCAAGTGCTCTACCATCTGAGCTACCTGAGCAAGTACCGATCTAAACGCAATTTTTTCTCTATATACGTTGTAATTCCCACACACCAAATGCTATGAAGCCTTTGCTTCTATATTTTGCAAATGGCGGCTCCTTTATTAAGAAGACATATTTGGGAATTATACATCAGATTATAAATGCCAATACGGCTCTTTTCGATGTTTTTATTATTAATTTCATACATCTCAATGATGGATAAATCATATTTGAAGAGAAAAATTATACGCTCAGACCGGGACTAGAACTCGGGACCCTTGGTTCTCTCATGAGTACCAATAGTTGTACTTAATGCAGTTTTTTTATCGTGATTTCAAATATGTATTCGGAATTTCTGCGTCACCCACAGTTTAGTTTTATTTCAATTTCAATTAATGGATTTAAATAATTATTTTTTTTAATAAACCTAGATTTCTTCCCGGAAAATCTTGACGCAGTGAGCGATGAGCACGGGGAAAACTTTAATCATTATATTTCAGCTATTGAAATGAGATATCAAGGCGAATGGAATCCTAATATGCCGGCCGATTATTGTTGGACCACCAAGAGGGATGCTCCACAGGCGAAATATAGCAGAAAATCGACATTTCTTACTTTCTAGGTGAGTTCGAATGTTCGAATATTGTATAGTTACGAATGTAGAAAATATTAAAGTGTTTGAAATTATAAATTCCTGTCTCTCGAAAACCTTGCGCGATGGAGAAAAACCGATATCAAATTTGAATTTAGGAGAGAAAATACTATCAGAATCGTATATTTCTCTTTCTGAGACAAAAAAAGTATATTTTTTGTTGCTCAATGTTATCAAAATAAAATCAATTAATGAGAAATTTTGAACAATATCAATTAATCATTACTGCCAGGCTTAGGCAAGGGTTTAAATTTTAGTAACAACTGGATATAAGGTTGGTAAAAATTACATGTTTAAATTATACGTGAAAAATGCATGATTTAAAAATATTATAAACCTAAAAAAATTAGCCTTTTTATTTTGCGTTGCATATTGATAAGCGATTAGAGGGAACACAGACTTTTTAGTGTCAAGAGCTTTATTCGTGTTGTCGCTGTGTAAAATTTTAAGTCGCATCAACGTCGAAGTCCATTACTATAATACAATATCAAGGAACATCCGTAAAAGTGAGATTAAATTCAAGCACAGTACACTTTGAGAGTTAGCTGCAAGAAACATTGCGAGTAATAACTCAATTGATATATGAAATGAACACAAAATCTCCTATTCCACTGGTCAACATGATTTTTGTCTCATGAGTACCAATAGTGCAGAATCTTGTGTTACCACACTTCGATTATTGTGACATTATATATAATGATCTAAACTATGACTTGTCGCAGAGACTGCAGCGTGTTCATAATGCTTGCGTTCGATTCATTTTCAATATCCGCCGTTATGACCATATTTCCGAACACTTTAATAACCTCTCTTGGCTCCGTCTTACTGACAGACGTAAATTGCACTCTCTTTCACTACTTTTCAAGCTTCTGAATTCCTACATCCCTACTTACCTGGCGTCTAGATTTGAGAAGTTATCCTCTTACCACAATATTGACACTAGATCACAAGATAGCAGTCTGCTAACAATTCCTCTTCATAGCACTTCCTCCTATTCTACTTCCTTCACAGTAGCCTCTGCCCGCTCCTGGAATCTCCTTCCTCAAGATATCAGGGGTTGCCGCACACTTGGTACCTTTAAGTCACGCTTATACAGTTACCTGTTGTCTAATAATTAATTTTTCTCTATTTATTTAATTTTATACTATGTCATTAATCTTTTCCTGTTTTTTTATATATATTGTACATATTATATATTTAATTCGTTAAATTTAGAGTAAATCAAAATACATTATAAATATTAATTGTATTGTATTCATAACTTGTAATCGTTTATATATATATATATTTTAATTTAGATTTAAGACTACTTTTTTTTTGTTTGTATTTTTTTTTAAACCTGGTTGAGTGGTAGACAAGGCCTTAAGGCCTTAACTCTGCCAGGTAAAATAAAGCTATTATTATTATTATTATTATTATTATTATTAATAGTTATACTTAATGCATTTTTTTAGCGTTTTTTCAAATATGTATTAGGAATTTATCCATCACCCACAATTGTTTTTATTTCAATCTCAAAGAAAAAAAAACAAAAATAATGGCATTTTGGGGAAACGATCATATAAGATCAAAAATCGTTCTAGACAACAAACTTCTGGAACAAGTAACAAATTTTAATTATTTAGGTTGTAATTTTACTATAAACACAAAAACTGAAAGACACATACATATCAAACTGTCGAAATTTCAAATGATATGCGGAACTATACATAAAACATTAAAGAATAAAACAAGAAGAGATACTAGATTGAAGTTTTATAAAACACTGGCAGTTCCTGCATTACTTTATGGGAGCGAAACTAGGGCAATAACCAAAAAACTGAAAAGTAGAATACAAAGCGCAGAAATGAACTTCCTTAGAAGAACAAAAGGATGCACAAGATTGGATCGGATAAGGAATGACGATATGAGAACAGAGTTAAATATATATCCATTGGATGAGAAAATCAGAGAATATAGAGAGAAATGGTTTACACATGTGGGAAGAATGAATGTATCAAGATTACCAAGAGCAGCATTCAACTACAAGCCAAGAGGTCCAAGGAATGTAGGAAGGGCAGTGAAAAGATGGACAGAACAACTATGAGGCGGAACAGGCAATTTGCCTAGCCCGTGAACTGAAGAAGAAGAAGAAGAAGAAGCAGAAGAAAGAAAAAAAATTCAATTTCAATTAATGGATTTAAATAATTATATTTTTAATAAACGTTTTCTCATCCATTTGTTCATTGTAAAATAAAACCAAATGAGCTAACTCAGGAGATTTCAGCTGTAGAAAAGAGATATCAAGGCAAATGGAATCCTAATATGCTGGCCGATTATTGTTGGACCATCAAGAAGGATGCTCCACAGGCGAAAAATAGCAGAAACTAGTCATTTCTTACTTTCTAAGTGAGTCCGAATGTTCGAATATTCTGTAGTTTCGAAGTAGAAAATATTAAAGTGTTTGAAATTATAAATTCCTGTCTCTCGGAAACCTTGCGTGATGGAGAAAAACCGATATCATATTAGAATTCAGGAGAAAAAAAATACTATCAAAATCACATATTTTTCTTTTCGAGACAAAAAAAAAAACTTTATTTTTTGTTGCTCAGTGTAATTGGGCGAATTAAGAACTCGAATATAGCAATTATCTGTTATTTCTTGTTCTTTCTTCTTCTTCTTCTTCTTATTATTATTATTATTATTCGGCTCTCCCCCAGTTATAGATTTGCCGTCTTCAGTTTCATTTATTTCTATCATTCCAATCTCCTTATTCCAAATTGCATCATCCATTACAGTTCTGACATAGGTTTTATATTTCCATCTTGGTCTGCCACGTTTATTTCTTCCACGGGGAGACCATTGGTATATTTTTTTAGCCATATTTCATTTTCTATTCTTTGTACATGGCCATACCGTTTAAGAGTATGATTTTCAATACTTTTAACAACACTTGTGGTGACATTCATTTCTCTCCAAAGGAATTAATTTCGTATTTTATCCTGTCTTGTTTTTTTGAATGCTTCTTCCAAAATAATCAAATTCAACTGTTCTAATTTTATTCTTTTGTAATTCCGTCAAACACCAAGTTTCACTTCCATATGACAAAATATTCTGTGTTATGCTCTTATAAATGTTCATTTTAGTTTCCTTTGTAATATTTTTGTTCCAATTATTCCATGTCGGCTAAGGGAGCAAACCCTAAAAAAGAAAAGAAAAAACCAGGTCCCCCATATCTGGGGGTTAGGCGTCAGGCTGGCAACCTGGCCCTGGAAAAAAAGGATATCGCTACGTGATTCAGTAAAATATGTCAGCCGGATGGATTTAAATATAAGAGACGCTACGAAAATGGACCTTTGCTATTGGCACATGGAATGTTCAAAGGCTTGATTACAAAAGAACAAGAAGTAATAGAAGAGATTACAGCAATTACCTGTTAATATCATAAAAATACATATAACCTTTATTAAAAGAAACTAATTTGCGGATTATAAAGCAATGAGATGAAGGGATCAAGGTATAGTAATAATATTTTTTAAACGAAAAGTATTGCCGATATAAATTGGATAAAAAATGAAATAAAATTCTTATATATAAAGAACAAGATTGCAATATAAATTATACTACCAATCATTAGAGGCAAACAATATTTTCGGTAATTGCTGGTACATAATCGAAAAGCAGATACATGAAGACAATAACAAAATTATGGAATACAAATGCCAAAGAATCAATGTGAAACCAGAAAAACTAATCTCAACTAAATACAAGACAAACTATAAATAAAATTTGTTTATTGTAACAACATTTGTCCATCCTGCTAACTAACTAACTCACTGGCACTATCGAACCCAGAGGTTCACGACCACACGGGCATAAGCTCTCCATACATCACTAACCTGAGCTAATATTTTCCAATCATCCCCTGTAAAATCTACTTCTCTCAAATCATACTTAATGTTATTCTATCCATCCTGCTGCCGCGCTAATCTGGCTACATTTGTACGCAGCGGGCGCGAGTTCGATCCCCTGTCGAAATAAGTTTCGTGTGTGTAGGTATTTTTCGGGATATTTACTCAGAAATAAGGCAAATATCAGGAAAATGTATGACTCAATTGGTCTCCGACCATCATCTGGCCATCATTACCTTATTCACCTCCTTCAGAATTAATGTATGAATAAATGGTGTATAGCATAGAAAACAAAAATAGCATTTATTCGTTGATTTATATTTGCTGAAAAACGTTATGTTCACCCCTGTATTAAAATATACAGGGATCGTTCTCACGTGCTGAAGTGTGAAAACCTCGCATTATCACCTTCTTAGTCAAACACGGTACAAAAACTCCTTTCAATTCAATCCTTCCATTCATCCATATAGGACCAAGAAATACATGGCAGAGGAAAAGGAATAAAAAAGTCCAGAAGTGCTTTTAATTCTTACTGGAGTAAGAGGGGATAGGCTCGATCGAATGCTTTTTCTCCATTCAGCACTATTCAAGTCTGGCACCCGGGTTTTTCCTCTTCACTACACATCCGCCATTGAAACCCACTTTCTCAGCCCCCCCCCATATGCACTTCCAGAGTGTAGCTACTGCACGTATTTCATCTACAGTAGAATAAGATGGAAATATATTCAACTTTTAAATTTTTGTGAAGAAAAATGTTATTTAAATGTTTGAAGTACTCATATATTGTAGACTTGAAAGATTGTAATGTGACGCATAAAGTATAGCAAAAGATGCCCAAGGAGGTATTACAAATTTCATTATAGAACTCACTGGCACTGTCGAAACCGTAGGTTCATGGCCACGTGGAAATAAGCTCTACATACATCTCTATCTTGAGCTACTGTTTTTTAACCCTTAAATTCGTAATGTATCCTTTTAGATACATCAGTTGGTTTAATTAATTTAATATTTTTTAAAAATAAATCAGAAGAAAACGAACAAAAATAAACCACTTAAATGTGTGTCTAATTATACAATATACCTAACAATAACAGTTACACAAGATTCCGTTTTCACTGCGGTTCGCCACATTCAAATATCTAACAGAAGAAATTTCTGTTTTGCCAATTTAAGGATTAATCATCCCCCTTCTCCCCCTTCAATCATCCTTCATTCTCCCACCTCACTCTTGGCATAAATACTCAGCGGTTTCCTTCTGGCTTTTCTACATGGAGTTTCCGTGCCCCATTTTCATTCCCCATTCGTGCAACATCTCCTGTCCATCGCAGACTACGAGATATAACTTTTCAAATTCACTAAGTAAGAAGAAACATTGATTATATGATAATAATAATCATCATCATAATCATCATCCGGTATCATGGTAGCTGCAGCCGTCAATAATAATAATAATAATAATAATAATAATAATAATAATAAAAGTAAAGTGATCCCACAACAGGCCCGGAGGCCCTTGGGGTAGTAGGAGGTTAAGGCTCCCACTTTTTCTAGACAATCGGCACTTTATGCCAGCCAGGTTGTCAGCCCTGTGTGACGGCCGCCTTTACCCCAGAAAAAGAGTATGGTACTCATTTCAGTTAGAGGCTGAGTCCACCCCAGGGACATAGTGCCGCCAGAGGGTTTGGGTCAGTTTAAAAATCCTGACCCCCAACGGGAATTGAACCCTCGACCATCCGGCTTGTAGCTCAGTGCCTTAACCACTACGCTACGGCGTGCCCAATAATAATAATAATAATAAAAATAATACTTACTCACTCACTGACACTATCGAACCCGTAAGTTCATGGCAGCGCGGACATACGCTCTCCATACATCTCTATCCTGAGCTAATGTTTTTCAATCATTCCTTTATAATCTACATACTTGTTTCGAACTTCTCGGCATCAATGAAAGACAAAAATGGTTATTCTGAGTTATCCGTAAGAGATAAACATATGCTGTCGCGGACTTTTTTGTAGAGCTTTTGAGTTATTCAATTCTGTGTACATTAATTATGTGTATTTGTTACGATTTAGGCAGCATAAGCCATTTAAGCGTCCAAAGAGCTACTTTCTTCACGTTTTCCACTACAGAGGACAATATTTAAGGGTGTAGGCGTTGAGTATCACAACTCTCTTATAGTCCATGTTCATTCCGGGAATCTGCTGAACATTTTACAAAAAGCCCCATCGCAATCGGATCAACGGTATGGCCGCGCATAAAGTACGAACAAACAAACAAACCAACAAACAAACAAACATTCATTTTTATATATTAGATAACCGATAGTTTAATATGTTACAACTTATTACTTTCATTGTATTTTTTAATGTATGCTACTGTACAATACTTTCTATTGCATCGATTACTTGCTTTTGAATATGTTTATTATCATAAGTAATGCCACGAGTGATTTCCAAATTATCGATAAATTCACGACTCACGAAGTGAGGAGTGAATTTATCTAGAGAATTTGGAAATCGAGAGTGGCATTTGTTAGGACTATTTAACGAATAAAATTAAGCTCTTTACTCACATATCATTATTTAACTGTAGTTATTTTAAAATATTTATATATTTAATGTAAACGCCAGAAAATTATAATTGTCATATTTACATCATACGACATCAGAAATGAATTAATATACAGTTTGATGTGTTTCATTTTTTCTCCACTTGAGAGCATTCTTACAATATTGCGTTCCTTTGGCAATAAATAGTATGATCTGGTTGCAGTGATAAACAAAAGAAGCAGATGAAGCGAACCTATCGCTTCTCATTTGTGTTCAAACATCGCCGTTTACATTAAATATATAAATATTTTAAAATAACTATAGTTAAATAATGATTTGTGAGTAAACGGCTTAATTTTATTCGTTAAATAGTCCTAACAAATGCCACTCTTAATTTCCAAATTCTCTAGATAAATTCACTCCTCACTTCGTGAGTCGTGAATCGATAATTTGGAAATCACTCATGGCATTACTTATGACTATTTAACTCATGCCCCAAATGGAAGTCAATGACGAATCACGTTTCAATTATTTCTGTTTTACAACCAATCAGAGTCCTGTTTCACCAAATATTTATCAGTGTTATAATTACCATATTAAAGAAAGCTCCTCCTTACGATATTGCGTTCCTTTGGCAATAAATAGTATGATCTTGTTGCAGTGATAAACAAAAGAAGCAGATGAAGCGTACCTATCGCTTCTCATTTGTGTTCAAACATCGCCGTTTACATTAAATATATAAATATTTTAAAATAACTATAGTTAAATAATGATTTGTGAGTAAACGGCTTAATTTTATTCGTTAAATAGTCCTAACAAATGCCACTCATAATTTCCAAATTCTCTAGATAAATTCACTCCTCACTTCGTGAGTCATGAATTTATCGATAATTTGGAAATCACTCGTGGCATTACCTATGATAAACCACGTAATTAATAGACACTGTTCTACTATTTGCAGAGATTTGAAATAATTGCCAGCAGCTTGTATAAAGCTAGGTTTACAGCATAACTTGCGTGTTTCTCGACTATGTTTGTATGTTTCATATTTAATCACTAGAAATTGACTTGAGTAGAGTCGCGTACAGGCACTACGCCATCATGAAGAATAATAATACATCATGCAAGTCTGTAATACATTTCATTAATATTTATGAACCTGTCCACTGTTTTGATTTATACCAAAGAGCACAGCAATTATTAAATCTTTAACTCAGCATTCCTGCATTTAAATCTCAATCAAGGAGATTTCAGGTTAAGTGAAAACACACCTTACTTCAATTGTATAAGTTAGGATAAATCTATTTTTAATTTAAGTGTACAAAGAGTACTTCATTAAGAAAGAAATAAATTTAGTATAGTAAAAGCTCCATATTCGCGGTTCCCTTATTCGCGTTTTCGTCATTTGCGGGTTAAGAAATTGCGGCACGCATCCGCGGCTAAGAATTTCTTTACTCGCGGATCCAGTCGGTATATTAGAAGGATTAGTATCCTTTATTAACGCATCGGTATCTTTCTTTTTAATAATAATAATAATAATAATAATAATAATAATAATGATTTATTTATTCTGGCAGAGTTAAGGTCATAAGGCCCTCTCTTCCACTCAACCAGCACAAATACAAATACATATTTGACAAATATAGATATACACTATACTAATTATAAACAATTAAAAATACATTAAATTTAGCAATGTAAATTTCATGTACAAACAACATTTTATACGATAATAACACTTACGATAATAATAATAATAATAATAATAATAATAATAATAATAATAATAATAATAATAATAATAATAATATAATAATGTTAATAATATAATAACGATAATAATAATAATTTTTAATATAATTATAATAATAGTATAAATATGATAAATTATACAAGAAACACCAATTAATATATCCATCCATAGTAATTCTGCCAGAAGGCAGGTCTTTCACTGCAATCATAGCATTTTCATGCTATGCTTGCAGCTTTACTAGGGAATTGTAGGTGTGGTAGCTTCCCGTTGCTTTCCACACCGGTGAAGGATGGTGGTGGTGATGATGATAATGATGATGTTGACGATGATGGCCACATGATTTCGGGGACCGTTTGGGCCTTAAAGTTTTCCTGACATTTGTCTTATAAGTGAGGAAAAACCCCGATAAAAACCTCACCCAGAAAAACTGCCCCGACCGGGGATCGAACCCGGGCCCGCTGCGTGACAAGGCAGCACGCTACCTGGATACTACAGCGGTGGACATAATAATAATAATAATAATAATAATACTAATAATAATAATAATAATAATAATAATAATAATACTGTTTTATTTATTCTGGCAGAGTTAAGGCCATAAGGCCTTCTCTTCCACTCAACCAGCACAAATAAAAAATAAATATTTGACAAATATAGATATACACTATACTATTTATAAACAGTTAAATATATATTAAATTTAGCAATGTAAATTACATGTACAAACAACATTTTATACGATAATAATAATAATAATACTTACGATAATAATAATAATAATAATAATAATAATAATAATAATAATAATAATAATAATAATAATAATAATAATAATAATAATAATAATAATAATAATAATAATATAATGATAATAATATAAATATGATAAATTATACGAGAAACACACACACACACACACACATATATATATATATATATATATATATATATATATATATATACCTTACACTGGGTAATGATGAAGTCGAGATTAGAGCAAATATAAATTTATATTTCTTTTAAAAGTTGCCAATTTCCGGCAGCCCCTTATTTCTTGTGGTAGGGAATTCCAGTTGCGACAAGTGAAGATGGTACATGAATAGATTTATCCTTTTACTGCAGCCACGAGCTAAGGCGACTTTTACAAAGACCGATTCAAACCAAATGGACAAATAAATATCAAAGTAAAACAAACCTTATTGTCACTAAGTCTAAAGTTCGTTGTTAAAAGCCACCGCCAACGTATTTCACGTGCCCCTAAGTCCGTTGATAAATGCAGCCCTCGTCACGATCGGTGTTTTATTGTTTCAACTTGTCATTCGTTGCAATAATTTTGATTGAATAACACGCGCCTCTTCTACATTGTTGCCAACTTATAATGTCGAGTAAAAGGAAAGAAAATTAGTTTCGAAGCGGAAAAAAGAAATGCTTCGCCGTTTACGCGTTGGCGAGTCGTTTGCGTCTATATCACGCTGTTTCAATGTTAATGAATCAACTGCACGATTCGTAAAGAAATCCGAAGACAAAGTAAGGAATTCTATCGCTGAATATCAATCTGAATTGAAATACCTTTTAAAAGCGGCAAAACAGGAACATTTTACTAAAATTTAAACTCCTTGCCTAAGCCTGGCAGTAATAATTAATAGATATTGTTCAAAATTTCTCATTAATTGATTTTATTTTGTTAACATTGAGCAACAAAAAAAAACTTTTTTTTTCAGAAAGAGAAATATGCGATTCTGATAGTATTTTCTCTCCTAAATTCAAATGTGATATCGGTTTTTCTCCATCGCGCAAGGTTTCCGAGAGACAGGAATTTATAATTTCAAACACTTAAATATTTTCTACATTCGTAACCTCACAATATTAGAACATTCGGACTCACCTACAAAGTAGAAAATGACGATTTTCTGCTATATTTCGCCCGTGGAGCATCCCTCTTGATGGTCCAACAATAATCGGCCAGCATATTAGATTACATTTGCCTTGATATCTCTTTTCCATAGCTGAAATCTCCGCAGTTAGCTCATTTGGTTTTATTTTACAATGAACAAGTGGGCCTTGTCACTCTCAAAGTACACAAGAAACAGCTACGTACAGAATAGCACATGAGTCATACTTCACTGAGGACATCAAGCTCAGCTACAATCTACCAGGCATATAAAGACGGCATCAAAGAGAGAAAAAACAAAGCATGCGTGGAAAGGCCCGAACTTCCAACTTCGGCACCTATACACACCCTTCGCCGCACATGGTTTCCACGGGAAGATATGCCAGAATCCGTCATACCACGACCCCAAGGAGGACTGCAGACATAAGCTTGCTAAGAGCCATGCTCCAAGTGCCAGCTAATGAAATGCAAAAGCAGAACTCGGTATCTCATCACAATTACAAAAGACAGATGAAAACTCAAAAATGTACTCATTATGTTTAATAAAATCTACAAAAATTATTAAATTCATTTACTCGTTCTAAAATTTCAGCGTCCAAAACAATTTTGCTAGGAGTCCAAGATCCGGCTGCAAGATTACTACGTTAATCGAGCGGATGAACAAATTTTTTTTTTCATAAAATTGTGAATTACTGAATACATTTTTGCCGAGTTGCCTATTAAAATTCGGCCGCCAGTATGTTTAATTAAAACATAATTAATGTATTTGTTCGAATTAATTTGATTCACTTGTTATTAACATAAATTATAAACCAGTTCGCAGAAATCTATGTATAGAGCTTCAAAAGGTTTGGTTCCCATTACACACTTGGCCGTAAATCTCCTCGCGACTACAGCAGGCTGTGACACCAATCAGTAATAAAATGGCGGTAAGTACGTATTTATTGTTTTATATTGTTTCAAATAAGGTTCAGTCCATTTAAAATGCTGTGATTTGTTTCGTATAATGTATATAACACTACATTTTGGATATATTTTTGTATATACATTTTGCGTAGTATACATAAAGGGCGGGGGCACGCCGTAGCGTAGTGGTTAAGGCACTGAGCTACAAGCCGGAGGGTCGAGGGTTCAAGTCCCGTTGGGGTCAGGATTTGTTAAACTGACCTAAAACCCTCTGGACGGACCTATGGCCCTGGGGTCGACTAAGCCTGTCTAACCGGGAAAGAGTACCCTGACGCGGGGTTTCAGGGGTAAAAGCGGCCGTCAAGCAGGGCTGACAACCCGGCTGACATCAAGTACCGACTTGCCTAGAAAAGAGTGGGAGCCTTAACCTCACTACTACCCCAAGGGCCTCCTGAGGCCTGTTGTGGGATCAACTTAATTTTACATTAAGGGCAGTGGTTTTACTTCCCGCTGCGAGGGGCAACAATATAAAACAATAAATTACGTACGTACCACCAGTTTATTACTGATTGGTTGTCCACAGCCCTGCGGTAGACCGCGAGGAGTTTTACGGCCAAGTGTGGACAATGCCACCAAAACTTTTCAAGCTCTATAAATCCGATTTCTGCGAACTGGATTATAATTTATTTTACTAACAAGTGAATCAAAGTAGTTTGAATAAAAACTATATATTATATTTTAATTAAACATACTGGCGGCCGAATTTTAATAGACAACTCGGAAAAAATGTGTTCAGTAACTCACAATTTCATGAAAAAAATTGATTTTGTTCATACACTCGATGAACGTAATAATCTTGGAGCCGGATCTCGGACTATAGGTGTAGGGTATTTTCCACGAATGGCCATCACTTTAGTTTCCTTTGTATTGATTTCCATATTGTACATTTTTGCAATTATATTAAAATTGTGTATAGAATACTTTAAAACTGTTTCTGTTGGAGCTATTAATACCAAATCATCTGCAAAAAGCAGGGAGTCTATTTTTAAGTTTCTATTAATTTGAATTTTTTTACATAGATCAGTTATGAATAATTAATTAGCAGGATATTTTCCATTAAGCTATTTTTGAATTAAATTTCTACCTTTATCTCGTCAGTAAGCCAAATTGCTCTTGTGCTTATCGATCTTGGCAGAAGGCCGCAATTTGCCCTATGCTACAACTTACGCATAATGGAGTTCCTCCATTGAACGTTTTGATTCGAGGTAGCAGAATAATTATATTGCGGATCGGTAGTGAATTTAGCCACACAATGCCAGTCCCATTTGTGATGTGGAAACGCGAGAATAGCGCCTAACAATGGAGATGGATGTAATAGCAGGAACGGGGAGAAACATATCTAGCAGTGTACTGTATTCAGAATAATAAATGCACTCACGTTCGTATTATGAGATGCTTGTTATTTTGTTGCCATTTAATAATCCTTGCTCGCGTCTATAGAATATTAAGGTTAAATTTAGAAATGGTAAAATGTATTAACTGAAAGGAACAAATGAAACATTTAGAAAGCCTAATATATTTGTAAGAATTTGCGAATAAATGCTCGTGCATATTCTAGATCTTTCTCTTTCAAACCTTCTCTTATTCATCGGCTTTCCCCCAATTATAGGTTTGCCGTCTTCAGTTTCCATTTATCTCTATCATTCCAATCTCCCTCTTCCAAATTCATATCATCCATTATGGTTCTGCCACGTTTATTTGTACCAGGGGGTGACAATTGGTATATATTTTTGGCCATCTATCATTTTCCATTCTTTGTACATGGCCATACCATTTAAGCGTTTGATTTTCAATCCTCTTAACAACAGATGTGGTGGCATTTATTTCTCTCCAAAGGAATTCATTTCTTATTTTATCCTGTCTTGTTTTTTGGAGGCATCTTCTAAAAAATCAAATTCAACTGTTCTAATTTTATTCTTTTGTAATTCCGTCAAAGACCAAGTTTCACTTCCATATGACAATATATTCTGTATTATGCTCTTATAAATTTTCATTTTAGTTTCCTTTCTAATATTTTCATTCCAAATTATTCAAACTAATACATAAAAAATCCAGTATTAAAATAAAATATCCCTTTAATTTAATTTTAAAAAATTGTACCTTATATAATAGTCTCCTCAACTATAATAATATCTCTTAAAATCTTCGTTATATTATTAAAATTCAAAGCTTTTCGAAGACATGCTGTATCTTCAGGAACTTTCTTGATACTAAAATTATGTTTATATTTTACCGCGGTGGACTAGTGGTTATGCTCCTTGCCTCTGGTACCGAGGATCGCGGGTTCAAACCCGGACGTGGTCGATGGATTTTTTAGGACGGAAAAATCCAAGGAGCAAGTCCTCCGGGAGGGACTTTAAGCCGTGGGTCCCGAGTCTGAAGATTTTCAGGCTCGTAAAAAATCCTTAAGCCTGAATGAAAAGGCCTCTAAGCAAAATTTACCGAATTTTCCCGTCCTAGTACTACCTTGGTTTCCTAGATGTCGGTAAGAGGCGGAACGCTGAACACGGAGCACTCAAAATGACATCTATACGTAAACAAGTGTAACTAAATTAGAATGGTTTAAATTCTTCCCTGTAGGGGGAGAGCGCCTAAATCTCTGTCAAGGGAAAACATAGGCTTACAATACAAAAATATTCTAGCTAATGCCTGGCGTGCGCTGCTACGATTAAATAAATGAGAATTAATGTACTTCTATGTTTTGTTGAATAAGTGAAGGGGCAGATAATTATAAATTCATATAGGCTTATTTTAGACACACAGTGCTGATTGCCCGGGGTCGCCTGGTAATTTACTCATCCCGATCTTCTTCATATAGCCTAAATGAGTTAAAATACGAAAATTAATGTGTTTTATGTTTAGTTAAATAAGTACGAGAGAAAAATTATATCGTAATTATTTTTAGATACCCCGTGCTGATTACCCGGCGTTGTCCGGCAATCTGCTCATCTCAATCCTCTTGACATAAATGAGCTGAAAGACGAAAATTAATATTGACTACTTCTTATGATTAGTTGAATAAATAAAATGAAAAATAATTACAAATGTATATCGTGGTTATTTTGAGATTCCCCGTGTCGATTACCCGGTGTTGCCCGGGAATCTACTTATCTCGATCTTCTTGACATCAATGAAAGACAAAAATGGTTATTGAGAGTTATCCGTAAGAGATAGAAATATGCTGCCGGGAACTTTTTTGTTGCGCTTTTTGAGATATTCAATTCTGTATACGTTAATTTTGTGTATTTGTTATGGTTTAGGCAGCGTAAGCCATTTAAGCGTCCAAAGAGCTACTTTTTTCACATTTTCCACTACAAAGGTCTATTTTTAAGAGTGTAGGAGTTGAGTATCACAACTCTCTTATACCCTATGTTCATCCCGAGAATCTTCAGAACATTTTGAAAAAAGCCCCATCACAATCAGCTGAACGGAATGGCCGCGCATAAAGTACGAACAAACAAACAAACATTAATTTTTATATATTAGATACAGAGGACTATGGTTGTTAGGTGTATTTTTATTTAACAGATTGACATGGTGGAGGGGCTCAGAACCTAATGAACCAGACGACCAGATCGGGGAAGTCTGGCTTTTGCTAGCTTTGCACCTGGTAAGAAATGAAGGGAAGCGAACTAGTTCCAACGCGGGAATTTCCAACGACTTCCAAGAAGAACAATATGTTCTCAACAGCAAAGAAAACGGAAGACAAAACCAGCAAAAGGGAAGAGCAGTCTCGTTAACCATGTAAAGGTACCTGCTCTAGAGGAAGAAAACCTAGATCACAAATCACGTGGTCCTCCTGGATGGGGGTTTTGCGGACGTGTTGGTAGCCCAGCCAAGTAAGAAATATATTATTCGTATCTCCCAGACGATGGGAAGATGAATTCTGAGAGCGGAACAGGCCGAGGGCCTTCCATGAAAGTGATTATGATGAAATTTTTATTGTCTGCCTCCTCGATAATTTCAATTTGTTCCAAAATATTACTTTTTTGGCTATTTGTTTTCATTGTTGTAAGCAAATGGAAGATTAAAAAACCATTGTTTATCCTTAAATTGGAATGACACTAACTTCTCGTCTCAGTTATTTAAATGTGGCGGACCACACTGAAAACGAAATCAACCAATCTTCATTTTCTTCTTCGTAATTTCAAGGATTTTCATCCTGTTTGTTTCCCAAATTACTCCTCGGAGGAAGACGGATGTGCATCCACTGTCTATCCATCTCTTGGCTGGTCTTCCTCTTGTTCTTCTCGAGTCCACTGGTCTATAAAAGGAGCGGGGGAAGCGAAGAATAATCCACAACAGGCGGATGGTGTTCGTTAGTCCTGCAAGACAACCCACCTAGGAGAGAACTCCGAAATGATACGGGGCAGGCTGAGCTGTGGAGCTGGGTGAAGCCAGTCTGCAGCCGACATTTGAAGAGTTAGGAGGCCAAAGAGCACGCAGAATCTCCTGAGGATGTCTACCGCAGTAGTAGACGAAACGTTGAATGTTCATCTTCTTCTTCTTCTTCCGAATGCAGTATTGGGTGATGATGCACGTTCTGCGACTACAAAAACTGATCTTTCCATCGGTTGAAGGGTCTTCCGAGGTCTCTTTCGCCTTTAGGGTTGAGGTGGTAAATCATCTTTGGTACACGGGAATTTGTCATTCTTTGGACGTGTTGGAACCATTTACAAGTCCTCTTACGTTCCAGGTTGCCAAATTCCAGTAATCATAAATCCTTTGTTCTATGCCTGTCGTCATAGTTTTATTATCCGTCTGCTTATTTCTTGTAGTCTTTCGAGTATTTAAAGTTTTCCCCATTATAGGTTACCAGCCTATAGTTGGGTAAGTCTAGTGGTGGGGTTGCCACCTCAATGCCTCTTGGACAGGCATGCTTTTCTGTAAGGGATGCTCCCTTAGCCTTTGAAGTTTCTCCTTCTCCGCAAGGCAGCGGTTCCTCTCTCTTTCCCTGAGTGAGGGTAGGGTGCCTCCTCCGCCAAATCTGCCGTATTAAGGGTATCCCTCTCCGCCTCCATTCCCGTTGAGGTCTTCACCGTTCCCTGGCAAGGGGCCCTCACATGGTACTATCAGCCGAGCCAGCTGAACCAAGGTTTTTTTTACGAGGTGTTACTCCTCCCCCTCCTCCTTTCTCATCCGGGCTTGGGACCGGCAGTGGTTGAATGTTAATAAAACCAAACCACGGCCATTTAGCGCAAAAGACATAAAATACATGAATCAAAACTGTATAATTTTGCAATATTTAATTTCAGAAATTGTAACCACAAACTATGCCGAAATACTAGTTGTTATCTAATTAACCGAGTCTCCCCTAAATTTCAGGATCAATGTACGATATTATCGACATATTAAAGATAAGTGGAAGCTCAAATATTATCAGGGATACTGGACATTATATCTTGATAACATCATAAATAATTACAATGATTTATATAATAAAACTGCATACTGTGACAGTTTAACAAATTACCAAATGTCATTCAAAATAATATATTAATTTTCTAGACTGTACTTACAGTGGTAGTTGACTCAGCTTTCCTTTGTATTCTGAAAAAAAATAATAATGTTTTATTTATTCTGGCAGAGTTAAGTCTATAAGGTCTTCTCTTCCACTCAACCAGTACAAATACAAATAAATATTTGACAAACATAGATATCCATCCATAGTAATTCTGCTCGAAGGCAGGTCCTTCACTGCAATCATAGCATTTTAATGCTATGCTTGCAGCTTTACTAGGGAATTGTAGGTGTGGTAGCTTCCCGTTGTTTTCCACACCGGTGAAGGATGATGATGATAATGATGATGATGATGATGATGATGATGATGGCCATATGATTTCGGGGACCGTTTGGGCCTTAAAGTTTTTTCTGACATTTGTCTTACAGGCGAGGAAAAACCCCGATAAAATCCAACCCAGAAAAACTGCCCCGACCGGGGATCGAACCCGGGCCCGCTGCGTGACAAGGCAGCACGCTACCTCGAGACCACAACGGTGGACATATATAGATATTTACTATACTAATTATTATAAACACTTAAAGATACATTAAATATAGCAATGTATATTTCATGTACAAACAAACATTTTTCACGATAATAATAATAATAATAATAATAATAATAATAATAATAATATAATAATAATATAAACATGATAAATTTTTACGAGAAACACTAATTAATAAATGTATTGCCCTGGGGTCGACTCAGCCTCTAACGGAAATGAGTACCAGACGCTTGTTCTGGGGGTAAAGGCGGCCGTCACGCAGGGCTGACAACCCGGCTGACATAAAGTGCCGATTGCCTAGAAAAAGTGGGAGCCTTAACCTCCTACTACCCCAAGGGCCTCCGGGCCTGTTGTGGGATCACTTTACTTACTTTACACTGGATAATAATGAAGTCGAGTTTAGAGCAAATATAAATTTAGATTTCTTTTAAAAGTTGTCAATGTCCGGCAGCCCCTTATTTCTTGTGGTAGGGAATTCCAGTTGCGAGAAGTGAAGATGGTATATGACATGGAGTGATGTGATGTCCTATGTTGCGGTATATTAAGCAAGAGACTATGTTGTGATCTTGTGTTTAAGTTATGGTTTGAGGATAGATACTGGAAACGAAACGATAATAATTGAGAATCGAGGTATGTAGGATCTTAAATAAGAGAATTAGACAGTGCGATTTTCTTCTCTCTTTTAGATGTAGCCATGACAATTCGTGGAATAATGGAGAAATGTGATCGTATTTTCGAACATTAAATATGAATCTGATACACATATTATGGACACGCTGCAGTGTCCATAATAGAGCAATTAGAAAATATGAGAACCTAAATTGTTAAAAATAAGATAAATATTATCACTGAATTAATTATTGAAGTCTTCTGGCTGATTTTCCAACCAGTTAATATTCACCGTACCTTCGGAGCAGTATTGTGGGATATGACATATGCATCAAATGGGAGTTCAGAGTCCGAGAGTCCACTGTGGAAGGAGAATTTAGATCGTTGGAGCCGCTGGGCCCAAATTAAGTCTAAACTAATGACGAAACCATGAAGCATATTTGAATACTGTACATATATAAATAAAAATGGAACAATTATGTATGATATGTCCACCGCTGTGGTCTCGGGGTAGCGTGCTGCCTTGTCACGCAGCCGGCCTGGTTTCGATCCCCGGTCGGGACAGTTTTTCTGGGTGAGGTTTTTATCGGGGTTTTTCCTTACTTGTAAGACAAATGTCAGGAAAACTTTAAGGTCCAAACGGTCCCCGAAATCATATGGTCATCACAATCATCATCATTCATATTCATCTTAGGTTAAAGCTTATGATTAGGGACTCCTGGAGCACCGTTATCATCATCATCACCATCATATCATCGGGGCAACGTAATCCCGCCTTCCAGGGGCCCCAACCTCAGAAGTGGGTTACAAGTACGCCATGCCAAGAGAGAAACCAGGTATGTCGAAAGACAGACTTGGGGCATTTGAAAAAAACATTATGTATGATATAGAATATCGGATATAGGTTCTCTCCCTAGCATATAGAGATTAATCCACTCTCCAGACTCGAAGAAAAATTCAACGATACTGGGTTTACAAGAATTATTACAATTAAACAATAAAATATATATTTAATATTTGCAGATAAGTTATGCATATAAACAAAAAAGAATATATCTGCCTAATTGGGTAATCACGCAATATAAAATGTAAAAATAAATATCCTGAACTCGTGTCCAGCTGAGGGTCGGGTCGAAGGATGAGATGAGATCAGCCCACTATAAGCCCACGTCTGAGAATAACAAGGGTGCCGGCCGACCACGCCTGACGCACCATCACGGAGGCAGATGAACGAAATGAAATGAAATGAAGTGTGTGAAATGAGTATAGAGGTGAAATTAAATTTTGGCAGGGGAAAACGGGAGAAAATACCCAAAAACACCTGCCGAAGCTCCGAATGTATTACTAACTAACTCACTGGCAATATCGAACCCCTAAGTACATGGCCGCGCGGATATAAGCTCTCCATATATCCCTATCCTGAGCTAATGTTTTCCAGTCATCCCCTGTATAATCTGCTTTTCTCAAATCATAGTTAAAATTGTTCTCCCACCTGATTCTTGATCTACCAATTGGGCGTTTTCCCTCTGGTTTTCCTACAAGTAGCTTCCATTCAAGTCTTTCATTCCCCATACGTGCAACATGTCCTGCCCATCCCAGTCTACGAGACTTAACTATTCTCATTATATCTGGCTTCCTATAAAGACCATGTAATTCACTGTTATGCAGTCTTCTCCATTCACCTGTCTGTTCATCCCTCTTTGGTCAAAAGTTTTTTCTAAGAACTTTATTCTCCAATACTCGTAATCTCCTTTACTCCCTTAAAGTAAGAGTCCATGTTTCGCATCCATATAATATAACTGGTAGAATAATAGTTTTATATATTTCAGTTTAACGTTTTTTTGAAAGGAGTTGGGAAGTCAAGAGTCTCTGTAATGCATAATAATACGCATTTTCAGAATGGAGCCTATGTTTAATTTCTTTGTTCATCTCATTCCTGTTTGTGATTATTGTTCCTAAGTATTTGAATTCAGCCACTTCCTCAAAATTTTCCTCATTTGTCATTAGCTGTCCATTTGCATTATATAATTTACTTTTATGTGTGACAATGTATTTAGTTTTATTGATATTTACTTCCGGTCCCAATTTCTTAGGGTTACTCAGTAGTACTAAGAAATTTGGAATGGAAGAAAATATCAATAATACTAAATATATGATCACACAAAAAATACATTATATAATGGAAATGGACAGCTAATGACAAATGAGGAAAATGTTGAGGAAGTGGCTGAATTCAAATACCTAGGAACAAAAATCACAAACCGGAATGAGATGCACAAAGAAATTAAACATAGGCTCAATTCTGGAAACGCGTGCTATTATGCATTGCAGAGACTCTTGACGTCCCAACTCCTTTCAAAAAACATTAAACTGAAAACATATAAATCTATTATTCTACCAGTTATATTATATGGATGCGAAACATGGACTCTTACTTTAAGGTAGAAAGGAGATTACGAGTATTTGAGTATAAAGTTCTTAGGAAAACATAATATGTATATAGACATAATTCCGAAAAGTGTCTACTCTTTCACGAAACACATATTCTGAAATAGAAAAAAGTAGATGACGCATGACACATGACGCATTCCTGCTAAGAATCATTAAAAAATCAAAGTCCATATGTAGCTAGCCGATAAATTCGGAGAAATGAAGAGAGGTAGGCTACTGGATCAGTCCAAAGCAGTCTGCCCGGACTCACTGTTACTGATGGAATTCAGATTGTTCCACAGGTAAGGATGTACACAACACGCATATCACGTAATTGACGATAGTTCAGGTTTTACGAGAAATAGTCGGAAACCGAAGAATATACCAGATGCACTAGTGACAAAACTTAACTCTTTCACGTTTCAAACATTACAATTTCTAGCAATGTGTTTATTTTCTGTTATAATAAATTGCAGAGACTCTTGATGTCCCAACTCCTTTCAAAAAACGTTAAACAGAAAATATATAAAACTATTATTCTACCAGTTATATTATATGGGTGCGAAACATGGACTCTTACTTTAAGGGAGGAAAGGAGATTACAAGTATTTGAGAATAAAATACTTAGGAAAAATTTTGGACCAAAGAGAATGAACAGATATGTTAATGGAGAAGACTACATAACAATGAACTACATGGTCTTTATAGGAAGCCAGATATAATAAGAACAGTTAAGTCTCGTAGACTGCGATGGGCAGGACATGTTGCACGTATGGGAAATGAAAGACTTGCATGGAAGCTGCTTGTAGGAAAGCCTGAGGGAAAACGCCCAGTTAGTAGACCAAGAATGAGGTGGGAGAATAACATTAACTATGATTTGAGGGAAGTATATTATACAGGGAAAGATTGGAAAGCTTTAGCTCAGGATAGGGATGTATGCAGAGCTTATGTCCGCGTGGTCATCAACCTACGGGTTCGATAGTGCCAGTGAGTAAGTAAGTAAGTATAATAAATGTAACAATAGGTATTAAGATATATTTCAAAGTGCATTTTAAAATTTTAATAAGAAACATGATGCTATGTCGTCATCATATTTTAATAGTACTACCTGACTTCAGACCTTCAAATAAGTTTTTGTACTTCCTGCCGGAATGTGTCATACGGAAGCAAAGAAACGCAGGTAAGTTTTACTTACTTAATTAGAGAAAATTAGGCCTAATTTGTAAGTATGAGGATACACTGCATCGATATTATTTATCCAAGATGTACGATAATTTATAATAGTGTATCATATTACACCCTCCATGGTATCTTTACCTTGTCGTGGTGGAGTGGCTTGCGTGCTTAAATGATCCTGAGAGCTATGCCGGCGGTAGCATTGCTGCCGATAGGGTTACCCATGCCGGACTGGTCGAAGGTGATAAGCCAGACGAAATAAGTACCTTGGTCAAAAGATTGACGATCTTTCACCGTAAAAATACAACCGTCAAGAAATGCGGACATGGGTTCTACTGGGGTAAAATTTTCCGGCGGAGGTCAAATAGTCCCCCATTCGGTTCTCCGGGCGGGGACTACTTCAGGAAACCCATGCCAAAGGCTCAAACACAGGGACATGTTCCTAGGAACATGGAATGTTAGGACTTTATACAATAGCGGGGCACTAGAGATATTAACGCGGGAATTAGATAAATCGCCCTTGGATATAGTCGCTTTATAGGAAGTTAGGTGGCCAGGAGAAGGTAGTCAGGAATCAGGAAGCTTTGGATTATACTATGGGGGTGCAGAAAGACCTGCATTTGGAACGGGTTTTTTTAGTCAGAAGGAGGATCCTATCCGCCATCCGAGATATTAAGTTTGTTAGTGATACGATATCAGGCCATGAACCTACGGGTTTGATAGTGCCAGTGAGTAAGTATCATATTACATCCTAAAATTAATTGGCAGGTTTTCCTGCCACTGGACCTTAAGAAAGACGTTTGTAATTTTCTACGTACCAGAGACTCTTCATTGCGTTATTTTTTATCCTCTGTGAATGAAATATGTGAGATTCTGCATGTATGTGGATATATAGATCAGAGACGACTTAATTTGTCATATTTTCACCACTGGAGCAGTCTGAAGTCGAAACTGATGAAAACTCTGATTTAACTATGTACGTTCAAGTAACAGGAAGAATTCCAGACAACAGGGTGCACAAATCTCCTCATAGATCCAAAGTGAATATACATAAGAATGGGGGAAGAGCAATGGAGGATATTGTTACAGATGATTTAGTACATGTCCGTTGAAATGATAGTTGTGTAGTCATATTAATCAGGAATATTACTATAAATAATAGTTTTAAAAATTAGACAACACGCTTTATTAGAAAACCGAACTAAAAAATGAAAAATAATTTTAATTTCCAACACGCATGGGATAAAATTAAAGTGGCCAACATAAAAATCATATCCAATACATCTAGAATAAAACCAGAGTTACCAACAACAAAAAATTACCATGAGAAGCGTGGGGTGCTATGGTTTTTACATTTTCTTCTTAGAGACTTTACTTCTACCAATATCTGTTTATTATCAAATATAGTAATTGATATAGAGCACCCCACGCTTTTGAAGGTAAAACTATTTATTTTTGTTGATACCTCTAGTTTTATTCTAGACGTGTTGGAGAATGATTTTTTTGTTGACCACTTTAATTTTAACCCAAACGTGTTGGAAATTAAAATTATTTTTCATTTTTTAGTTCGGTTTTCTATTAAAGCGTGTTGTTTTTGTTTTTTTAATTTTTTTTTTTCAGTTTGGTTTTCTAATAAAGCGTGTTGTTTTAGTTTTTAAACCATTATTTATCTTTTAATGTTTAGTTTGACTGTCATAAACCGGAATCCCATGAAAATTTAATTGCTTAACACTCTTCTAAAAAAATCCTCCGGGCCGGATTTGAACCAGCGACCTACGGAATACTGAACTGTTATACCACTACAGTCCACCGCTCTACCAACTGAGCTCTTACAACGATTGAGTAAAAAGTCGCAACCTATTATACCGGTTTTTATTTTATTTTTTTTATTTTCTGATGATCCTGGCCAGGATTTGAGAAAAAAATTATGAAATTATTGTATTGTCATTGGTCCTTCACTACAAAATTTCAAGTCGATCCAATGTTTTAAGTGGGTGAAAATCGTATTCAAGGTTCCGTTACATAGATAGATGGACAGATACAGGTCAAGCTAATATAAAACGGGTAAAAAGATTCTGATTTGAAACTCTAAGCGCTGGAATAACAAAGACAAGACAACAATCATAGGCCTATATACCAACCAAATCCATTTGTTAAGTACAATAGATATATGGATGGCGTCGGTTCTTAGATCATTATATATGATAAAACCAGATCTGAAAAGTGGGTTTCTCTATTTGCATGGGGGCTACATGTTACTGCAGTGTATGACTGGTGGTTTCTTATAGCCTATGCCATGATATCCGACCACAAATTTTCAAACAGCTATCTATTTTTAACTCCTTGTCCTGTACTGTAAAATCAGAAATACCCCTTCTTCATTTCAAATTAAAGAAGAAACTCAACAACGTTCTGTATGACTAGATTGATTATTTGATCATTCGAAGCGATCAGCCTATTGTACGATGCAGGCAGGTAGTCCTCGTAAAACATACGATTGAAGAATGTTTTGTAACACTGCATAGAGAATGCCAGAAGCACTATCGTACAGTTCGCCCACGGTGACAGGTGATTGTAAGGAAATCTTATTTGTGCAATTCGTGCAATTTTTGTAAAATATTCTGTATTTCATCTGTGAAACAATTAATGAAGGGAAAGTATAATTCTCTAGTAGATTTATAGGTTTTTACTAAAATTCATTCACAAGTAAATTCTTAAGCGGCCCCTACACGAGCAATATTTCTTCTTCTCTTGTAAGCCCATGTTTTCCTTAACAGAGATTTAGGCGCTCTCCCCCTACAGGGAAGAATTTGAACCATACTATTTAGTTACCTGTTAAAGGGTGCACTAAGGAAGACAGAATCAAGAACACAGAAATAAGACAGGAACTTGAAATATTAGCAATAACTGATAAAATAGATATATATAGACAAAAATGGAAGCAACACATAGACAGAATGAATGAAGATAGATATCCAAAACAAATAACAAAATACAAACCTAAAGGCACCCGAGATGTGGGTAGACCTAGAAAGAGATGGGCTGAAGTCGGAACGGGTCAACAGACCTAATCCATGAATGCAGATGATGATTATGATGACTATTTAGTTACACTTGTTTTCGTATAAATGTCATTTGAGTGGTACGTGGTCAGCGTTCCGCCTCATACTGACATCTAGAAAACCAAGGTAGTGCTAGGACGGGAAAATTCGGTAAATTTGGTTAGAGGCCTTTTCATTCAGGCTTAAGGATCTTTTACGAGCCTGAAAGATCTTGAGACTCGGGACCCACGGCTTAAAGTCCCTCCCGGAGGGCTTTGCTCCTTGGATTTTTCCTTCCTAAAAAATCCATTGACCCCGGCCGGGGTTGAACCCGCGACCCTCGGGACCAGAGGCAAGGAGCATAACCACTAGACCACCGCGGCCGATACGATCAATATTTACGTCAATATATTGCACAGTATTTTGTACAATAATATTACTTGACAAACCCACTTACTTACTCACTGGCACTATGGAACCCGTAGGTTCATGGCCGCACGGACATAAGCTCTCCATATATCCCTATCCTGAGCTAATGCTTTCCAATCATTCCCTGTATAATCTACTTCCCTCAAATCATAGTTAATATTACTCTCCCACCTCATTCTTGGTCTACCAACTGGGCGTTTTCCCTCAGGCTTTCCCACAAGAAGCATCCATGCAAGTCTTTCATTCCCCATACTGGCAATATGTCCTGCCCATCGCAGTCTACGAGACTTAACTGTTCTTATTATATCTGGCTTCCTATAAAGACCATGTAGTTCATTGTTAAGTAGTCTTCTCCATTCACCTGTCTGTTCATCTCTCTTTGGTCCAAAAATTTTCTTAAGTACTTTATTCTCAAATACTTGTAATTTCCTTTCCTCTCTTAAAGTAAGAGTCCCACACGGTGCAATATTATTGCTCAATCAATTAGTTCGTGGGTGATGCTTGTGCAATCAACATGTTTATTTCAACAGTGTTAACACAAAACTGAACTAGTATTGCGCAATATTATCAACAGACGACGCAATATTTACTAGATTGCACAATAAAAAATCAAACTGCTTTTGATTGCCTCAATATATTGCGCAATCGTTCAATGTGATCTATACATTCTCAATATTATTGTACAATGCCAATTATTATGCAATATATTGACGTATATATTGATGTGTAGGGCGGATTTAAACTGTTATTTCCTGGTGTAAGGAAAACCTATCAGTCCCAAAATGGACCAAAGCATTTATTTAATTTCAGGGCACACTAATATAAAGTAATTTCACATCTATATTGAAGCAGGATATGAAAAATATTCTTGGGGTTAATGAGTTAAGCTATTGTAGGCAAAGTCTTGTAAAAACCTTAACTAAAATAAATAATAGTTTTAAAAAACTAAAAGAACACGCTTTATTAGAAAACTAAAAAATGAAAAATAATTTTAATTTCCAATACGCTTGGGATAAAATAAAGTGCTCAACAAAAAAATCATCTCCAACACATATAGAATAAAACTAGAGTTATCAACAAAAAGAAAATAATTTTACCATCAATAGCGTGGGGTGCTCTATATCAATTAATATATTTGATAATAAACATATATTGGTAAAAGTAAGCTCTCTAAGAAGAAAATGTAAAAATCATAAAAAGCACCCCACGCTTTTGATGGTAAAATTATTTTCTTTTTGTTAATAATTCTAGTTTTATTCTATATGTGTTGGAGATGATTTTTTTGTTGAGCACTTTATTTTATCCCAAGCGTATTGGAAATTAAAATTATTTTTCATTTTTTAGTTTTCTAATAAAGCGTGTTCTTTTAGTTTTTTAAAACTATTATTTATTTTTTATTTTTTAGTTTTAATATTTTACAGAATAAGATAAAAATGTAAATATCTTTAAATTCGATACTATTGTAGTATGAGCTAAAAGTAATACTCTTCTATAAAAAAAACCCTCCCAGCCGGATCTGAACTAGCGACGTATGGATTACTGAAATTATATACCATTAAGAGCTCACTGCTCTACCAACTGAACTCTTACAACGATTGACTAAAAACTCGACAAGTCCGCAACCTATTATACCAGTTTTCAGTTTTTTTTTATTTTCCGATGATTCTGGCCAGGATTTTAGAAACAAAATATGAAATTATTGTATTGTCACGGGTCCTCTACACGTATACAAAGTTTCAAGTCGATCCAATGTTTTTAAGTGGGTGAAAGTCGCGTTGAAAGATTCCGTTACATTGATACAAAAACATTTTTTTTTATTTTCTGATGATTATACCCAGGATTTTATAAAATAAATATGAAATTATTGTATTGTCACGGGTCCTCTACACGTATACAAAGTTTCAAGTCGATTCAATGATTTTAAGTGGGTGAAAATCACGTTGAAAGATTCCGTTACATAGATAGATAGATACAGGTCAAGCTAATACAAAACGTGTAAAAATAAATATGAAATTATTGTATTGTCACGGGTCCTCTACAAGTATATAAAGTTTCAAGACGATCCGATGATTTTAAGTGGGTGAAAATCGCGTTGAAGTATTCCGTTACATAGGTAGATAGATAGCTAGATAGATACAGGTCAAGCTAATATAAAGCGTGTAATGAAAGTACTCGTACGCTTTTAAGTCATCAATAAAACAGTTTTCAATAAATCAGTAGAATTAATTAGGTAGAAGATCATCGTTTCAATTTAATTAGGGCTCTTCGTAAGGAAAAGAAGATGGGGTTAGTTTTATGTAGACAGCGAATATTATCCTCTGTGAATGTTTGAAGCTCTTATATCTTCTCTCGGATTATTGTGAGAGATGTTTGTTTCCATCTAAAGAATTTTCAATCTTCATCAATTTGAATTAGAAAGTCTCTTACTTACTTACTTACTCACTGGCACTATCGAACCCGTAGGTTCATGGCCGCGCGGACATAAGCTCTCCATACATCCCTATCCTGAGCTAATGCTTTCCAATCATTCCCTGTATAATCTACTTCCCTCAAATCATAGTTAATGTTGTTCTCCCACCTCATTCTTGGTCTACCAACTGGGTGTTTTCCCTCTGGCTTTCCTACAAGAAGCTTCCATGCACGTCTTTCATTCCCCATACGTGCAACATGTCCTGCCCATCGCAGTCTACGAGACTTAACTGTTCTTATTATATCTGGCTTCCTATAAAGACCATGTAGTTCATTGTTATGTAGTCTTCTCCATTCACCTGTCTGTTCATCTCTCTTTGGTCCAAAAATTTTCCTAAGAACTTTATTCTCAAATACTCGTAATCTCCTTTCCTCCCTTAAAGTAAGAGTCCATGTTTCGCACCCATATAATATAACTGGTAGAATAATAGTTTTATATATTTTCAGCTTAACGTTTTTTGAAAGGAGTTGGGACATCAAAAGTCTCTGCAATGCATAATAGAATGCCATTTCCAGAATTGAGCCTATGCTTAATTTCTTTGTGCGTCTCATTCCTATTTGTGATTATTGTTCCTAGGTATTTGAATTCAGCCACTTCCTCAAAATTTCCCTCATTGTCATTAGCCGTCCATCTCCATTATATACTGAATTTCTACCTGTGACCACATATTTAGTCTTACTGATATTTACTTCCAGTCCTAATTTCTTAGTGTTACTCAATAGTGTGTGTGTGTTGGCCTTTAGTATCTCCTCGCTATCGGCCAATAGTACTACATCATCAGCATAAACTAACAGCTTATTAATACCATTCAGTTGTAAGCCTTCCTCATTCTCTAAAGATTTAATGGCATGCTCTAGTACAAAATTAAATAGTAGAGGAGATAGTGCATCTCCTTGCTTCAACCCATTCTGGATTTCAAAAGTGTCTGAAAACTGTTTGCCTACACGCACCCTACTATTTGAGCCATTTAGACACATTCGTATAAGTCTAACTAACTTTTTAGGAATTCCGAACTCCAGCAGGATACTATATAACTTCTCCCTCTTAATTGAATCATATGCTTTTTTGAAGTCTACATATAGTTGATGTACAGTGCCATTATATTCCCATTTCTTTTCTAAAATCTGTCTTATACTAAAAATCTGATCTGTTGTAGACCTGTTTCTTCTAAATGCACATTGATGAAAGTCTCTACTACAACAAATACAATTCTGGAATTTATTGGTCTTCAGGAAATACAACTACAAATCTCACTTTACATGAAATGCATACGACAAATGTTAGACATTTATAAATCATCATCATCATCATAGTACATTCACGAATTTAGGCCATTTGTTGACCTGTTTCGGCCTCAAGAGAAACACCATCCAAAAGTCTTTTGAGTGGACGTCCTGGTTTTCTTCTTCCTGCAGGTTGATATCTTAACATTTGTTTGGGTATTCTGTGATCTTCCATTCGATGAACATGTTGCATCCATCTTGACTTATAATCAAAAATTTTGTTTTCTAAAGATTACACTTTGCTGCGGGTCGTCATATTTCAATTGCTTCTGGATTTTTTCGTGTTGAGACTTGAAAGTAGTTTTGAAGTTCCTTAGGACAGGTTACTGGCCCGACGCTAAGTAGTCCAGTGGTAGGGCTGCTACCTTTTAGTCTCTGGACAGACATTAGGATACCGCATTTACTCAGTACCCGATGGAATGGTTATACCGCCGTGACTCGGTCCTCAGAGCCTCGTTTGTGAAAACGGGTTGTACCACGAGAAGGTGAGGATGAGAATTGGGTAGGAGAGGTTATACACACGTCACTACCCCTTACAACCCACACTTATAAATATAAAGTTAATTTATTCTAAACTATTTAACTCATGCCCCAAATGGGAATCAATGACGAATCACGTTTGAATGAATTTTGTTTTACAACCAATCACAGTCGTGTTTCACTTCGCTCTTTATCGAATTCTCTTTTTAATAGCTCCTACTTCTGTGATGAAGAAAGCTACTCCTTTTTATTTTTTTGAACAGGCCAGAGCATTATTTTGCAGTGATTCTCCAACAAATACATTCAATATAGCAAATAATGAAGAGATTCCTTCGAACTACACATTTGATAATTGTGTGTTCAATAATTTTGTTTTTAAATAATGATTTTACTGAGTTGTTTACTAAAAAATACAATGTTGGTTATAATATACAGTTTGGTGTTTAATTTTTTCTCCACTAGGGTGCATTCTTACAATATTGCGAACCAGTTGGTTATCGCTGAATGCGATTTATTTGGCAATAAATAATATGATCAAGTTGCAGTGAATAAGCATAACCACACATTTCTGATTTGTTTTCAAACATCGCCGTTTACATTAAATATACAAATATTTTAAAATACTGGTAACTATATTTAAATAATGATTTTTGAGTGAACAGCTTAATTTTATTCGTTAAGTAGTCGTAACAAATGCCACTCTTGATTTCCAAATCCTCTAGATAAATTCACGAGTCGCTTAGTGAATGTATCGATGATTTGGAAATCACTTGTGACATTACTTATGATAGTATGAGTTATATATGCACTACTCATCTCATATTTGTAGCTTTTTTGAAGACTCTGAGCTTCGATGCCTTGGGCATAATTGTCAATTCTTTCTAACATCGAAACTCAGAGTTTTTAAAGAAGCTACAAATGAGAAAAGTAGTGCATATCTAACTTTTACTATCTAAAATAAACCTCAATATGTCACTTCCTTGAACTATTAAATTAATTTATTCTACTTCATTCAGTTTTAATTTTTCCTACAAAATGAATACAATTTGAATCATCAACTTTTATATTGTCTCTTAATTCATTGGCAACTTCTCATTTAATTTAAATGGGTCAATGTCAAATTTAAAAACTTGGCCAATTTCGAATTTTATGAGCACGATAACATTAAATTATAAGAATTCAATAAAAGACCCAAATCACCAAATTAGAATTTAAAAGAGCCAACTAGTTTCAATAGCGAAGCTATCATTGTAAAGACTAACTATTGACTAAAGAAAAACAAATTAAAATAGGTACACAAAATAACAATTAAAATTTTAATTAAAAGAGAAGAGGATTAAATGTATGATGTCATAAAGTAATTTAAAGTTATTCATCTCGTTATGTGACATAGTCAAAATTTTAATTGTTATTTTGTGTACCTATTTTAATTTATTTTTCTTTAGTCAATAGCTAGTCTTGAGAATTGAAACTAGTTGGCCTTTTAAATTGTAAATTAGTGATTTTGGTCTTTTGTTGACTTCTTATCTCCAAGAAGATCCTTCTATTTCTTCTAGGGACGATACCCTCTGTAGACGTTGTCGCAGAGAGCACGAAACCCTTGCACACGTCCTTGGGGCTTGCCGTTTGGAGAATCACTGAAAAACATTCGGCACTATTCAAAATATGATGGCAGAAGCCTTGCGAGATTATGGATACACAGTTTATGAGGAAGTTCATGGTGTGGCCACTAATGAAAATAACAAAATAATAGACGAATAGATATTATTGCATTTAGATCATCTTCTAAAATTACTATGATATTAGATCCCACAATACGTGTTGTGACATATAGTAGCCAACCTGAGGAAGTTGACTGTGAAAAGAAAGCCATGAATGAGCCACAAATTGAATATTACAAAGATTAGATAGTATAACTGTCACAGGATTGATGATCAGGGCAAGAGGTACTATACCAGGATTCTTAGTTAAATTTTGGAATTACTTAGATTTGGACAGGGTGTATCTTTCTAAAATTGGCATCGCTGCCATTAGAGCATCAATTTCAATTTTAGGAAACCATCTTTACAAAATGTCTACTTTATAGTATGTATACTTTAATTACAATTAAAAAAATTTAAACTTATTTACAAAAGTATTTCATCAATTTAGAAAATTAATTTATCAATTGAGTTGGTGTTTACGTTGTGAAAATCCATATTCATTAATTAAATAAAAATAAAACTTAGTTTTATTCGATTTTCATATTTATTAAGATATAATTCAGTGACAGCTGTTTCGGTACACTGTACCTTCTTCAGACATGTTAACAAATTACGAGTTGTGTTATTATAGTACATACTGACAAAGGAACCATTCTTCATAGAAGAGCTCCACCTGGACCTTCTCGTGCCGGCAACAGATGCCTACAAAGAACTGCTGTGGGAACTCAACGAGAAGAGAGAACAGATATGGCCTGAGTTCTACGCAACGGATGCGATGATCTACAGGGAATGGACAGCAGCCAGATACGACCTGAGACACACCGTGACGAGAGTCGCGGTCCATGGTTTCCACCACAGGATATGCACAACAGTGAAGCGCCATAACCCAGAAGAAAAGTGGAAGTGCAAACTATGTGGGTCGCAATGCGACCGATATCACCTGTTACAGTGTAAAAACATAGGAACATCGATAACAGACTTTTGTTAGACATGAAAACAGTTCTTTCCACGTGGCCATTGGCTGCAATGATACCTATTATTATTAGTATTATTATAGTACATATCAACTGATCTAAGCAACAATACAACAATGTTCATTTAATTTTTTTAAATTTAAATAAACATTGTTGTATTGTTGCTTAGATCAGTTGATATGTACTATAATAACACAACTGAATGGTTTGTTGGTACTTAATGCGCGGCCATACCTTTCGTCCGATTTTGACGAGGCTTTTATAGTACATATCAACTGATCTAAGCAACAATACAACAATATTTATTTAATTTTTTTTAATTTAAATAAACATTGTTGTATTGTTGCTTAGATCAGTTGATATGTAGTATAATAGCACAATTCATAATTTGTAAACATGTCTGAAGAAGGTACAGTGTACCGTTAGCTGTCACTGAATTATATCTTAATAAATATGAAAATAGAATAAAACTAAGTTTTATTTTTATTTAAATAAGAAAATTGATTCTCTGTATCACTTTTTCCTTGAGGCAATCGTCTAATGAGGAGAGTTATATGTAGTAAAAATATAACATTAAATATATTTCTTAAAATATACTCTACGTTCGAAGCTACGGAATCGTATATAGTTTGATGTTATGGCGTAGAGGATAAAGTAGTATAGATTCCACGAGCAGTTAGGAATTCTGAAACGGTTATTCTCATTTTGACGGTATTTAGTTTTAAGATAGAGAAATCCAAAGCAGACCAAATGACACTGCAAACATAGTTTGATTTTGAAAATACCATTATCATGGCAGTATTTAGAAAAGAAATACTCTGTCGACTCTAACGAAGTAGTAAGAAACGGTCCCACCTTAAGCACAAATGCTTTTTCGCTTTATTACATCACAAACCACCTCACAACAGTCGTTACCGGTAATCGGCAATTTCTATGCAGTTCTTGTAGTGCACTTATTCCAGCTCCAAGTATAAGGAAATCGAAGTCCCATTTCTCTTCCATTTATAAATAAACAACCGAACGCTACTAGTATAAGAGTATCCTTTCTACAAGATTAACTGGGGTAAAGTAACGGCGGGGTTTTCGAGCATGCGTAAAAAATAAAGGAAGCAGACACTTCCTCATCAGTTTTCGTTTCATCGGTTCTTTTCTCCCTTGAGGATAATCCAGTAGCAGCTACTTCGATTTCCAATCCGTGACTCAAATAGTCTAGTTTGAAACTAGAACTCACCCACAGTTAACTCGTTTTCATGCTCCTCACAAAATGTTAATTTAGCTTCATGTTTAAAAAAGTCGTAACTTAATTTTAAACAGTAATAAGAGGCACTCACATATATAGCTTTTGTTGATTATACTAAAGCATTTGATAGTTACTTACTCACTGGCACTATCGAACCCGTAGGTTCATGGCCGCGCGGACATAAGCTCTCCATACATCCCTATACTGAGCTAATGCTTTCCAATCATTCCCTGTATAATCTACTTCCCTCAAATCATAGTTAATGTTATTCTCCCACCTCATTCTTGGTCTACCAACTCGGCGTTTTGATAGTAAAGTAAAGTAAAAAGTGATCCCACAACAGGCCCGGAGGCCTTTGGGGTAGTAGGAGGTTAAGGCTCCCACTTTTTCTAGACAATCGGCACTTGATGTAGCCGGGTTGTCAGCCCTGCGTGACGGCCGCCTTTACCCCAGAACAAGCGTCTGGTACTCATTTCCGTTAGAGGCTGAGTCGACCCCAGGGCAGAGTGCCGCCAGAGGGTTTGGGTCAGTTTAAAAATCCTGACCCTAATGGGACTTGAACCCTCGACCCTCCGGCTTGTGGCTCAGTGCTTTAACCACTACACTACGGCGTGCCCCTAAAAGTAAAGTGATCCCACAACAGGCCCGGAGGCCCTTGGGGTAGTAGGAGGTTAAGGCTCCCACTTTTTCTAGACAATCGGCACTTCATGTCAGCCGGGTTGTCAGCCCTGCGTGACGGCCGCCTTTGCCCCCAGAACAAGCGTCTGGTACTCATTTCCGTTAGAGGCTGAGTCGACCCCAGGGCCATAGTGTCGCCAGAGGGTTTGGGTCAGTTTAAAAATCCTGACCCCAAAGGGACTTGAACCCTCGACCCTCCGGCTTGTAGCTCAGTGCCTTAACCACTACATAAATTATGGAACATACTAGAAATGAAAGGAATTCCTCAACACATTATAAGAGCCATTTATAGTTTATATATAGAAACAAATTTTAAAATAGACTGCGGAGATAAAATTAGTAAACAAAACTTAGAAATAAACCAGGGAGTAAGACAAGGGTGTCCATTGTCACCAGTAGTATTTAATTTATACTTGGACCATGTCATAAATGAATGGCAAGAAAAAATTAAAAAATATATAAATAGTGTATTGACAACTCTGCTTTTTGCAGACGATCAAGTATTAATGACAGCATCAGAAAATGCTTTACAACAATTCCTTTATACTTTAAATAATATCTCTCTAAAATACAATTTAAGAATATCTACATCTAAAACAAAAATATTAGCTCTGAAAGGAAAATGTGCAATAAGAACAAAAATAATGATAAAGAATGTAATTATAGACCAAGTTCAGAATTTTAATTATTTGGGATGTCATTTAGGCAATGACAGAAATTTAGATAAACAAACTAAAATACAATGATTCAATTATCTATGTGGCACAATTAAACGCACTTTATTGAATAAGACTAGAAAATAAACTATTTTGAAGTTTTACAAAGTATTGGCAGTTTCATCTCTTATCTATGGATGTGAAACCTGGACATTAACAAAGGCAGATAGTAAACAAAGTAGAGGCTGCTGAAATGAAGATGTTGAGAGCAATAGCAGGATACCAAAGGGCCGATAAAAAGAAAAACGAAGATATAAGGACAGAACTTAGTATACTTAATCTGTATGAAAGAATAAAATATTATCAAAATGCTTATCTTCAGCGCGTATTACGAATGAATGAACAGCGCATACCAAGAAGAATGTATAATTATAGACCAAAAGGGAGAAGAATGTTGGGAAGACCATTGAAGAGATGGAAGGACCAATTCGACCTATAACGAGATCGGAACAGGTCATTGGGCTTAATGCTTGTTGTTGTTGATGATGATGATGATGATGAATAAGAGTCATTTGCTCATCTGGAAAACAAATGTCAGGAAACTTTGAAGGAGGGTATTTTGAGACGTGGATCCACGTTGTGACGATCATATGAAGAAAGATTTGTTGTTGTAGTAGGTTCTTGTTGTAGGATCTCGTTGTGGGAGTCCTGGGTTTGACTTTCCCACGGCGTTGAGGTTCCCTTCAGGGGAACGTAGGGAAGAATCAAAATTGGTTTGCATCATGTGAATATAGTGACTACTTCGCGTTTGTTTGGCGCATGCGCATGGTGTATGATTTAAACAATTTTTCGCGTCAAATGTTGTAAGGAATCACCCAACTTTCAAACTTAGTTCGGAAGAGTCAGTTTGAAAATAATGATAAATATTCAAACATTTCTTCAAAGCCATTAATGTCACAGCAAATAATAAGAGTATTTTTTTATTCTTAAAAAAGCATATCCTTGTGATGTCTGTATTATGTGGCCCTGGAATTTTACATTGCTATAGTCTTGTCCCTGAAAGTTCTGCCTTCTCCTTTGACACGTCAAGGTACCGAATGAGATCACTAAATTCTGCTTGACTCAGTCTGTGTGGTATATCATCTTTTAGATTATTAGGTTCTTCTTCATTTCTATCTTCATTTTCTACTTCAAACACATAAGCACATAATTTTCAAGTGGAGTAAGAACTTGAACAAGAGTTAATCGGCCATTTTTATGATCTTCTTATTAATAATTTGTAGGATTTTCATCCTGTTTATTTCCAAAATCACACCTCGGAGGAAGACGTGTTAGATGTACATACATTGTCTATCCATCTCTTGGCTGATCTTCCTCTTGTTCTTCTCCCATCCGTTGGTCTATCTTCTTTAGCTATTTTTGTGATGATTTTTTTTAATTCAGCAGATGGAAAATAGACGAATTTTATATTTTTTAACCCGAAACATGTTCACTGTTGGGCAGTGAAATTAAAAATATGATTTAATTAGAAAAAAATACCATCGATTTCGTTTTTAACTGTCCATAAAGTAGTTAGATCTATGGAATGCGTGGACTACTAAAGGATTATTGTATACCTGAATGATCTGGACGCATGCATTCAACTGTTCCCGTAATGAGCCCATGTTAAAAGCAGCATTTCAGCTTTAACATCCCAGTAATGAAGTGACTTTTAATTCGTACCAAAATTTGCATTGAGTTCATTAAATTTGTTCGATTGATTTTCTCTTTTGTATTAATGAATTAAGAATCAAATTAAAATATTAACCAAAACGTGCACATCTTGGAGCGAAAACCAAAACCATGGGGTCACCCATGACCCTATATTAAATAATTATTTTAAGACATTGAATCATTTTTATTGACTTAACATAACAAAACAACGTACCTATATCTGTAAACAATAAGGTTAAAAAAATAACAATTAATCGCAATGTGAAACGATATGATTTACAGGTTACTGTAATTAATAAATAATAGTTTTAAAAAACTAAAACAACACGCTTTATTAGAAAACCGAACTAAAAAAATGAAAAATAATTTTAATTTCCAACATGCTTGGGATAAATAATTTTACCATCAAAAGCGTGGGGTTCTCTTTATCAATTAATATATTTGATGATAAACAGATATTGGTAAAAGTAAAGTCTCTAAGAAGAAAACGTAAAAATCATAAAAAGCACCCCACGCTTTTGATGGTAAAATTATTTATCCCAAGCATGTTGGAAATTAAAATTATTTTTCATTTTTTTAGTTCGGTTTTCTAATAAAGCGTGTTGTTTTAGTTTTTTAAAACTATTATTTATTATTTATTTTTTAGTTTTAATATTTTACAGAATAAGATAAAAATGTAAATATCTTTAAATTCGATTCTATTGTAGTATGAGCTGAAAGTAATACTCTTCTAAAAAGAAAAAAACCTCCCAGCCGGATTTGAACCAGCGACCTATGGATTACAGAAATTATACACCACTAGAGTGTACCGCTCTACCAACTGAGCTCTTACAACGATTGACTAAGAAGTCGACAAGTCTGCAACCTATTATACCAGTTTTAATGTTTTTGATTTTCTGATGATTCTGGCCAGGATTCTAGAAACAAATATGAAATTATTGTATTGTCACGGGCCCTTTACAAGTACACAAAGTTTCAAGTCGATCCAATGTTTCTAAGTGGATGAAAATCGTGTTCAAAAATTCCGTTACACAGATACAAAGACACTTTTTTTTATATTTTCTGATGATTCTGGCCAGGATTTTAGAAAACAAATATGAAATTATTATATTGTCACGGATCCTTTACACGTATACAAAGTTTCAAGTCGATCCAATGTTTCTAAGTGGGTGAAAATCGTGTTCAAAGATTCCGTTACATGGATACAAAGACACTTTTTTGATTTTCTGATGATTCTGGCCATGATTTTAGAAACAAAATATGAAATTATTATATTGTCACGGGTCTTTTACAAGTATGCAAAGTTTCAAGAAGATCCAATGATTTTAAGTGGGTGAAAATCGCGTTAAAAGATTCAGTTACATAGATACAGGTCAAGCTAATATAAAGCGTGTAAAAACGTGTCGTTTTCCATTGTTTCGAAATTAAACATTTTCTATTCAATTTTTAGAGTTTGTTGCTTACTTTTTCACATTATTTATGTGGAAATAAATAAATAACAAAAATAAATAAATAACAGATGTATTAGCCTATACATGTCGGCCGCGGTGGACTAGTGGTTATGCTCCTTGCCTCTGGTCCCGAGGGTCGTTGGTTCAAACCCGGCCGGGGTCGATGGATTTTTTAGGACGGAAAAATCCAAGGAGCAAGTCCTCCGGGGGGGACTTTAAGCCGTGGGTCCCGAGTCTGAAGATTTTGAGGCTCGTAAAAAATCCTTAAGCCTGAATGAAAAGGCCTCTAAGCAAAATTTACCGAATTTTCCCGTCCTAGTACTACCTTGGTTTCCTAGATGTCAGTATGAGGCGGAACGCTGACCACGGACCACTCAAAATGACATCTATACGAAAACAAGTGTAACTAAATTAGTATGGTTCATATTCTTCCCTGTAGGGGGAGAGCGCCTAAATCTCTGTAAAGGAAAAACATAGGCTTACAAAAAAAATTAGCCTATTATATCATAGAACGAAAAATAAAAATGTTAATATCAAACATTATTTTCAACCCAGTTCTGTTATTTAAAAAATATGATTTTCCTCACTTTTGATATTACACATTTTTGTACTTCTTGTAATTCATGTCTTACTGCTTGCAATCTTCACAAACACTATTTCTGTGTCCTGCACACAGACTTCTTAAGTAGAAACAGCAACATGCTACACCTATCCGGTCCTTGGTTCGAGGACAGCAAGCACATCGTCCAGCTGGTGAAGTGATATGAGTTTCCTCCAATTCTTAACCGAGTACTTAGCGAATATTGTTCATTAGTTGCCTTGAAAGTCTCTGTTTACTATTCTGAGCATCATATTATGTTTTTCACATTGTTCTGGGGTAATATTTGTTAGGACATCTGAGCGCTTGATCAATTCCGAATACATATTTGAAAACACGATAAAAAACTGCATTAAGTACACTTAATGGTACTCATGAGACACAAATCATGTTGACCAGTGTTATGTTTAAGAAAATGCGACTATTTATATAATTTCAAATTATTCCTCTCACAACATGTCGTATCCCTATAAGGCATGGTGCATGTAAAAGTATCTATAAAGGAGAGGTTAAACTAAGATAAGGGAGAAACAATTCCTATTCATAATTAACAGTAAGAGTAACAGCAGACGTGCCGTATTTTATGGACTACAAGACACACCTATTTCTTCGAAAAATTGCCTCCAAAATTTAAGTGCGTCTTATACACAAAATTAATATAAAAAGTCCAGTGTTTGATTTAAAATTCCCGCCAGTCTTAAAAATGGCCATATATTCAATGCCACGGAAAACCTGTCTCTATCTGGCAACATTGTATTCAACTGGCAGCAGCAGTGCACAGATGCGACAAATATTTTTGGTTTTTTATTTTTTTAGGGGGTTAACTGATGTTATTCGTTTCTTTTATTTTACTATGCAATATGTGGGGATTTTAACTTAACAACGGAACATGTGTTGCGGGGATTCACAAGCTTGGTAACACTGTCTTTCTCCCGCACCGCCATCACAAACGCAGAACACTGTCTAACCAATGATGCGTCATTGCAGTCTACCATACCAGTGAACTTTTAACAAATGGATGATGGATGAAACCCAACATGAATTCACGCCGAAGGAGTTTTAAAACGGCATACAATCAAACAAGTGTGTCAGTGGATAAAAAAGTCGTGGTCTAGAGAGACAGAAAACATTATTGTTAAATATTTCAAGAAGTGCGGCGTATATAAGGCTCGCGATGGCAATGAAGACCATCTTACATATGAAGAGGACAACGATGACGAAGAAGAGGAGGAAGAAGAAGAAGAAGAATAAAATTCAGATGACGATTTTCATTGATTTTAGAGATCAGAACAGTTTTATAAACCCAAGATTTTTTTAGTCCGGCTTTACAATCTAATAATAAAAATTATAAAAAAAAACTATTTTGTTATTTGCTTAAAAATTAAGGTGCGTCTGATAATCCATAGCATAAGGTAGTAGTAATGCCTACTACATATTCGGAAATCAACAAATTTTGCTTTATGTTCTATGTTATTTCTAATAGTAGGCTATCGTCTTTACTCAAGTAGGACATAGTCTTGATTCTGTTTTTCTTATTTGATATATTTTAAAAACTCGTATTTTGTTTTTCAATTCTACATCTTTTGGAGATATTTCATGTTTTCTTTTTCTTTTCCTCAACCCATCTGTGTATCCAAGATCTCGTTTTATTTTCTTTGAGTTAAAGACGAGAAAGTGAAGCAAAGAATATATTTTCCTTTAGCAAAACTGTGTAGAGTCGGAGGGATTCCTCCCTTTTCCTCGTTTATGAAATGCGTGCAACCATTAGTGAATTTACATTACGGTAGGCTGTATTTAACAATATTAAAACACGAAATCTTTCACCTACAAACTTTAATGTAGAAATGTTTTTATCCTTCGCATTAAAATTCCTGCATACATCTGGCAACAACACTCTTCGCTCCTGTTCTTGAATTAAAAAGAAATATTAAATATACATGAACACAATCCGAAAGAACGAGTTTCAAATATAAATATGTGGCATTTGAGTGCAAACTTCAAACTTACATATTTTACACCATTGATATTCCTGCCAATAAAGCATAGTAATTAGGGGGGGGGAATGAATAAACTTTTTTTTTGTTCAATGCCACCTGTTTGTCATTCGACATTTCAGGTATTCTCTCCTGGCATTTGCGTATTGTAACCCACTTCTGAGGTTGGGGCGCCTGAAAGGCGGGGTTACTCTGCCCCAATGATATGATGGGTGATGACGATGGGTAATGATGCGGCAGGAGAGTCCTTAACCCTTAAATTGGCAAAATACAAATTTCTTGTGTTAGTTATTTGAATGTGGCGGACCGCAGTGAAAACGGAATCTTGTGTCACTGTTATTATTAGGTATATTGTATAATTAGACACACATTTAAGTGGTTTCTTTTTGTTCGTTTTCTTCTGATTTATTTAAAATATTAAATTAATTAAATCAACTGATGTATCCAAAAGGATATATTACGAATTTAAGGGTTAAACCTAAACTTAATCTAATGAGGTGAATATGATATTGATGATAATGAAGGCCAGATGATGTTCGGGGGACCGTTTGGGCCTTAAAGTATCCTGACATTTGTCTTACAGGTGAGGAAATACCTCGAGAAAAAACCTCACCCAGGAAACTTTTCCCGAGCGGGGATCGAACCCCGGCCCGCTGCTTGACAAGGCAGCACAGTGGATGTACCACAGCGGTGGATGTAAATATGCCCCTGGTTGTCTTTTGACATTCCTGGTTTTCTCTCCTGGCATGGCGTACTTGTAACCCACTTCTGAGGTTGGGGCGCCTGGAAAGCGGGGTTACGTTGCACCGATGATATGACGGGTGATGATGATGATAGTGGTGCGCCAAGAGACTCCCTAATCCTAAGATGAATGTAGTTCATTGTTATGTAAGTCTTCTCCATTCACCTGTCTGTTCATCTCTCTTTGGTCCATACATTTTCCTAAGTACTTTATTTTCAAATACTTGTAATCTCCTTTCCTCCCTTAAAGTAAGAGTCCATGTTTCGCACCCATATATCTGGTAGAATAATAGTTTTATATATTTTCAGTTTAACGTTTTTTTGAAAGGAGTTGGGACATCAACAGTCTCTGCAATGCATAATAGCACGCATTTCCAGAATTGAGCCTATGTTTAATTTCTTTGTGCATCTCATTGCTATTTGTGATTATTGTTCCTAGGTATTTGAATTCAGTCACTCCCTCAAAATTTCCCTCATTTTTCATTAGCTGTCCATTTCCATTATATAATGAATTTCTACGTGTGACCATATATTTAGTTTTTTTGATATTTACTTCCAGTCCTAATGTCTTAGTGTTACACAATAGTGTGTGCGTATTCTCCTTTAGTATCTCCTCGCTATCGGCCAATAATACTACACCATCAGCACAAACTAACAGCTTATTAATACCACTGAGTTGAAAGCCTTTCTCATTCTCTAAAGATTTAATGGCATGCTCTAGTACAAAATTAAATAGTAGAGGAGATAATACATCTCCTTGCTTCAACCCATTCTGGATTTCAAAAGTGTCCGAAAGCTCTTTGCCTACACGCAACCTACTCTTTGTGCCATTTAGACACATTCGTATAAGTCTAGCTAACTTTTTAGGAGTTCCGAACTCCAGCAGCTACTATATAAGTTCTCCCTGTTTTGTTCTAACTAATTTAATTTCAATTTAATTAAGTTTATAGCAAATAATAATTCAATTTAACTTACTTTTCATCTAATTTATTTGCTTATAAGGTGATTCCCACCCATACCAACAGTAGCATCTGTCCGCATTTTATTGAATTGCTAGTAAAGTAAACACTTTACTCGTGTCCGGCATTATGTTGTCAGAAGGATAAGCAGGAACTCTTATTATTGCATATTTGTGACATACAAGGATGCCGGTTAACCAGATCTCTGGCACCATCACAGGATCAGTTAAAATTATATGGAAGATTTGGATATCTTGAGTGCAGAGAAATTGTAGAATGTACTTCCTTACTTACTTACTCACTGGCACTATCGAACCCGTAGGTTCATGGCCGCGCGGACATAAGCTCTCCATACATCCCTATCCTGAGCTAATGCTTTCCAATCATTCCCTGTATAATCTACTTCCCTCAAATCATAGTTAATGTTGTTCTCCCACCTCATTCTTGGTCTACCAACTGGGCGTTTTCCTTCTGGCTTTCCTACAAGAAGTTTCCATGCACGTCTTTCATTCCCCATACGTGCAACATGCCCTGCCCATCCCAGTCTACGAGACTGTTCTAATTATATCTAGCTTCCTATAAAGACCATGTAGTTCACTGTTATGAAGTCTTCTCCATTCACCTGTCTGTTCATCTCTCTTTGGTCCAAAAATTTTCCTGAGTACTTTATTCTCAAATACTTGTAATCTCCTTTCCTCCCTTAAAGTAAGAGTTCATGTTTCGCACCCATATAATATAACTGGTAGAATAATAGTTTTATATATTTTCAGCTTAACGTTTTTTGAAAGGAGTTGGGACATCAAAAGTCTCTGCAATGCATAATAGCATGCATTTCCAGAGTTGAGCCTATGTTTAATTTCTTTGTGCATCTCATTCCTATATATGATTATTGTTCCTAGGTATTTGAATTCCGCCACTTCCTCAAAATTTCCCTCATTTGTCATTAGTTGTCCATTTCCATTATATACTGAATTTCTACGTGTGACCATATATTTAGTTTTTTTTTTCAGATGAAAAGGGGAAACCCCGAGAAAAAAGTGCCAGGATCTTAACACATTTTTAATTTGGAAAAATAACTGCCAATTACAATTTAAAAATTTCAAAGAATATAACTAAAATTTTAGCATTTAAAGGACATGATACCTTAAGAGCAAAAATAGTAATTGATAATACAATTTTAGAGCAGGTGAACAGTTTTAAATATCTAGGTTTCAATTTATCATATGTTATAATTGAAGATATTAATGACAAAATAAATTAATTTAATTTAATGTGTAGCACTATCAAAAGAGCCCTTAACCCTTAAATTGGTAAAACACAAATTTCTTCTATTAGTTATTTAAATACGGCGGACCGCAGGTAAAATGAAATCTTATCTAACTGTTATTATTAGGTATATTGTATAATTAGATACACATATAAGTGGATTATTTTTGTTAGTTTTCTTCTGAAGTATTAAAAATATTTAATTAATTGAACCAACTGATGTATCCAAAAGGATACATTACGAATTTAAAGGTTAAAAACACAAGAAAAGAAACAAAAATTAAATTTTATAAAGTAATGGCTGTTCCTGTATTGATGTATGGATCAGAATGTTGCACGATCACTAAAAGACAAGAATAAAGGTTGGAAGAAGCAGAGATGCGATTTTTAAGAACTATAGCAAGATATACTCTGCTGGATAAGAAAATAAATGAAGATATAATAAAGGAACTAAATATTTTCAAACTTACAGACCGAATAATTAAATATAGGAACGACTGGAAAGAACATATTGATAGAATGCCAGAAGGAAGATTTCCAAAATTATTGCTAAAATTATAAACCGCACGGAAGGAGAAATGTTGGTCGCCCACACAGAAGATGGTCTGAACAATTCTAGCTTTCATGAAACCTGAACGAGCCAACAGGCTTAATCCCTGGATGATGATGATGATGATCTTAGGACAGTGGTTATGCGTCGTCACTAAATTTCTAGTTTTACCTCGGTTCAACTAAGATATTTAGAGAAAAAATATTTTTCTCAAAAAATCTTGTATGCTCTAAACTGAATAAAACATATATATATATATATATATATATATACTCTATACTTAACCCTTAAATTGGCAAAACACAAATTTCTTCTCTTAGTTATTTAAATGTGGCGGACCGCAGTGGAAACGGAATCTTGTATAACTGTTATTATTAGGTATATTGAATAATTAGACACACATTTAAGTTGTTTCTTTTTCTTAGTTTTCTTCTGATTTATTTAAATTATTAAATTAACTGAACCAACTGATGTATCCAAAAGGAGTGAAGTAAAATTTTCATTTCAAAATATTGTATTTATATATAGAATTTTAATATTTACACATCTTTCTGTGCCTAAACTTTATTTTTTTTTCTCCACTCGTCTCTCTCCATCCAAATCATGTCCTCCAGTCCTCTTGCTCTCATTCCAGTTCTTATTTCCTGCATCCACAAGTTTCGAGGTCTTCCTCTCCGCCTTCTTCCAGGTGGACACCATTCCAATGTTTTCCTGGGTAATCTTTCTTCTAGCATTCGTCGTACGTGCTCATACCAATCTAATTGCTTATACCGTATATAATCTACTATTGAATAACCAATATTCATTTTTTTCTCTTATGACAGTATTTCTTATTTTGTCAAAATATCATTTGAATTTATATTTATTCAGTATCATTTAGCAAACTTGTTAAAATTACTCTCAAGAATTTGCTAAGAAAATCGAAATTTTTAGTAGTAGTAGTAGGACTTTATTAGACAAAAAGTAAGATATTTACAATATTATTTACAAATATGGGTCGCACGGGCAGTAAGCTGTACGTGCTGTTGACAGTCCGTTACAATAAAGTAATAATTGCTACTAGTGTGAAGAAAAATAAACAACAAAAAAGCAATAACATTACAATTACATAAAGAAAACGCAATAATATTACAATTAAATAATAACACAATAGCATTATACACTAAAAAAAATAATCGAAATCGAAATTTGCAGGTATACCTATCTAACCTTAAATAGGCGTAATACTAATTTTTCGTGCAACTAATTTAAATGTGTCAGTCTATAGTGAAAACAAAACCATGTAAACTTTGAATTCATATTGTTATTTGTGCAGTTGCACACAAACATAGGGAATATATACTGGTTCATTTTTTCTATTATTTTATTAAAATATTCAATAAATTATATTAATTTATCTCACAGGATTAATTGTATTTTATAATATACGTTATCAACTTTTATAAGATTCATGATGTGTTCCGTTGAGGTTTATTCAAAATTAATATAAAATTATAGAATATTCACCTGAAAGGTCCGTCTCCTCAACTTAATTATCATTTAACTGTAGCGCTTTCGGGACTTGTCCCATCATCGGCAGGATTCAAACTGGTGTTTCACTGAAGATCTGGTAGAGGGGGTTGCATGTATTGGGTTCGTTTTCGTTTATCAGGCTGTCGTTGTGAGCTGCTTTCATGATTTCCATCTCTTCGAGTACGTTTATCTTCGCTGGATTATTTTCTCTGTGCATTACTGTTAGGGTATTTTCAATGTTTAACATGCGATGTCCTTCATGGATAACGTGTTTTGCATAGCTTGATTTACCTTCTGCGTGAATGAAGTCTCGAAAATGTTCTTTGAATCTGATGTTAACTCAACTACATTTAGTATATGGCAAAAACCAATGGCTATAATGAAGAATTCATAGATAAGCTCGTAAAAAAACAAAAAAGGAAGAACAACATAACCAACATAAGTAAACTAGAAAAAGAATCTGACAACAACAAGAAAACATGGATAACACTTACATACACAGGAAAAGAAACGACAAAATTAGCCAATGCACTAAAGAAACCGATAGAAACGTAAAAATAGCATACAGAACCAATAACAAATTAAACAACATAATAAACAATAACATTGAAGAAAATAACATTTTCAACAGCAAAGGAGTTTATAAACTGACATGTAAGGACTGCAACAAATTTTATATAGGAAGGTCAAACAGGAGTTTTAACATCAGATTCAAAGAACATTTTCGAGACTTCATTCACGCAGAAGGTAAATCAAGCTATGCAAAACACGTTATCCATGAAGGACATCGCATGTTAAACATTGAAAACACCCTAACAGTAATGCACAGAGAAAATAATCCAGCGAAGATAAACGTACTCGAAGAGATGGAAATCATGAAAGCAGTTCACAACGACAGCCTGATAAACGAAAACGAACCCAATACATGCAACCCCCTCTACCAGATCTTCAGTGAAACACCAGTTTGAATCCTGCCGATGATAGGACAAGTCCCGAAAGCGCTACAGTTAAATGATAATTAAGTTGAGGAGACGGACCTTTCAGGTGAATATTCTATAATTTTATATTAATATACGTTATCAGTAACAGCGTGGGCTTAGAAATTGATATATTTGATGGCGCCAAGTCACTGCTTGGATGCATATATTAATTACAGTTATATGTAGAACTATATAATTTCATTTATTTATGATTGAACCCGATTTTTGTGTGCGAAATCCGATTCCAGCGTTCTCGGAATTCTCCGTCAGATTATGCTAATTGGTTCCACAAGGGACCAGCAGGACTTTCATCCCAACGTAGTGCTGTCAATCAATTAGTACGAAGAGGATTGTTTCATTTTCATAACAAAATATTCAACTCCCAAAACAACAGTTAAAAAATACTGTGATATGCCTACTGTTGAATATTGAATAGGATTTATTTTCACACCGTAACTTTTGACAATTGTGATGGATATACAGTATATCATGGGAATAGAGAAGAACACCAAACAATTATAACTGTTAGTCCTCAACATATCTTTATATAGCAGAATTTTCTACCTTATTTTCGCCGATCTCAAATATATATATATATATATATATATATATAATAGAAATCTTTTAAAAAATCACATCATGACAACAATGTCCACCGCTGTGGTCTCGAGGTATCGTGCTGCCTTGTCACGCAACGGGCCCAGGTTCGATCGCGGTCGGGGCAGTTTTTCTGGGTGAGGTTTTTATCGGGGTTTTTCCTCACCTGTAAGACAAATGCCAGGAAAACTTTAAGGCCCAAACGGTCCCCGAAACCATGTGGTCATCATCCTTATCATTATCATCCTTACCATTATCATGATCATCATCGTCCTTCACCGGTGTGGAAAGCAACGTGAAGCTACCACACCTACACAATTCCCTAGTAAAGCTGCAAGCATAGCATGAAAATGCTTTGATTGCAGTGAAGGACCTGCCTTCGGGCAGAATTACTATGGATGGATCATGACAACTTTAAGTGTTTATGATTACCTTTAGTTTTCCTTTAATTTAGTTATCTACTTAGAAAGAGAGAGAGAGAGTTTTTTCACTCTGATGTTAGTTATTTAATCAATTGGTTTGGCGTTTACTTGATGAAAATCCATATTCATTTAATTAAATGAAAATAAAACTTAAAGTTTTATATGATTTTCATATTTATTACAATATAAATTTGTAACAGCTGTATCGGTACTTTGTACCATCTTGAGACATGATTACAAATGCTTGAATTTTGTTATTATATCAGTACATCATCATCATCATAGTACATTCACGAATTTAGGCCATTTGTTGACCTGTTTCGGCCTCAAGAGAAACACCATCCAGAAGTATTTTGAGTGGACGTCCTGGTCTTCTTCTTCCTGCAGGTTGATATCTTAACATTAGTTTGGGTATTCTGTGATCTTCCATTCGATGAACATGTTGTATCCATCTTGACTTATAATCAGAAATTTTGTTTTCTAAAGATTCCATGTGTAATTCTTCTAAGATTATATCAGTACATAACAATTGTAACTATGCAACTAAATGTAAACAAATGTATATTTTTCTTCAATCTGTATTATAAATTTAAAAGAGGCGATTCATTTAAATCTAGTTGTGAATTTAACAGCCTATTGCTATTCTTCAATTTATTTACCTCTACGATTTATAAAAGTTCTAATTTTATCCCTTTGTCGCAACATTTTTAAAGTTTTACATGTTTGTGACAAAGGGAAAAAAAATCGACTGTAAAATTTGAATCAAAACAATGACCATTGTTTGATTCAAATTTTAGAGCTTTACATGTTTGTGACAAAGGGAAAAAAATAGATCTTTTAGAAATTGTAGAGATAAATAAATTGAAGAATAGCAATAAGCTGTTAAATTCACAACTAGATTTAAATGAATCGCCTATTTTAAATTTATAATAGTGACTGAAGAAAAAAACATTTTTTTACATTCGATTGCATAGTTACAGTTGTTATGTACTGATATAATATTCACTGTCACTATCGAACCCATAGGTTCATGGCCGCGCTGACATAAGCTCTCCATACATCCCTATCCTGAGCTAATGCTTTCCAAGCATTCCCTGTATAATCTACTTCGCTCAAATCGTAGTTAATGTTGTTCTCCCACCTCATTCTTGGTCTACCAACTGAGCGTTTTCCTTCTGGCTTTCCTACAAGAAGTTTCCATGCAAGTCTTTCATTCCCCATACGTGCAACATGTCCTGCCCATCGCAGTCTACGAGACTTAACTGTTCTTATTATATCTGGCTTCCTATAAAGACCATGTAGTTCACTGTTATGTAGTCTTCTCCATTCACCTGTCTGTTCATCTCTCTTTGGTCCAAATATTTTCCTAAGAACTTTACTCTCAAATACTCGTAATCTCCTTTCCTCCCTTAAAGTAAGAGTCCATGTTTCGCACCCATATAATATAACTGGTAGAATAATAGTTTTATATATTTTCAGCTTAACGTTTTTTGAAAAGAGTTGGGACATCAAAAGTCTCTGCGATGCATAATAGCACGCATTTCCAGAATTGATCCTATGTTTAATTTATTTGTGCATCTCATTCCTATTTGTGATTATTGTTCCTAGGTATTTGAATTCAGCCACTTCCTCAAAATTTGCCTCATTTGTCATTAGCTGTCCATTTCCATGACCATATATTTAGTTTTACTGGTATTTACTTCCAGTCCTAATTTCTTAGTGTTTCTCAATAGTGTGTGCGTGTTGTCCTTTAGTATCTCCTCGCTATCGGCCAACAATACTACATCATCAGCATAAACTAACAGCTTATTAATACCATCCAGTTGTAAGCCTTCCTCATTCTCTAAAGATTTAATGGCATGCTCTAGTACAAAATTAAATAGTAGGGGAGATAGTGCATCTCCTTGCTTCAACCCATACTGGATTTCAAAAGTGTCTGAAAACTGTTTGCCTACACGCACCCTACTCTTTGTGCCATTTAGACACATTCGTATAAGTCTAACTAACATTTTAGGAAATCCGAACTGCAGCAGGATTGATATAATAACAAAATTAATTCATTTGTAAACATGTCTGAAGAAGGTACAAAGTACCTAAACCGCTGTTACAAATTTGTATTGTAGTAAATATCAATATCATATAAAACTTTAAGTTTCATTTTTATTTAATTAAAAGTTGGTTATTTGATAACTTAAAACCATATTGTTTCATAACCTGCTTTCATTATATCGATTCATGGACTGGCATACAGACTTACACATATGGATTTTGATCGGTTGTCAAAAGCAAAGTCCCTTTTGAGGTAATTTCATGTAACGGTATACACACGCGGATACATTTGGCACGTGATGTATGTTTTCCACATATGCTTTGACCTATATACTTTCTGTTGGATGTGTATGCATTATACGTTCCCATTATCGTAACTTGCAAAAATTTACTCTTAAGGGCATCGGGACTCGTACCTACCTCGTAAAATTTTAAATCTTAAACTAACTAAAGAAATGACAAAAATCTTGACGACACTAAAGCTACAGATATTTCCCAGTTGTTTACCGTCAGAATAAGAGAAGAGTATAATAAATAAAATAATTTATTGTTTTATATAATGTGATTGACAGTTCATGGTAATATTCCTCTCTCAAGACACACAATTTTAGACACACTCTTATATGCAGATGATCAGGCTCTTTTCGGCAATACTTACTTACTTACTCACTGGCACTATCGAACTCGTAGGTTCATGACCGCGCGGACATAAGCTCTCCATACATCCCTATCCTGAGCTAATGCTTTCCAATCATTCCCTGTATAATCTACTTCCCTCAAATCATAGTTAATGTTGTTCTCCCACCTCATTCTTGGTCTACCAACTGGGCGTTTTCCTTCTGGCTTTCCTACAAGAAGTTTCCAGGCACGTCTTTCATTCCCCATACGTGCAACATGTCCTGCCCATCCCAGTCTACGAGACTTAACTGTTCTTATTATATCTGGCTTCCTATAAAGACCATGTTGTTCATTGTTAAGTAGTGTTCTCCATTCACCTGTCTGTTCATCTCTCTTTGGTCCAAAAATTTTCCTAAGTACTTTATTCTCAAATACTTGTAATCTCCGTTCCTCTCTTAAAGTAAGAGTCCATGTTTCGCACCCATATAATATAACTGGTAGAATAAGAGTTTTATATATTTTCAGCTTAACGTTTTTTGAAAGGAGTTGGGACATATCCAAGGGTGATTTATCTAATTCCCGCGTTAATATCTCTAGTGCCCCGCTATTGTATAAAGTCCTTTCATCCCATGTTCCTAGGAACATGTCCCTGTGTTTGAGCCGTTGGCATGGATTCCCTGAAGTAGTCCCCGCCCGGAGAACCGAATGGGGGACTATTTGACCTCCGGAAAATTTTACCCCAGATGAACCCATGTCCGCATTTCTTGACGGTCGTATTTTTACGGTGAAAGATCGTCACTCTTTCGCCCAAGGTACTTTTTTCGTCTGGCTTATCACCTTCGACCAGTCCGGCATGGGTAACCCTATTAGCAGCAATGCTACCGCGCATAGCTCTCAGAATCATTTAAGCACGCAAGCCACTCCACCACGACAAGGTAAAGATACCATGGAGGGTCTTTTCGGCAATAATGAAGATGAATTACAACATTCCACTCATCATCTTAATATAATAGCCCAACGATTTAACATGGAAATATCAACAACAAAATCTAAAGTTATGGCCTTTCAAGGGAAATCTCCAGTAAGAAGTAAAATTTGTATTCAGAATTCAATATTAGAGCAAGTTAATTCATTTAAATACTTAGGATATAATCTAACTTATAATGAGGAATGTGATATATCCTTTAAAATACAAAACTATAATAAAGCTTTAAGAATTATCAACCAAGTTTTTAAACCATCAAAAGTGCAGAGACACACAAGAATGAAAATCTATAAAATTCTCGCTAGACCCATAATCTGTTATGGCAGTGAAGCTTGGACCATCAGAACTCAGGATGAACGTCATATTACAGCCACGCAGATGAAATTTCTGCAGGTTATAGCCTTCTAGACCACCAAAGAAATTCAACAATAGCCAGAGAGTTAAACATCGTACCTATATCTGAATACCTCCAAGAATATAGAAACAATTGGCTAGCCCATATTCAGCGCATGGATCGTCACAGAATACCAAAACAAAATCTTCACTACATTCCTCGAGGCAGAAGATCTGTGGGTCGACCTTTTCGGAGATGGCGGGAGACCGTAACAGGCCACTGGGCCTAATACTTGAAAGGACGACGATGATGATGATATGTGATGTGTTAACATGGACGATGAAGGAAAACACAGAAATAAATTATTAGTCACAGAAATGGACTTTTTAAGAATATCGGCTAGAATATCGAAGTTAGACAAAATACAAAATAATACAATAAGATAAATTATGAACGTAGAAAAGGATATTGTACAAGAGATTGAAGAAATCCAACTAAGATGGTATGGACATATAATGAGAATAAGGGACACAGAAACAAAGAAGTATTGAAATGGATACCTCCTGGAAAAGGGAAACGTGGTAGACCAAAGCTAAACGTGGATAAAGAGAATTCACGACAACGCGAAGAATAGAAATATGACAGATGCAGACACGCAAGACCAGGAAGTGTGGAAGAAAAAAGTTATATAATTTGGTTGAGGATACCTGTGTATATAACAGAAAAAAAATTCTAGAATAAGTAAATAAAATATAAAAAGAGACTATACAGTTTAATCTTATATTGAAATAATTACAGCGATATATTATATTAAGATAAAACTCCTTAGCAGAATGAAATATGGCTGAATTAAAATACCTAGGAACAATAATCACAAATAGGAATGAGATGCACAAAGAAATTAAACATAGGCTCAATTCTGGAAATGCGTGCTATTATGCATTGCAGATACTTTTGATGTCCCAACTCCTTTCAAAAAACGTTAAGCTGAAAATATATAAAACTATTATTCTACCAGTTATATTATATGATGCGAAACATGGACTCTTACATTAAGAGAGGAAACGAGATTACGAGTTTTGAGAATAAAGTTCTTAGGAAAATTTGTCCCGCGCCGTAGCTGAGCGGTTAAGGTAGGAAGCCTTGGCGCAGAGCTACGGGACTTGCGCTGGTTCGGGTCTCCATGGGGGAAGAAATTTTCTCATGGTATTTCGGCCAGTATGGAACCGGTGCCCACCCAGCATCGTGAGGCAATTGGGTAGCTACAATAAGTAGCGGCTCCAGGTTGAGGAACCAGCTATAACGGCTGGGGGGCTCGACATGCTAACCACATGTCACCCCTACACTGGCTGTTGATCATCTACCTCTGTGATTGACACATGTGGATGTGAAGGGCCAGCAGCCGGCTGGTAAAAGGGCAACCGCTGAAAAGTGGAAAGACCCTCAATCGGAGGAAAATTTTTGGACCGAAGAGAGATGAACAGACAGGTGAATGGAGAAGACTGCATAACAATGAACTACATGGTCTTTATAGGAAGCCAGATATAATAAGAACAGTTAAGTCTCGTAGACTGCGATGGGCAGGACATGTGGCACGTATGGGAATGAAAGACGTGGATGGAAACTTCTTGTAGGAAAGCCAGAGGGAAAAGCGCCCAGTTGATAGTCCAAGAATAAGGTGGGAGAATAACATTAACTATGATTTGAGGGAAGTAGATTATTCAGGGAACGACGGGAAAGTATTAGCTCAGGATAGGGATGTATGGGGAGCTTATGTCTGCGCGGCCATGAACCTACGGGTTCGATAGTGCAAGTGAATGAGTAAGTAAGTAAGGAGAATGAAATAAATTAGACATAATATTAAATTTAATTTGGATCCTTCAAAAACTATTTGAAATGTATAAAACAATCTAAGAAAGAATGAAAATATAACAGTAAACAGACGAACCGATTTGTATTTTAAGATCATTTAGAATGTATAATTAGTAATTACGATCCAGGCTGCTCCGCGGCGCAAGTGGTTAGACGCTCGACTCTCATCGCTGGGTTCTCGAGATTGGAACTCTGTAACTCCATATGTTTTCGCAATGGACGAAACGGAGCTGGGCAGATTTTACTCGGCACTCGCTACAAACCAGAAAGTCGAGGGTTCGATTCCCGCTGGGGTCAGGATTTTTAAACTGACTCAAGCCTTCTGGTGGCACCATGGCCCTGGGGTCGACTCAGCCTCAAATGAAATTAGTACCACTACGCTACTGACCCCTTAAAGGAAGAGTGTAAATTAAAAAAAAAAAAAAAAACATACACTTAAAAATGCAGGTATATGAAAAACTAAAATGGCGTCTCCTTATTAGGATGTTTTTTGTGCCGGTTCGCTCAGGGTAGAATATGGTAACTCAGGGATGCTTATATTAGAAACTCATTACTTCACTTTATTGAATAATTTTGCATATACAATTATAGAATTACAATGTTTTATACCTCACTAATTCGGAGTGGAGTTGATTAATTTACTTAAGTCCACGTGTTTTTAATATCACTTTTACTAAAAGTCGCGAACGGTTGCTGTAGGACTTGTTTCTTGTTGAGCATGAGAGAGTTTTCACACGCGTCCTTGCCTTATAAGGGTGATGACTCCTCCCATAAAGTCACCATCCCCACTCCAAATGCACATGTTATTCATTACACCATAGAGGGGTACGTACCATTCGTTTGTGGTTCCTATGTTGGTAATAGACTCATGTGCACGTTTGTGCGCCTTCCAGTTATTACTATTAATCTATGTTTCAGTACTTAGAGTCTATTACTTCTTGCCACAGTTTGGATGTGCATTATCGAATTTAACATCACTGCTTACTAGTAATAAGATTAGGGACAGTGAAAATATACTTGAAGTTTAGAAATAGAGTAAAACCAGAGAATAAAAATCACTAATAATAATAATAATAATAATAATAATAATAATAATAATAATAGCTTTATTTTACCTGGCAGAGTTAAGGCCTTAAGGCCTTGTCTACCACTCAACCAGGTTTAAAAAAAATACAAAAGAAAAGTCTTAAATCTAAATTACAATATATATATATATATATATATATATATATATATATATATAAACGATTACAAGTTATGAATACAATACAATTAATATTTATAATGTATTTTGATTTACTCTAAATTTAACGAATTAAATATATATAATATGTACAAGATATATAAAAAAACGAGGAAAAGATTAATGACATAGTAAAATTAAATAAATAGAGAAAAATTAATTATTAGACAACAGGTAACTGTATAAGCGTGACTTAAAAGTGCCAAGTGTGCGGCAACCCCTGATATCTTGAGGAAGGAGATTCCAGGAGCGGGCGGAGGCTACTGTGAAGGAAGTAGAATAGGAGGAAGTGCTATGAAGAGGAATTGTGACCTAGTGTCAATATTGTGGTAGGAGGATAACTTCTCAAATCTGGACGCCAGGTAAGTAGGAATGTAGGAATTCAGAAGCTTGAAAAGTAGCGAAAGAGAGTGCAATTTACGTCTGTCAGTAAGACGGAGCCAAGAGAGGTTATTAAAGTGTTCGGAAATATGGTCATAACGGCGGATATTGAAAATGAATCGAATGCAGGCATTATGAACACGCTGCAGTCTCTGCGACAAGGCATAGTTTAGATCATTATATATAATGTCACAATAATCGAAGTGTGGTAACACAAGATTCTGCACTAGGATTTGTTTTAACGAAACTGGGAGAAAATTCTTTAAACGTCTAAGATAATGTAAGATGGAGAAAGTCTTTTTACATATGTGTTTCATTTGTGTTTGCCAGGTTAAATTTGCGTCTAGATGTAGTCCAAGATCTATTACTGAAGAAGAATAAGGGATAATTATATTATTTATAGTAATGTTTGGAAGTGTAGATATGTCAAAGGTTGTAAGCAGTCTTTGTTGTCCCATTAGAATTACTTGTGACTTGTTAGGATTTAGATTTAGACCGATACTTGAAGACCAGTTAAAGATGGATATGAGATCGTCATTCATTTTCATCAAGCTGTTATAGAGAGAATGAGGAGGTGAATGTAGGTAAATTTGGAGATCATCAGCATAGAGGTGATAACGGCAGTGCTTTAGTACAGTTGGCAAATCATTTATGTAGATTGAGAAAGAAGAGGTCCGAGAACACTGCCCTGGGGGACTCCAGCCGGCACGTTACGCCAAGTCGAAGATCTAGAGTTTAATGAAACGTATTGTTGACGACCGTGCAGGTATGAGTCGAATCAGGATACAGCGCTATCAGACAAATGTAGGTGCTTGAGCTTTATCATAAGTAAGTCGTGGTCTACTGTGTCAAAAGCTTTGCTGAAGTCAAGTAAGGTTAAAGGAGTCAATTGACGTCTGTCCACGGCTTCACGAATATCTTCGGTAATTTTTAGCAAAGCTGTGTTGTGCTATGACCAGATCTAAAGCCGGATTGATAAGGATCAAGGAGGTGATTTTCTTGGAGATAATCAGTCATTTGCTTATGTACAATATATTCCAGGGCTTTAGATAATGTCGGAAGGATGCTAATCGGTCGGAAGTCATTACAGTTAGTAGGTGTACTTATTTTTGTATAGGCCGAACTCTAGACTGTTTCCATACAATAGGGAAGATAGAAGTTATAAGGGAAGCATTGAAAATATGAGTCACTGTGGGTAGAATAATGTCAATGATTTTATTTAGCATTAAAATGCTGATGTTATCTGTTCCTTGCGCATTGGATTTAATCAGCTTGAGTGCTTTTTTAACGTCTATAGGCGAAATGTCGTAAAAGTAAAATTTATCTCTTCCTATATGTGGGGATGGGGATAAGTCTTTAAGAATGTCTATTTTAGTCTTGTTGTCTGGAGGTGTCATGGGTATTGAGGTAAAATGTTCATTTAAGTCATCTACAGAAATGTCTATAGAGTCAGTTGAGGGATTCAACTGTCTAAGTCCCATTGCACGGAGCTTTCGCCAAGTGTCCCGTGCACTTATTTCAGGTCCGATTATACTGTGGGCGTGTCGTAGTTTGGTATTACGTATAGTTTGTGTAGTTGTGTTACTAAGTTGTTTGTACAGTTGCCAGTTCTCGTCATTTTATGTCGTCTGTATGTTCGGTATGCTTTGTCTCGTTTTGACATAAGTTCACGTATTGAATCATTCATCCAGGGAGCAGGGGAGCGGGAAAATCGTCGGGTTTTTACTGGTGCATGTCTGTCGTATAGTTGTAGTATCAGTGTATTAAATGTGTCTACTTTTTCATCAACTGATCTAAGATTCCATATTGAATACCAAGGTAGTTCTAAAGCGTCTGATTTTAGTTTAGTATCGTCTATGTTTTGTAAATTTCTGTACGTAATTAATTTAGAGCGTCTTTTAGGACATTGGAGTGAGTATTCTACGAATACAATGTCATGAGCAGATATGCCAGGAGCAGGAATTTGTACATATGACAGTACTTTCTGTGGATGTGTAGTCACAATTAAGTCCAGTAGAGTGTCGGAAGTAGCAGTATGGTGTGTGGCAGAGAGAGGAACAATGGTCATATTAAAGCTTTGGAACATATTTTTAAGTTGTATGGCTGGTGAGTCAGTCTGAAGAAGATTTGTATTAAAATCGCCTGCGACAATAACGTGTTCATAATGAGGCAATGAATCGTTCAGAGCGTTTTCCTAACACTCGTGAATTAAAATTAGCACAAATAATAATCTCTTATCTCTGAGAGAGTATTGAAAATGAGAATTCCCGTAAAAGAAGTCTTGTCCCCGTGAGGCAAGAATATTATTATGCAAACTCGTATAATAAATTCTGCGATAATAGCGTCAGAACTTGACGCTGTTCTCAAGAAAGAAGCAATCTCCTGATTGAAGCCATTTTCAGCCGCTCTTGTTCTGTTTGTTTACAGGATTAATTCACGTGGTTTTATTCATTCATTTATTGTGTACAAGATGTAGAGAGTTTTATTGTTGAATTTTCGGATAAAAATTGTATGACCAGTCCGTGAACAGAATTCATTATCTATTGTTGGGGGGAAAAAAAAGAAGCCTTTCTATTCCTTTTCAGTGAATATTGTAGCTATGTGTTTTTTTTTTCTAATCCAGTAGTTCGTAACTCTGGCTTTGTGAATGGGCTTTACAAACACAAAGTTTACATGCATAAGCTTTATTAAAAATAATAAACAACAAAATGAAACATTAAAATATGCATTACAACCTCATCCTTTTTAGTACCAACATTATAAAATTATAAAATTTAAAATTCAATACAATACAATACAATACATAAGGACTTTATTAAACTAAAAGTAAGATACATACAATGTTATTTACAAATATGGATCGCACGGGCAGTAAGCCGTACGTGCTGTTGACAGTCCGTTACAATAAGTTGATGTTTAAAAACAAGAAAGAAAAAAACACATAGTATTACAATTAGATATCAATACAATTACATTATACATTAACTTAGTTATTTAGAATTATTAAGAATTGATGGCATTGCAATTTGCTAACATATTTATTTATTCCTGAATAAGTGTTGTTCTTATTTTCCGCGTTTTGTCCAGAAATCTACACAGGTTTATCCAATTTTCTGGTGTTTACCAGTAACTCGTAGCATGTCAATCTTCCACGATTTGAATTTAGAAATCTTTCCGGTAATAACTGATGCCTCCAATATTCTAAATCGTTACATTTTCCTAATATATGTATCTCGTCTTCAAAGCTCCCGCACATTGGACATATTCGCATATCGTGATCGTCGCTAATTTTTAAAAATTTCCATGCACCTAACCTGAACCAAGCAAGCCCTGATCTCTCTTTAAATCCTAGATTGAGTATGTAAGATTCTTTTCCCCAAACTTGTTTTAGGTCTCTTTGTAAAAAATAGTGATCGTTTTCCCGCACATTCGGCCAAAATATTTTGTCGGTTTATATCTAAGTACCTCCTCCTAATTTTCTCCACACGTTCTTGCGATTTTCAGTCCCTTTTTCCCCATATCCAACCCATCCCAATCTTTTGGAGTTCTCTCTTAACCTCGTCCTCAATTATAGGTGATTTCTATGTTAATCGACGTAATAATTGCCCCTAATACTTGGTCATCAGCGAAAAGCAAATTAGAGAAAAATATACTAACTAACTTACTGGTACTATCGAACCCGTAGGTTCATGGCCACGCGGACATAAGCTCTCCATTCATCCCTATCCTGAGCTAATGGTTTCCAATCATTCCCTGTATAATCTACTTCCCTCAAATCATAGTTAATGTTATTCTCCCACCTCATTCTTGATCTACAAACTGGGCGTTTTCCATCTGGTTTTCCTACAAGAAGTTTCCATGCACGTCTTTCATTACCCATTTTTGCCACATGTCTTGCCCATCGCAGTCTTCGAGACTTAACTGTTCTCATTATATCTGGCTTCCTATAAAGACCATGCAGATCACTGTTATGTAGTCTTTTCCATTCACCTGTCTGTTTATATCTCTTTGGTCCAAAACGTTTCCTAAGAACTTTATTCTCCAATACTCGTAATCTCTTTTCTCCCTTAAGGTAAGTATTATTGGTAATGTCGCCATCGTATGTTTGTTAAAACTGTAAAACCAATTTGATTCGGGATTTATTTCTGATTATGGAGAAAATTTTAGACGATGTGTGCAGTGATGATGAGATAAAAGACGCGTGGAAAGCTGGGTGTGTAATACAAATTGCGGTATCACTGTCAATATTTCAAAAGAAATGTTTTTACTTACCACACTAGTACTTTTAGTCATTTTTAAAGTAATGAGATTTCTTTTGTTTTCATAGCAACGGAGATTGTATGCGAGAACGTCAAATTACGATGCACATCAACAATAACAGTAAGTATAGAATATTAGTTACATAGTACAAACATATCCAACTATGGAAGAGGCGAAGCTACCAGATTAGTGTCGCGTTAGAGGACGATTTGAATATTAGAAGCTGGAAAGTTACAATTATTTTTTCGCGCAATTCAGTGATAAAATGTACTATTCGTTTCGGATATGGTAGTATCCCTAGGATTAAAAAAGGAATACCTGAATACGAAGTTATTCAACTTAAAGGTGTTATTTGAGGGATAGAAGAATAGGCCTGTCACAATTATTATATCAGTTTGACAGCCTAACCAGATGTATCTATAAATCCTAAAGGTTTAACAAATTACTTTGTAAATATATTTGCAGGAGTAAATTTAACTTTCTTTGCTGAACATTTCTAAGGATTAAAAGATGGCAAAATATGTTATGTTAAATTATATTTGAAACTAGATAATACCCGGCGTGCGCTGCTAGCCTAAATAAATGATTACAATTTTCGATTTTTTAAGCCATTTTTCGAAAAATTCGTACATCAAAATATCCCATATACTAGACTTACGTAGCGTAGTGGTTAAGGCACTGAGCTACAAGCCGGAGGGTCGAGGGTTCAAGCCCCGTTGGGGTCAGGATTTTTAAACTGACCCAAACCCTCTGGCGACACTATGGCCCTGAGGTCGACTCAGCCGCTAACGGAAATGAGTACCAGACGCTTGTTCTGGAGTAAAGGCGGCCGTCACGCAGGGCTGACAACCCGGCTGACATAAAAGTGCCGATTGTCTAGAAAAAGTGAGAGCCTTAACCTCCTACTACCCCAAGGGCCTCCGGGTCTGTTGTGGGATCACTTTACTTTACTTTTACTTTACTAGACTTAAAATAAATCTACTTTAATGTATGAGTCCCATTACCTATAAATAAGTTCTAAAAAATAAAACTAACTCCTGTCAAAATAGACCCAATGCAATGTTGTTATTGCATTTAGTTGAATAAGTAAAGGGAAAAATAAATATAAATGTACATATTTTTTTGGATACCCCGTGCTGATTACCTGCCGTTGCCCGAGAATTTACGCATCCCGATGTACTTGGCATAAATGAGCTGAAAGACAAAATTCGTTATTTGGAGTTATCCATAAAAGAATACTCGCCATGCGCAGCTATACTTGCCAGGGAATCTACTTATCCCGATCTTCTTGGCATCAAAGAGTATTATATCTAATTGTGAGTTATCCTTAAAAGATAAACATATGCTGTCGCGGACTTTTCTGTAGAATGTTTTGAGATATTCAATTCTGTGAACAATAATTTTGTGTATATGTTATGATTTAGGCAGCGTAAGACATTTAAGCTTATAAAAAGCTACACTTTATTCACGTTTTTTTTCCCTTCAGAAGGTCATTCTTAAGGGTAAAGGGCTTGAACATTAAAACTCTCTTATAACCTATAACCTTCCCGGGAAAATCCTGAACATTTTGCAAAAAGCCATATGACAATCGGATGAATCGGTATGGTGGTGTGACAGCACATGCTTGCCCGGGAATCAACTTATCCCGATCTCCTTGGCATCAATGAAAGACAACAATGACTATTGTGTGTTATCTGTAAAAGATAAACATATGCTGTTGCGGACGTTTTTGTAGAGTTTTTTTTTAGATTCAATTCTGTGTACATTAATTTTGCGCATTTTGTTACGGTTGAAGGCAGCGTAAGCCATTTAATGGTAAAAAAAGGGACTTTTCACGTCATTTTTCACACTACATGGGGTGTTTTTTTAAGGGTGTACGAGTTGAGTATCTCAACTCTCTTATAGCCTATGTTCATCCCGGGAATCTCCTGAACATTTTGCAAAAAAAAAAACATGACAATTGTATCAACGGTATGGCCACGCATAAAGTACGAACAAACAAACAAACCAACAAACAAACATTCATCTTTATATATATTAGATTAGATAAGAGAGTTATCATCGTCTATAAATGGGTAATGAACCCAACAGTAAAAGACCAAGTGGAGCCTCAAACGAAGAGAAATTATTTGCCTATAAGGGTAAGATATAACATCTGATATCACAGCGTTTTATTATATGTTATTTCGAAAAAAAAAACATACCTAATGCTTTCACAGAGAAATGCTTTTGACTGAGACATGTTACAAATATTTGTCTACGCCTGAAGAGTTTTTTTCTTTTATAGAAGAAATATGCAGAGCTCATAAATATTGTCAATCGAATAGAGGGGAAATGTACTCTGAATTCAAATACCTAGGAACAATAATAACAAATAGGAATGAGATGCAGAAAGAAATTAAACATAGGCTCAATTCCGGAAATGCGTGATATTATGTATTACACAGACACTTGACGTCATAACTCCTTTCAAAAAACGTTAAATCGAAAATATATAAAACTGTTATTCTACCAGTTATATTATATGGATGGGAAACATGGACTCTTACTTTAAGGGAGGAAAGGAGATTACGAGTATTTGAGAATAAAGTTCTTAGGAAAAATTTTGGACCAAAGAGTGACGAACAGACAGGTCAATGGAGAAGACTGCATAACAATGAATTACATGGTCTTTATAGGAAGCCAGATATAATGACAACAGTTAAGTCTCGTGGACTACGATGGGCAGAACATGTGGCACGAATGGGGAATGAAAGACCTACATGGAAGCTTCGTGTAGGAAAACCAGAGGGGAAACGTCCAGTTGGTAGACCAAGAATGAGTTGGGAGAATAACATTAACTATGATTTGAGGGAAGTATATTATACAGGGAATGATTGAAAAGCATTAGCTCAGGATAGTGATGTATGGAAAGCTTATGTCCGCGCGGCCATGAACCTACGGGTTCGATAGTGTCAGAGAGTTAGTTATAAAGGGTAAATAATCTTTCGAAGCATTTTTTAGGTAGCATATCGACATATATTCTCAACAAATTTTTAATTTGAGAGAACTTGGAACACAATTTCTACCCTGGAGCATTTTCCACATTTAAATTTAGTCAATATTTCGCGTACTGAGAGTTTGTTTTTCTTTATCGTCAATCACATTCACTTTTTCGTTTAATGACAATGATACATACGATTTAGCCATCTTTATTCCGGAAATTCAGAACGCTACCTGTGAAAGATACATACACAATCGGTCTCAGATCTTCAACTAATTTAAGATTTTACAGTGCACTGGTTATTATTAAGACAGATGTCCAACACAAATATTTGTTGAACGAACCTCGATTGAGGGTCTTTCCACTTTTCAGCAGTTGCCCTTTTACCAGCCGGCTGCTGGCCCTTCACATCCACATGTGTCAATCACAGAGGCAGAAGATCAACAGCCAGTGTAGGAGTGACATGTGGTTAGCATGTCGAGTCCACCAGCCGTTATAGCTGGTTCCTCAACCTGGAGCCGCTACTTATTGTAGCTACCCAATTGCTTCACGTTGCTGGGTGGGCACCGGTCCCATATTGGCCGAAATACCATGAGAAAATTTCTTCCCCCATGGAGACTCGAACCAGCGCAAGTCCCGTAGCTCTGCGCCAAGGCTTCCTACCTTAACCGCTCGGCTACGGCGCGGGACGTTGAACGAACCTGCATTTCGCAAAACGGATGTGTAATAAGAAATTTAGATACAGGTTGAAGTCCCGCGCCGTAGCCGAGCGGTTAAGGTAGGAAGCCTTGGCGCAGAGCTACGGGACTTGCGCTGGTTCGAGTCTCCATGGGGGAAGAAATTTTCTCATGGTATTTCGGCCAGTATGGGACCGGTTCCCACCCAGCATCGTGAGGCAATTGGGTAGCTACAATAAGTAGCGGCTCCAGGTTGAGAAACCAGCTATAACGCCTGGGGGACTCGACATGCTAACCACATGTCACTCCTACACTGGCTGTTGATCATCTGCCTCTGTGATTGACACATGTGGATGTGAAGAGCCAGCAGCCGGCTGGTAAAAGGGAACCGCTGAAAAGTGGAAAGACCCTCAATCGGATACAGGTTGAAACTGTACTTCACTCGGCGACAGGAATCATCTCTTATTGTTATTTCGCCCAACAGGAATTCAATGAAGTGGTAACAAATCTAACTTTCCGCCTTATAAATATTTTTTCTTGAATTGAGTAGAAATATCCTTCCGTTTTCGTGTTGGACAGATTCCGTTTTATACAAAATAAATACACATAAAATTAATATTATTTTGCCGGTACCAATACATTTGTTCACATTGGACAGATTTATGCATTATTCACGTTCCGGATTAAACAAGTTTTACTGTATATTAGTCGCATGTACTGGCCTGTTCGCTCCCATGACTTAAAATGGAAACAGTATTTTTGATGAGGAGGATTTAGGGAGATCAAGTTATATTATTATCGAAATCTACCAGTCACTATCAAAGTTATTCGAATAGTCTACAAAAAAATCGAGTTGATTTCTCAAAATAGTGCTATTAACTTAACGTTATGCCATGTCATCTTGGCGTTTATATTTATTCAACCACTACACGAAATTATATAATTTGTTATTCGTTCTTTGATCAGAAGTGAAATTATTGGGTAATTTGTTTAAGATTAATATTTTAACATCACCTGACATTACCTTCGAACAGACTAGGGAGGGACACATTTATATTTTCATTAATCCATGAATAAAACTGTATACATAATATGTAGGAATTTTGTAAAACATGGAATTCTACACTTATTCTTCTTCTACTTATTCTTCCTTCCAAGTATTAGGGTAAGGCCTGTTACGATCCTATAGAAAATTTTCCCTCCAGCGTTTCATAGGACGGCCCAGAGATCTTCATCCTCTTGGTATATAATTATAAACAGCTTTGGGGATCCGATTTGAACTCATTCTTTCAAGATGGTGTTTCCAATTTAGTTGGTACTGTTTAATATATTCCAAAAATGGCGTTAGTCTTCAATTCTTTCAAGATATCGGTGTTCCTTCTCCGATCCCGTCTGGTGTAACCCGCTGTTCTGCGCATGAATCTCATTTCACAAGCCGTTATTCTGCTTTCATGTTGTCTTTTTAGTGTCCATGCTTCACTACCAATAGGTCAGCACTGGTCTAGCCAAAGTGTTATATAAACGTAATGTGGTGTTTTTTTTGTACAAGGGATGGTTTCATAACTTGATTAATAATTCCCAAACTTTTATTATAACTAGTAATTTTTTCAGGGATATCCTTTTCATCCCAGATAGAGAGATAATATCCAAGATATTTAAATTGATTAGATCTCTCTAAAATTTTATTCTGGAGACAGATTTTACTTTGTATGGGGTCCTTCCCATGAAATGCCATACTTTTAGTTTTGTTAATTGATATTTCCATATTAAATTTTGGCAGCTGTTTTTTTGTAAATTATAAATTGATCGCTGCAAATCATTTTTGGAAAGTGCCAGAAGCGCTAAATCGTCTGCAAAAAGAATAGCATCGAGTTTGAGGTTCCTATTGATGGGAATTCTATATTTCAGGATCAAAATAGAATTCGAAGAAAAAAGTATTTACTTTCATTCTTGTTTATCGATCTTTTAACTTACAGGTCATATCGCGTAGACGATTCTTAGGTGTAGTCAGTAGATCCAAGTGTATATTGTTGTGTTTCTGATGCGTTTTATTATGTTTATGAAATTTCCTTTTAAACAGCGAAATTGATGAAATGAAAATTTCAATCCAGAATTTTCTGCAGGCTGAGAAAAACCAAGGAAAAATCTCAGCCACATTGGTCGGCACCGTGATTTGAATCTGTGTCTAAAAAACACATATCTCTAAGTTTACTACTTATGATAACTCGTTTGGTTTAACGAATGTGAAACTATTGACTTTACAAAATATAATATTTTTACTATTTAACTCATGCCCCAAATGGGAGTCAATGACCAATCACGTTTCAATGATTTCTGTTTTACAACCAATCAGAGTCGTGTTTCACCAAATATTTATCAGTGTTATAATTACCATATTAAAGAAAGCTCCTCCTTACAATATTGCGTTCCTTTGGCAATAAATAGCATGATCTGGTTGCAGTGATAAACAAAAGAAGCAGTAGAAGCGTACCTATAGTTTCTCATTTGTTTTCAAACATCGCCGTTTACATTAAATATATAAATATTTTAAAATAACTATAGTTAAACAATGATTTGTGAGTAAACAGCTTAATTTTATTCGTTAAATAGTCCTAACAAATGCCACTCTTGATTTCCAAATTCTCTAGATAAATTCACTCCTCACTTCGTGAGTCGTGAATTTATCGATAATTTGGAAATCACTCGTGGCATTACTTATGATAAATTGTTTTGACTTAACTTGTTAACACGGCTTAGAATTGCTATGATACTAATTTAATTTATAAATTATGCAATGGAATGTATATTGTTAGTAATTATTTTGTATGAATTTATATTATCATTATTATTATTATTATCTTCTTCTTCTTCCTTCCAAGTATTAGGCCAAGACCTGTTACGATCCTATAGAAAATTTTCCCTCCAGCGTTTCATAGGACGGCCCAGTGATCTTCGTCCTCTTGGTATATAATCTATCTATCTAACCTCTCTTGGTTAACTCTTGTTTTTTCGACCCCGACGCTATTAGGGCATCCGAGGGCTAGGGAGTCTTTCCTTTCTTCCATTTCTTCTTTCCTTTATTTTCTTTTCTTCTCCAGAAAAGCCTGACCAGAGGCTATAAGATGGCAGCCCCGTCACTGGTCTTGCCTTCCTTTGGCCAGCAACCAATCGAAGGGACTATTATTATGCTTTCAAGTCTTATATTATTATTATTATTATTATTATTATTATTATTAACATTATTATTATTATTATTGTAAATTCAACAAAAACTTAGAACAAAAACTTATGTCGTTGGAAATGGATTTCTTGAGGAGAGTAGCAAGATGTTCAAAATTAGACAAAATAAGAAATACTGTCATAAGAGAAAAAATGAATATTGGTTATTCAATAGTAGATTATATACGGTATAAACAATTAAATTGATATTGCCACGTACGACGAATGCAAGGAGAAAGATTACCCAGGAAAACATTGGAGTGGTGTCCACCTGGAAGAAGGAGGAGAGGAAGACCTCGAAACTCGTGGATGCAGGAAATAAGAACTGGAATGAGAGCAAGAGGAGTGGAGGACATGGATTGGGTGGAGAGAGACGAGAGGAGAAGAAAAATAAAACTTTAGGCACAGAAAGATGTGTAAACATTAAAATTCTGTATATAAATAAAACATCATTATTGTTATTATCTTCTTCTTCTTCCTTTCTATTGATAGACCTAGGGGTCTGTCACGATCTCAATCCAACGTTAAAAAGGGTCTGCCAAAGATCCCGTGCCTGGTGGCTGGTAATTTAAAATTTGACGTGGTATTCTTGTTCTGCTCATTCTTCTTACGTGAGATTTCCAGTTGTTTCTACATTTTTGTACATATTCCGTGATTGATACTCAGAATTCCTTTTATAGTCTGTTCTCGAGTAACCTGTAGTACGTCTCATAAATTTCTGCCGCAGTTAGTCTTTGTTCATCTACACTGCGAATTGTCCAGGCTTCACTGCCGTAACACAATAAGGTTGTGGCCAGTGTTTTATAAATTCTAGCTCGTGTGTGTTGCTGTACTGTGTTTGGCTAATTTTACTGCGAACTGAGTATTTTCGTAGTAAAGCCATGACTTCAGTTTTATCTCTTGAGATATCCTTGTTGTAGTTTATTGCAATTTGGTGAAAAGAGTGGACTGAACGTTGTAGATCATCTTCTGAATTCGCTATAAACACAATGTCATCGGCAAAAAATAGTGTGTCTAAATTATATACGGTCTTACTAATAAAAATCTCTAATACAGGCTTTCAGCAGTTGTTTAATTATACAATATATAAGCCTTGTGTAGATCACGTATAATTTCCTTACTAATAAACGTTGTGCCGGAGCTATATAACAAAAGAACAGTTATACACAATGGGGGCATTCAGTAGCCAAAACGCTGCAAAAGCGCTTTAGCGCTTTATCTGCAGCATACCATTCAGAGGGCAATAAAGCGCTCTAGCGGACTTGCAGCTACTGCAGCGAAGTAAAAGTAGGCTGCAGACAGAAAAAACCGCTGCATCCATTGTGATTGGCAGGTTCATTCAGTTTAAACATGGCGTCTTTGTCCATAAACAATTTATATTTTATGTACAAATTTTGTGTTATTTATGTCTGGACATTAATATATGAGTTATTCGAGGTGGCTAACCGTTTTAGACGAACATAAGTGATATATTAAGTAAAACTAAAGACAGTGATAATTTTAAGATTATTATCAAGATCAAGAATTTACGATTATAACCTCTTTTCATGCAAATCATTGTGTTATTGACGAGTGAATGTTTTTATTATGAAAATTGTATCCGCAGATGATTCATTCGCTAATACCTGGTGCCAAGTTAATTATAATTTTTGTTTTCAAGATATATGAAATAAATTAGAATAGTATGATTGTGTTCATGGGGTCATTTCTGGAAGTGCTACAGTGGTTGTCGGACCAATTTTCTCTACAGATAAAACGAACATTTGTACTATTCTTTAAATGTGCAACACAATATGAAATTTGTGTAATGGACAAAGAGATGAACTGTGTATCTTATGTTTGTAATCTTTTCTGAATAAAGAGCTTTGTGAAGTATCAGCCATAACTTGAATTCAAATATTACAATATTCTAGTTTTCTTATCTAAATTTGACCAGTGAATATACAAATACTCAGTGTGATGTGCATGAATAAAATTAAATTACAGCTAGAGTTGGTTAATGTATTAACAGAAAATTTTGCACTCAGCATGGGATTTTAATCACAGCTGATCCATTATTATTTAATCTCCAACTTTATATACTATGCCCTATCATTGAGATACTGAGAGCCGTTACTTGAACCAGGTATGAATAATTTTCGCATTAATTCCCAATTTATCATAAAATGAAATGTGGTGTTATATCTTTTAATTCAAATGCATGTAGTCTCTCGTATGGGATATTGCTATTCACTGTATATTACCATTAATCTTGGTGGTAAATGTTTTTTCATGTATTATAAATAATTCAGTGATATACTATTTAGTGTAGCACTTAACTTTACTAAGAAAGTGGCATTGCTAATGTTAGAATTATATTAAATAATGTCTTTAAGTATGGTGAGTGAGAGGTTATCTATAATTAACTGCTGTTATGACAGAATTTCACATATATGGTTGGAAATTACATATAATGTTTTGGTTTTATTTTAGCCATAAATATTATGGTAGTTACTCTTTTGTAAGTAATTAATATTATCAGATGATGCAAAAAAATTAATTATTAAGAAAACTATTTAAATTATTATAAATTAATATTCTTCTTTGTTTTCATTCCTATTCCCTGACAAATTTAAAATAAAGATGAAGTATGTTTGAGGTTGAAAAAATACAATGATGCCTTCCTTTATACAATTGTTTGGTTGCTGTACTTAGGTCATGTCTTGCACCACATACATTAATTTTGCACATATGCCTGTACTTCCTGCATTTTCTAGTGTAACCCCTATTCCTCATAGATTTAAATATAGACCTAAAAGTGTCAAATATTATGTAAGAAATCACATGAATAAAAGGCTGAACAATTGAATAAAATTTACCCTACAGCCCACCTGACAATACTTTTAGTGTGGTTATTAAATATATGTGTTATGTGATGATGAAGGAGCAAGATATGCATCACATAGGGAATTCGCAGGAGTGATGTTTAAATATAATAAAATAATATCAAGTTGTGTCCAAATCAGGGTCAGATCAAGTGATTAGATTAAGCCCCTATATTTATAGAGGTCTGTAATTAACTAGGGTGCAGGCTGACTACATCTGATGAACGAAATGAATGTTATGAAAATGGGGAAAGGTGGAATAAAATTGTGGTAGGGGAAAATGGGAGAAACCCTGAAAGAACATGCCGTAGATCCGTTTCCTCCACTACAAAATCTACTTATAATGACCGAGACTAACCAAGTTAAAAAAAGCTACTCTTACTAAAACACAAATTAATATGATTAAACTAATAATAAACATTATAAATAAGGTTCTCGAGAAGCCAGCGGTGAGAGGCGAGCGTCTAATCGCCTGCGTCACGGAGCCGCCTGATATATTAATAATTAAAAAAATACAAATTTTCTCGTTATAATAATATTTTATTTTAAACGATCTATTCGTCGATTTCATAAATTACATACATTAAAATAAATCGTAAAATCTGTATAACCCTATTAGCATTATGATTAATTTCAATAGCATCGCGTAGTAATATGAGTAATGAGCCAATGAACAAATTTAAATTTGGCGGTATAGCTGCATGCAGCGGTCCATTCAACAAACTCCTTAAATTTCCGCTGCAAATGGCAGCCATTTTTGCTAAAGCGCTAGAGCGCTTTATTGGCAGCTGAATGCGCCCAATACGTCACATATTCGTCATCACAATGACGTCAGAACAATATTACTCGCAGTTTGTAACAGAAATAAAACAACATCAACTAGTGATTATTGTGTAAGAAATGAATATGGATAAGAATTAATAGAGATTCCCTAATTGAGGAGGTACGGAAAAAATAAGTGTGTTTTAATTTATATACATTTCACATCACGCTATGTCAAATAAAACGTAGAATTGGTTTCACAGATAATGTGCTGCCATCTAACGTCAAGAATTTCGACCAATTCTTGGAAACTAATAAAAGCTTTCCCCATTACTTATGAATTATATGCAGTATTTTAAGATGCGTTAGAAAACGTTCAAAATAGTAGGAAATGTTACCGACAACAAAATATCATTTCAAGCGAAAAAAACAATCAGTATAGTTTGACCGGGAATCGAACCTACGACCTCACGCATGGTAGTCAGAAGTTCTAACCACAAGAATACCAAGTTAACATGTAGCTTCTTGCAATAATAGTACCTCTATACTTAAATACATTTTCATATCGTTGGTGTGTACGTTTTAATGATGCAAGAAAGTTTTCTTAAAATAATATTATGAAGCATTTAAGCTACATTCAGGTTAAATCTTGTCTACAGCAATTATCGTAGAACATATCCTTTTGTGATTCAATGTTCAATTTTAAAATATTTTTAGGCCTAATCGAGAATGAGTGTAACGAAAGGCATTTTATGATGCTTTTATTTTCCTACCCAGAGCTTTATTAATATTATTTATGCCCTGTGCATCCATCAAACAGTCGTTAAAGAGTTGAATTTTGGGTTAAATTTAAGGAAACTTTCATCAATATCATAAGAAAACAATCAGTTGATCTTGATGTCCGACATTTTGTCTAGTTATAGAATCCTTAAACAAGGCTGCAGGCATGTATAACGATTCCCATGTAAAGTTGTACACCTCTTCTACACTGAGCAGCTAATACAATGTTTATTAGTAAGAATTTTCAACTGAGATGTGTATAAACCTTGTATAAAAGTTATATATGGATTATTAGTAAGAGGGATAATCTATTAAGTGGTTTACTACCATGTGGTTGTAGTCTCCGTTCATTAATACAATTGAGTTAATGTATATTATGAAGTTATTATTATTATTATTATTATTATTATTATTACTATTACTATTATTATTATTATTATTATTATTATTATTATTTTCTTTAGTCGCCGCGACGGACTAGTGGTTATGCTCCTTGCCTCTGTTCCCGAGGATCGCGGGTTCAAACCCGGCCGGGGTCCATGGATTTTTTAGGATGGAAAAATCCAAGGAGCAAGTCCTCCGGGAGGGACTTTAAGCCGTGGGTCCCGAGTCTGAAGATTTTCAGGCTCGTAAAAGATCCTTAAGCCTGAATGAAAAGGCCTCTAAGCAAAATTTATCGATTTTTCCCGTCCTAGTACTACCTTGGTTTCCTAGATGTCAGTATGAGGCGGAACGCTGACCACGGACCACTCAAATGACATCTTTACGAAATAAAGTAACTAAATTAGTATGGTTCAAATTCTTCCCTGTAGGGGGAGAATGCCTAAATCTCTGTTAAGGGAAAACATGGGCTTACAAGATTACAAGATTATTCTCTTTAGGTTTTTTAGCATTGTATATTTTTTCAGTAGAACGAGGAGCCGGCCCATTGCTACAACCCCCAACCTGGAGGATCAGATAATTTGTAATCAAGGTTGTTTTCGTCTAGCCTTTAGTGATTCAACACTGAACTACAAGGCAGTACCTTTTAGTTTTGTTTCGCCTCGGGTATTTCATTTCATCGATACCACTCATATCTGGGAAGAATTCCCTATCCACCACCTGGGGAGGCACCCGATGGTGGACTAAGGGCAGAAACAGTGCAATAAAGGAAATTGTGCAAGTTAAAAAAAACATGGCTGTCCCTGTCCTTTTGTATGGGAGTGAATCTTGGATTACCACTACCAAACAAGAAAGTAAAATCCAAGCAGCCGAGATGAAATTTTTAAGAAGAGTAAAAGGCTGCACTAGAATGGACCAGATAAGAAACGAGGATATCCGTGAAGAACTGTAGATATACTCCATAAAAGAAAAGATATTTAACAACAAGATACAGTGGAAAGAACATGTAGAAAGAATGGAAGAAAGTAGATTACCAAATAAAATCTTCCATTATTTTCCAAGAGGAAGAAGAGATGTCGGACGTCCTCGGAAGAGATGGTCTTAGATCTATTAGTGAAGACGGAACAGGCAACTCTTGCCTAAACCAGGAAGTGAAGAAGAAGAAGAAGAAGAAAATAACATATTAAGAAAAATAGAAGAAAAACTTTTGAAATGGTATAGACACCTCATAAGAATGGAAGAAGAGAGAATACCAATGAAGATCCTTATTTGGAAAGCTAATGGAAGAAGTGGAAGAGGCAGGCCTAGAGAACGATGGATGGATGGAGTGAAGAGAAGTATGGAAGCTAGATATTTGAGGGAAGAAGGTGCTTTAGACAGGAACCTCTGGCGACAAATCACTTTGAGTTGAAGAAGAAACTGTATTGTGGAATATTCCTAAATAAATTATTATTATTATTATTATTATTATTATTACTTACTTACTTACTTACTTACTTACTCACTGGCACCATCGAACCCGAAGGTTCATGGCCGCGCGGACATAAGCTCTCCATACATCCCTATCCTGAGCTAATGCTTTCCAATCATTCCCTGTATAATCTACTTCCCTCAAATCATAGTTAATGTTGTTCTCCCACCTCATTCTTGGTCTACCAACTGGGCGTTTTCCCTCTGGCTTTCCTACAAGAAGCTTCCATGCACGTCTTTCAAACCCCATACGCGCAACATGTCCTGCCCATCGCAGTCTACGAGACTTAACTGTTCTTATTGTATCTGGCTTCCTATAAAGACCATGTAGTTCATTGTTATGTAGTCTTCTTCTCCATTCACATGTCTGTTCATCTCTCTTTGGTCCAAAAATTTTCCTAAGAACTTTATTCTCAAATACTCGTAATCTCCTTTCCTCCCTTAAAGTAAGAGTCCATGTTTCGCACCCATATAATATAACTGGTAGAATAATAGTTTTATATTATTATTATTATTATTATTATTATTATTATTATTATTATTATTATTATTATTATTATTATTATTATTATTATAATTATCCCCTCCATGGTATCTTTGCCTTGTCGTGGTGGAGTGGCTTGTGTGCTTAAATGATCCTGAGAGCTATGCCGGCGGTAGCATTGCTGCCGATAGGGTTACCCATGCTGGACTGGTCGAAGGTGATAAGCCAGACGAAATAAGTACCTTGGTCGAAAGAGTGACGACCTTTCACCGTAAAAATACAACCGTCAAGAAATGCGGACATGGGTTCTACTGGGGTAAAATTTTCCGGAGGTCAAATAGTCCCCCATTCGGTTCTCCGAGCGGGGACTACTTCAGGGAACCCATGCCAAAGGACTGCGATGGGCAGGACATGTTGCGCGTATGGGGAATGAAAGACGTGCATGGAAACTTCTTGTAGGAAAGCCAGAAGGAAAACGCCCAGTTGGTAGACCAAGAATGAGGTGGGAGAACAACATTAACTATGATTTGAGGGAAGTAGATTATACAGGGAATGATTGGAAAGCATTAGCTCAGGATAGGGATGTATGGAGAGCTTATGTCCGCGCGGCCATGAACCTACGGGTTCGATAGTGCCAGTGAGTAAGTAAGTAAGTAAGTATTATTATAATTATCATAGGTTATTTTTGAGGAAATTATATATGCATATATATCTGGATATATTTTTGTATTAATGTTATGAAGGCATCTGGTGTAAATCTCTTGATTCGATTTAAACCTTTGTTTAATTTTTTGTTAAACTATCTTATTGTAAGTATTTCCCCTCTAACAATATTTATGGCTGGTTTTGGTCCATATTTTGAATGCCAGAGAACAACATTTTTGCTTTTTCAACTTTAAATTGATGAACGGCTCGTGTATTACAACGAAATAACTATCAATTCATATTAAGGTATTTTAAGTAAATATAATATAATTTTTATCTGACATGACCTGCAGATAGAACTGCAACAACTGAAGAATACAAAAAAAAATTATTAAAAAAATGCACGTTACCATAATTGTATGATTAATTGTAATAATCTGAAATGTACGCACATTATATTTAAATAAAGAGAAGCCTGGATGCCCTCCCAATGTAGAGTCATCCGAAAGCCAAAGATCCCGCGTGATCGACTATTCCGATTGAGGTTTTAAGCGGTTTCCCTCAATCCAAAGAGCAAATGCTGGAATAGAACACCAAAAGGTCCGCTTCCGACTTCACTCTGCTAATTAACTTCAAATTTGAATTCAAAATTTAAACCGGGGCTAATGTATTTTACAGGAACCCGGGGTTCCACCTATTAAGGAGGACCAAAATGGATCGCTCACCGCCAACACTTAAGTGATGGCCGCAGAGCTTTCCATCTATCTATCTATCTATCTATCTGCCCTCCTACATTTTATCCTCGAGTAATCAGATAATAGTCCTACTTTAGTTTTACGTTTTTTATGTACTGCTATGTGTTTCTTTCAAATACTAATTTTATCTCTTTTTTTCTTGTTTATACTAGTTTTCCTTATTGTTTTAGCTTTATCTTCGTTTGTTTTGCCTGTTCGTTAACATTCTTTAATTCTCATATAGACACAAAGACAGGACACACCCAGACCCAAGGTGGAGATTTAAAATCTCATACCCCGCCAGCAAACGAACCCGGATCGCCGGAGTGGAAGGTAGGGACTCTATCGACTACGCCACGGCGACGGACTTTTTTTTTCGTTTACACTCTTCTTCCTTTTTTTTTGTTTTACCTTTGTTAACCTTTTTATTTTATTTACACATACAAACACAAGATAGGACACACACCCAGACCCAAGATGGAGACTTTAAAATCCCCTACCCCGCCGGGAATCGAACCCGGGTCGCCGGAGTGGAAGGTAGGGACTCTACCGAATAAAACCCCCAACTCAAATGAATAAAGACCTCTTAAATATTAAATTATTCATAATAACAAAGACAAAAATAGACTAAAAACAGGAGCAAAATAATAAGAGATATAATTAGAAGTTAATGGGAATGTCTGTGACTACGCCATGGCGACGGACACCTCGAAATGCAACTCTTTCTCAACAACCTCTATAATTAAATAAATTTAAGTACCGTATGTAAATTAATTAGTTTTTATTTGTGGGAATGTTATTGATTAAATAAATCAGTTGAATTGTGTTTCATAAACTGGTATTAAAAGTGATATAAATTTAACAAAACATAAGCCATTTTTTTAATTTTATTGCGAGATTTATTCTGTGTTACCTCTAATTATTATTTTCATTTAATTTTCCTCATCTGGACACGACATTCTCCTCTCAGTATCAGATTACATATTTTTCCTGGTTCGTTTAAAGTTTCCAGCATTTCTCGCTGCCGATCTGTCATGGCCAGCACAAATTGCCATCATCCATATCCAGTGTCTGGTTTCAATGCTGTTCATTAGTGAATCTTCAGTGGATTGCATTTCAGAGAACTCTCATTTTATTGAGCGATTTAAAATGATGCTCCTACCATTCTACTTATTTTTGTAATAGAAACGGAAAGGCAATTTCTAATACGTTTATAAGTGCCCGCTTTGTATTGATTTTCTAGGAACTAAGCACACTTTCATTAGTACACAGATATGCAATATCCATCCATCCATAGTAATTCTGCCCGAAGGCAGGTCTTTCACTGCAATTAAAGCATTTTCATGCTATGCTTTGCAGCTTTACTAGGGAATTATAGGTGCGGTGGCTTCCCGTTGCTTTCCACACCAATGAAGGATGATGATGATAAGACGAATAGGCCTATGAATGATGATGATTGCCATATGATTTCGGGGACCGTTTGGGCCTTAAAGTTTTCCTGACATTTGTCTTACAGGTGAGGAAAAACCCCGATAAAAACCTCACCCAGAAAAACTGTCCCGAGCGGGGATCGAACCCGGGCCCGCTGCGTGACAAGGCAGCACGCTACCTCGAGACCACAGCGGTGGACATATGCAATATATACCAAAATAATTTTACATTCTTTATCATATACTCATACATTACTAACTAATTACCTAACTCACTGACACTATCGAACCAGCAGGTTCATGGCCGCGCGGACATAAGCTCTCCATACATCCCTATCCTGAGCTAATGTTTTCCAATCATCCCCTGTATAATCCACTTTCCTCAAATCACAGTTAATGTTATACTCCCACCTCATTCTAGGTCTACCAACTGGGCGTTTTCCCTCTGGTTTTCATACAATAAGTTTCCAAACAGGTCTCTCATTCCCCATGCATGCCACGTATCCTGCCCATCGCAGTCTACGAGACTTAACTGTTCTTATTATATCCGGCTTCCTATAAAGACCATGTAGTTCACTTATGTAGTCTTCTCCATGCACCTGTCTGTTCATCTCTCTTTGGTCCAAAATTTTCCTCCGATTGATTGAGGGTCTTTCCACTTTTCAGCGGTTGCCCTTTTACCAGCCGGCTGCTGGCCCTTCACATCCACATGTGTCAATCACAGAGGTAGATGATCAATAGCCAGTGTAGGGGTGACATGTGGTTAGCATGTCGAGTCCCCCAGCCGCTATAGCTGGTTCCTCAACCTGGAGACGCTACTTATTGTAGCTACCCAATTGCCTCACGATGCTGGGTGGGCACCGGTCCCATACTGGCCGAAATACCATGAGAAAATTTCTTCCCCCATGGAGACTCGAACCAGCGCAAGTCCCGTAGCTCTGCGCCAAGGCTTCCTACCTTAACCGCTCGGCTACGGCGCGGGACAAAATTTTCCTAAGAACTTTATTCTCAAATGCTCGTAATCTCATTTCCTTCCTTAAAGTAAGAGTCCACGTTTCGCATCCATGGTAGAATATAGTTTTATATATTTTCACTTTTACGTTTTTTTGAAAGGAATTGGGAAGTCAATACTCATGCATTACAACATCATAAATGAAAGCAATTAATTATTTCAGGAAAATTCCTTTTTGCAAGACAGTGCGTTCTATCGTAATTACAGCAATGGCGACCATGGTTGAAAGGTAAATTTCCTAAATTTCGACGCTGCTAACCTATAAATAACTAAATAAATCTACTGTAATTTTACGAATTACCTACCTAGTGCGGGAAATAAATCCACTGCCCTTTATATACAATGTATATACAAAAATATATCCGAAAGGTAGTGTTAATATACATTATACGAAACAAATCACTTCATTTTAAATGAACTGAACTTTATTTGAAACAATCCATCCACCCATAGTAATTCTGCCCGAAGGCAGGTCTTTCACTGCAATCATAGCATTTTCATACTATGCTTTGCAGGGAATTATAGGTGTGGTAGCTTCTCGTTTCTTTCCACGCCGGTGAAGGATGACAATGCAAATGGTAAGGATGATGATGATGGCTGAATGATTTTCGGGGACCGTTGAGCCCTGATTGTCCTGATATTTGTCTTACAGGTGAAGAAAAACCCCGAAAAAACTTCACCCAGGAGCCTGTCCCTACCGGGAATCGAACCCGGACCCGCTGCGTGATAAGGCAGTAGGCTACCTCGAGACCACAGCGGTGGATTAAACCCCTGTATCCAGGGGTAATGTCTTTGCTTTAGAAACTGCGAGTACGCGTTCGTTCCTCTTTCATGACAAGTTTTTAGGGAGAGGTTTCCTTGTTTTTATTTTTTTAATCTTTGAGATCTAAATAGTTCTGAACACCATCTTCCTACCACACTCACCCTTACCATATTTGACTTGTTTGGTATAAATATATGAATACGTGTAGAGACTTCTGAAATTTTGGTGCTATATCAAGCGAGTAGAACCTCCATGCCCTTGTGTGGAGAAGAAACTATGTACGTAGTCTAGAGTAAAAACTCTCTCCTGTAAAGTAGTGCCATTATAAGGCCGGGAGACACGTGGACACAATTATCTATAATAGAATAGACACACATTCAAATATATATGGTATGATAAGAAAAATAAATGCCTGGACGGGATTCGAACCCGGATCTCTGAGTCTATACCTCAGCGTGATATCCATTACACTACCAGGCGAATCCAATTCAAACACTTATTTTTCTTATATATGTATTATACTCTCCATTATTACTAGATGTCGCGAGAACTCGGTCTTCACTGCCATCTAGCAGCTGACTATAACAAGTAAGCAAATTAAAGAGAATATTTTTGCTTTATAGCAGTGACACTTTATCGATGTTATAATTAAATGTTTAACATTGAGCAATGCAAGCTTAATATGGTATGATAAGAAAAATAAATGCCTGGACGGGATTCGAACCCGGATCTCTGAGTCTGTACCTCAGCGTGATATCCATTACACTACCAGGCGAATCCATAACAAAAATAAGTGTTTGAAATGGATTCGCCTGGTTGTGTAATGGATATCACGCTGAGGTACAGACTCAGAGATCCGGATTCGAATCCCGTCCAGGCATTTATTTTTCTTATCATACCATATTAAGCTTGCATTGCTCAATAATAAACATTTAATTATAACACACATATATATATATATATATATATGTGTGTGTTATAATTATTTATTTTGACATTGAGCAATGCAAGCTTAATATGACATAAGAAAAATAAATGCCCGGACGGGATTTGAACCCTGACCACTGGATTGATATTCCAGTTCGCTACCACTTACGCTACTAGGCAAATCTAGAACAAACATTTATTTTTCTTATATGTGTATATATATATATATATATATATATATATATATATATACACTTACTCTCGCCCTATCGAACCCGTAGGTTCATGTCCGCGCGAAAATAAGCTCTCCATACATGCCAATTCTGAGTATATATATTCTCTATTATTATGAGATGCAGCGGGAACTCGGTCATTATATATATATATATGAGAAAAATAAATGTTGTACTAGATTTGTCCGGTAGCGTATATGGTAGCGCACTGGAATATCAATCCAGTGGTCAGGGTTCAAATCCCGTCCAGACATTTTTCTTATAATGGCATATATATATATATATATATATATATATATATATATATATATGAGAAAAATAAATGTTTGTAGTAGATTTGTCTGGTCGCGTAAGTGGTAGCGCACTGGAATATCAATCCAGTGGTCAGGGTTCAAATCCCGTCCAGATATTTTTCTTATAATGACATATATATATATATATATATATATATATATATATATATATACAGAGAGAGAGAGAGAGTGAGTGAGAGAGAGAGAGAGAGAGAGAGAGAGAGAGAGAGAGAGAGAGAGAGAGAGAGAGAGAGAGATAGACAGTTAACATTACCCAAAATTTATTTTTAGAATATCATCCATAGAATGTTTATTTCCACGAGTAGGCCTACTTAAAAATAACTGTCAATTTGGTTTTGGCTCTAGTCGGAGGTATTTTTTGGCATTTAAAAATTCATGGGAGAACTCCTTGGGGAGGTTCTTTAAGCCATGGGATCAAAGTTGAAGGTTTTTCGGGCTCGTAAAAGAACCTCAAGCATAAATTAGAATATGTGAGCAACATTTAATCGGTATTTTCCACGCAAATAATTCCTTAGTTACCTATTAGATGTATATTTGAAGCGATCAGCCAACAACTTGTGGCTCTATGACATCTATAGAGAAATAGGCGCAGCTTATTTGAGTAACTCCCGCAAGGGAAGTTTCTCGCCACAAATTGGATATAGGCCCCTACTGGTAAATACAAACTTAATGGTAGTGCTTTAAAATTATGGATTATCTGGATTTAATATTTACGAATTAATGACATATTTCTAGATTATGTCTCTAGCATTTCGATACATTTTGGGCACCAGTTTTACTTACCCCTACATGCAGTACCCCTGTGAACTTTGGTATGAGTTCACTTGGTTAAATCTACAAATAAAACAGATGACGAAATATTCCAATTAATATTCAAGCATTCTATCATATACTTTCTATCATAAGTAATGCCACGAGTGATTTCCAAATTATCGATAAATTAACGACTCAAGAAGTGAGGAGTGAATTTATCTAGAGAATTTGGAAATCAAGAGTGGCATTTGTTAGGACTATTTAACGAATAAAATTAAGCTGTTTACTCACAAATCATTATTTAAATATAGTTATTTTAAAATATTTATATATTTAATGTTTGAAAACAAATGAGAAACGATTGGTACGCTTTATTTGCTTCTTTTGTTCGTCACTGCAACCAGATCATATTATTTATTGCCAAAGCAACGCAATATTGTAAGGTTGCACTCTAGTGGAGAAAAAATGAAACACATCAAACTGTATATTAATTCATTTCTGATGTCCTATGATACAAATATGACAATTACATTTTTCTGGGAAAAAATACATTTAAGAAAGTGCAAACAGTGGTTCCTTTTTTTGGTGGTATAATCAATTGCTACAAATGTTTTTATATTGGCTCCCGCATGCGGTATGTGTTGATATTCATGCACAATATATACAATCTGGTAGCCGTATTTCTTAGTGAGTCAGTCATTGCAAAATAATGCTATAACCTATTCAGAATGTTAAAAAGGAGGTGCTTTCTTTATTATGATAAACTTTAGTTTGTAAATTCTAGGCGAAACACGACTGTGTTTGGTTGTAAATCAAAAATCATTGTAACGTGATTGGTCATTGACTCCCATTTGGGGCACGAGTTAAATAGTCATAAGTAATGCCACGAGTGATTTCCAATTTATCTAGAGAATTTGGAAATAAAGAGTGGCATTTGTTAGGATTATTTAACTAACAGAATTAAGCTGTTTACTAACAAGTCATTATTCAAACATATTTATTTTAAAATATTTATATATTTAACGTAAACGGCGATGTTTGGAAACAAATGAGAAACGTTATGTTCGCTTGTTTATCACTGCAACCAGATCATATTATATATTGCCGAAAGAATCGCAATATTGTAAGAATGCACCCTTGTGGAGAAAAAATGAAACACATCAAACTGAATATTAATAAATTTCTGATGGCCTATGATGTAAATACGTCAATTATATTTTTTTCTGGAATGTTATTAGCTGGGAAAAAAACACGTTTAAGAAAGTGCAAACAGTGGTTTCTATTTTTATGGTATAATCAATTGCTACAAATGTTTTTATATTATCTCCCGCAACCAGGATAAGGTTGTATTCATGCACTATATATACAATCTGGTAGCTACATGTTTTCTTTGTGAAATAATACTATGACCTATTCAGAATGTTAAAAAGGAGGAGCTTGATTTTACAATGATAAAGTTAAAATGATAAAATTGAGGTGAAACATGACTGTGATTGGTTGTAAATAAAAAAATCATCGATTGTGATTGGCCATTGACTCCCATTTGGGGCATGAGTTAAATAGTAGTATAAATATATCATTTAATCACATACTGTTCTTCGGTTCGTATTCTTCCCACTTCCTTATTATTATTTATGTAAAAATAGAGCATTATTTGATTTGAATGTAAATCCCATAGGGTGCTGACCTACATTCCTGTGAGCAATTAGGAAGCTTGCATAATGTAATATATTATGGACCGTTAATTCAGATTCATGGGGTAGGAGAGTTAATTAGTTGAAAATACATCATGCGGACTGCAAACTACTCCACCTCTAATGCAATGTTCTAATTTTCTGTTAGTTCTTGTCTTAGATTCAGTGTGATAGATAAAGACAAAATAAGATCATATTTTATTGAGTAACAGTAAGGAATTAGGACTAGAAGTAAATATCAATAAAACTAAATATATGGTCACACGTAGAAATGCATTGTATAATGGAAATGGACAGCTAATGAAAAATGAGGGAAATTTTGAGGAAGTGGCTGAATTCAAATATCTAGGAACAATAATCACAAATAGGAATGAGATGCAAAAAGAAATTAAACATAGGCTCAATTCTAGAAATGCTTGCTATTATGCATTACAGAGACTTTTGATGCCCTAACTCATTTCAAAAAACGTTAAGATGAAAATATATAAAACTATTATTCTACCAGTTATATTATATGGGTGCGAAACATGGACTCTTACTTTAAGTGAGGAAATGAGATTACGAGTTTTTGAGAATAAAGTTCTTAGGAAAATTTTTGGACCAAAGAGAGATGAACAGACAGGTGAATGCATAACAATGAACTACATGCTCTTTATAGGAAGCCAGATATAGTAAGAACAGTTAAGTCTCGTAGACTGCAATGGGCAGGACATGTTGCGCGTATGGGGAATGAAGGACTTGCATGGAAGCTTCTTGTAGGAAAGCCAGAGGGAAAACGCCCAGTTGGTAGACCAAGAATGAGGTGGGAGAAAAACATTAACTATGATTTGAGGGAAGTAGGTTATACAGGGAATGATTGGAAAGCATTAGTTCGGGATAGGGATGTATGGGGAGCTTATGTCCGCGCGGCCATGAACCTACGGGTTCGATAGTGCCAGTGAGTAAGTAAGTAAGTAATCATATTTCTTATCTGTGCATGTGCACATTATAGAAAACAATTAAGATTAATAAAAGCGAGATATCTCCATTTTAATTTAATCTTCTTACACATCAAGAATCGGGAAATTATAAGTCTTCTTGAAATAAACTATGAAATGAACAATCATCGTGGTCATTATAATGTATTGCTCTGTCCTATAATATCAATATTTTCCTTTTTATGACACACAAAAAGTCACTTTATCTGGTTCCATCCACAGTACTTCTGCCCAAGGGCAGGTCTTTCACTGCAATCATAGCATGTTCATGCTATGCATTGCAGCTTTACTGGGGAATTGTAGATGTGGTAGGTTCCCGTTACTTTCCACACCGGTGAAGGATGGTGGTGATGATGGCCGATGATTTCTTGAGATCGTTGCGTTCTAAGCTTCCTGACATTTGTCTTACAGATGAGGAAAACAACCTGGGTTACCGACCCAGAGTTCCGGGTTCAAATCCCGTCCAGGCATTTATTTTTCTTATAGATAGATCATCGGTTGATTAATGTCTTTGACATCGTCCGATTCCTAATAGCCAATTTTGTCAGTCCATCCAATCTCCTGGTTGTAGATGTTTCTCCTTCATGTATAAACATATTCACAGACTCCAGGAGGTTTTAGGTCTTCCCCTGCCTCGTCTTCCCTCAGGTTTTCATTCCAAACAGATTTTGGTAGTCGATCCTCTTCCATTCGCTGGACATGTCCGTACCATCTTAATTGCTGAGTTTTAATATAATCTAAAATAGTGTCTTCAATTTTCAGTTTCTCCCTTATAACTGAGTTCATAATTTTTTCTCTTCTTGAAATTTTTGCGGCCATTCGTATAAAATCCATTTCCGTTGCCAAAAGATACTTATTTGTTTTTGTTGTTAATGGCCACAGTTCTGCTCCGTAACTAATGATGCTTTTAACAATTGTATGATATATGTATTAATTTTATTTTTATTACTTATATTTTTATCCCACAATATTCCATTGAGGCAAGCAATTGCAAATTTTCCTTTATTATTTCTATTTCTTATTTCCTCTTCATAACTCCCATTTTTATTTATTTTAATTCCTAAATATGTGATCTCACTATAAGATTTTATTGATTCTCCAGTGTCCAAAATTATTTTTTTTTCTGGTTCACCAATTGATAAGCCTTGGCGCAGAGCTACGGGACTTGCGCTGGTTCGGGTCTTCATGGGGGAAGACATTTTTCTCATGGAATTTCGGCCAGTATGGGACCGGTGCCCAGCCAGCATCGTGAGTCATTTGGGTAGCTACAATAAGTAGCGACTCCAGGTTGAGAATATCAGCTATAACGGCTGGGGGATGCGACATGCTCACCACATGTCACCCCTACACTGGCTAGATGATCGTCTATCTCTTTTATTAACATATGTGAGGTCAGCAGCCGGCTGATCAGCCAAGGGCCTTCTAGGCCTGTCTTGGAGTTTGTTTGTCATATATATATATATATATACATATATATATATACACGCACACACACATTTTCGTCAATGTGACAATTTAGAATATTGGAGACGTCAGTTATTACCGGAAAGATTTCTAAATTCAAATCGGGAAAGATTGCCATGCTACGAGTTATTGGTAAATCCAGAAAATTGAATAAACTAGGGTAAATTTCTGGACAAAACGCGGAAAATAAGAACAACACTCATTCATGAATAAATATATGTTATCAAAATGCAATACCACTAATTCCTAATAATTATACATAACTTAATTAGTGTATAATTCTATTGTATTATTGTGTAATTGTAATATTCTTGTATTTTTTATGTAATTGTAATGTTATTGTTTTTTTGTTCGTTTTTTTATACTATTACCAATTATTACTTTATTGTAACGGACTGTCAACAGCACGTACGGCTTACTGCCCGTGCGACCCATATTTGTAAATAATATTGTAAATATCTTACTTTCTGTCTAATAAAGTCTTACTACTACTATATACACACATACACCTAACCGTTCCTAGGTTAAAAAAAACTCTCAATGTCCACGTCTAATCAAAATAAACTTATATTCTCATGAATTAGGCCTACGTGTTTAATATCCCAAAAAGATAATTATATCAGTATTTAGCTAATTCAGAAAAGAGAGTGATAGCAGTATTTCGTTAAAACACTGCTCAAAACAATTAGAGGAACACTATGAAATATGCAAATATGTTTTCATTGGATAAAGGTACAAACATGAAATTAATAATGTACATTATTTGTGGTTATTTATTTATTTATTTATTGCTCATGTCAGTAAAAACAAATGAATAACGCTGACAATTAACTTTTCAAATAATTCCGCTATGTAAGCAATTGAATCTTGTGCTTATTTTTCAAAGTTAAACACTCGTTATATAGAGTTAGTATCGTGTATGGCCTCAACAACATTCGATGACACTTTGACACCTTCGTGGCATGCTCCCAATAAGATTCTGGATTTCCTCTTGCGGGATATTCTCCCATTCCTCCTTCAGAGCATCTCCAAGTTGCTGCAGAGTTTGTGGAGCTTGATGTCGGTTCCTGACCTTCCTGTCTAGAAGATCCCACAAGTTTTCAATAGGGTTGAGGTCTGGGCTGACCGCTGGCCACTCCATTACCTCAATTTCATTCCTCCTCAGGAAATCCCTGGTGACAGCCGCAGAATGTGCCCTGGCATTATCCTAGATACACAGAAATCCAGGGCCTACTCCAATGGCAGCAGGTACTACATGCTCTTCCAGAACGTGCTCGATATACCGGACAGCATTCAGTCGCTGGGGAACAAGTACAAGGTCCCTACGATTGTTGTACATAACTCCGGCCCACACCATTATGGAACCTCCTCCGAATTTATCAATTTCCTGTACAGCCACTGCAGAAAATCTATATCCTGGCCGTCCCCACCCCCTCAATCGACCATCACAATGTGTAAGACGATACCTGCTTGCGTCCGAGAAGAGCACAGACTCCCACTGGTTCAGGTTCCAATTACCATGGTTTTCAGCATTCGTATGTCTTGCTGCCTTATGCCCATTTGTTAAGCGTGGTTTTTTAACGGGCCTTTTTGGACGAATATTCTCTTTCCTTAATCTGTTCCTTATGGTTTAGTCTGAAACCCGGATTCCGGAAGCCATATGAAGGTCATTCTGCAGGTCTTTTGCAGTTTTTGTACGCTGTCGAAGAGCAGAAAGAACAACGCATCTGTCATACTGGGGGCTTGTTTTAAATTTACGGTCCTGGCCACGTCTTCTACAATACTGACCTGTCTCTCTGTGCCTGTTGCGTAACCTGTACACCACGGAAGGAGAAACCCCAAGCTCTCTAGCCACTTGTCGCAGAGATTGATCTTGTCGTAAAAGATATAGAGCATGATACACTTCAAACTCATTTAAATGCCTCATTTTGTCAGAGACTTCAATAAACAAGGCAATAATCAACAATCGTCACTATAGCAACATCAGCAAGCTTACCAATTAGAAGCGGCGAGTGCCTTCCAAAATAAAAAAAAAATCTCTATATTTGTTATTTGAGGTAATTTCTCTGTATTTAGGCCATGGATCTTTAAAATTTGTATCCAATGATAAAATTAATCAGATCGAAAATAGTAATAGGAAACAAAATCATAGAACAGGTGAACCATCTCAATTATCTAGGATGTGACATTTCATTTAATTATGATAATGATATAAATAATAAAATAGCAAAATTCCAGGGAATATGTGGTACGATAAAACGAACACTAAATAACAAAACAACAAGAGAGACCCAACTGAAATTTTATAAAATGTTGGCAGTACCGGTACTGCTCTATGGTTCAGAAGCCTGGATACATAAAAAACAAGACCTAAGTAGGATAACGGCGGCAGAAATGAAATTTTTGAGATCTGTTAAAGGGTTCACTAGGGAACACAGAATCAAGAACACAGAAATAAGACAGGAACTTGAAATATTTGCAATAACTGATAAAATGGATACATATAGACAAAAATGGAAGCAACACATAGACAGAATGAATGAAGATAGATATTCAAAACAAATAACAAAATACAAACCTAAAGGCACCCGAGATGTGGGCAGACCTAGAAAGAGATGGGCTGAAGTCGGAACGGGTCAACAGACCTAGTCCATGAATGAAGATGATGATGATGATGATAAAATTAATAATTCAATTTACATATTGTCCAACTTTCAGCATCACAGCTTTCAAAAACAATTACTTATTCAATTTATTACAAGTGTTCCTCTAATTGTTTTGAGCTGTTATCTTTAAAAGGTGAGTGATATGAGTAATAATATATTTTTAGTTTAATCTTGTGATCGTTTTTTCTAAGCAAATATATATCACAAACGGGATTCTAGATGGTAGACCTAGGCCTATGTTATATATAGCGAAATGTACAGAATTAAATATGCTAACGCCGGGAGGACAAACAAAATGCTGTATCAATATTCAGCACAATGTTCCCTCATTAGCGTTCTATATTTAATCCCTGAAATAAAAGCATAACAAAGCTACTTTTGTAGCAAATTAAAGCGTGTATGAAATGAGCCTCTAGTGATCCGCGTTGTCACTGATTGTACTCTTTTTTGCCTAACATGTATTTACATTCACGTCAAACTCGTTTATATTTCTGCTTATTTACGAAATTAAACTGCGTTAAGCGCATGCCCAATGGCTATTAAATGATGAACAATCTTCTGTAGTACATATTTAAATTAAATCCTATGAGATGTACCGTAGTTTCGAATTTTGAGCTCTTTCATTCCCCCAGTTACAAACATATCTGCAAAATCATCATCATCTTCAAGGTATGGGGGCCTGTTGACTCGTTCCGCTCCCCCGTTACACAATATGCTACAAGTCATCCTTAAAACGTCGTTTTGGTCTTCCTACATTTCTTCGGCCTTGAGGTTTATAATGAAGCATCTGTTTTGATAAACGATTATTTTAGGATATACAGAGACTTAGATCTGCTGAAATGAGATATCTTCGGAGGACTGCAGGATACACACTACTAGATCGCAAGAAAAATGAAGACATCTTAGAAGAATTACACATGGAATCTTTAGAAAACAAAATTTCTGATTATAAGTCAAGATGGATACAACATGTTCATCGAATGGAAGATCACAGAACACCCAAACTAATGTTAAGATATCAACCTGCATGAAGAAGAAGACCAGGGCGTCCACTCAAAAGAGTTCTGGATGGTGTTTCTCTTGAGGCCGAAACAGGTCAACAAATAGCCTAAATTCGTGAATGTACTATGACGATGATGATGATGATGAAGACATTCTTTGTACATGTTCAAACCAATTACATTTATTTCTGTATATTGCCTCGTTTATATTAGCCTATACATTTGTAATTCATCTCAGGTATCTTGACTCCTCTATTGATCTCTTAAAAATATGCCTGCAATGGATCTCAGAATTCTCATTTATGTCTGAATTTTATGTTTATAAAAGGGCCCAATCTCTCGGGGTATAACGAGGGCCCCCACAGGTATACGGGTGAAAACCTCAACGGTTGGATCGGCAAAAAAACATGCTTCAATAACGGCGAGACATGCGGAAGAAGCAGCCCTCCACCTGGGGTATGTGCATGTTCAAATACTTCGTGGAAGATTGGCATGCTACGAGTTACTAGTAAACCCAGAAAAAATGATAAACTTGGGTAGATTTCTGGACAAAACGCGGAAAATAAGAACAACACTTATTCAGGAATAAATAAATATGTTAACAAATTGCAATACCATTAATTGTTAATAATTCTACATAACTAAGTTAATGTATAATGTAATTGTATTGATATCTAATTGTAATATTATTGTGTTCTTTTTAAACATCAACTTATTGTAACGGACTGTCAACAGCACGTACGGCTTACTGCCGTGCGATCCATATTTGTAAAAATGTTCAAATACTTTGAGGTGGCAGCCCACCATTGGACTTACTCGGCAGCTGGCCGGTTACCTGCTACGAGAAAATTTAAATAAACTTGAACTCCCCAAAACAATATTCTGACAGATCTATCTGCGAAATTAATATTCTTATTCTTATTTCTTTATTAGCATCAGGCTACTAAGGTCCACGATATTTCTACTGATTTCCTTTAATCTTTAATATTTTTTCATGTATACTTTTATCATTAAAAAAGGTTCTTTTTTATTCTTGATTTCAATTCAATTTTTTTATGTTTACATTGTTTATCTTCTTACCTTTTATTTTTGACACACCCCGACTTAAGGTGAATATTTAAAATTCCCTACCCCGTCTGAATCGAATCCTGGTTGCGACAGGCTATTATTTTATTCTGAACGTATTTTCGTTCGTTCTTCTATCCACTTGCCACATTTTTCCATTTTATGTCTGTGGCCATTATTATTATCATTTCTTCTTCTTCGGCTTTCCCCACTTATAGATTTGCCGTCTTCAGTTTCCATTTATCTCTATCATTCCAATCTCCCTCTTCCAAATTCCTATCTTCCATTATTGTCCTGACGTAGGTTTTCCATTTCCATCTTGGTCTGCCACGTTTATTTCTTCCAGGGGGGTGACCATTGGTATTTATTTTTTGGCCATCTTTCATTTTCCATTCTTTGTACATGGCCATAGTATTTAAGCGTTTGATTTTCAATCCTCTTAACAACAGATGTGGTGACCATTTCTCTCCAAAGGAATTCATTTCTTATTTTATCCTGTCTTGTTTTTTGGAGGCTTCTTCCATTGTTATCATTTACTATTACTATTATTATTTGTTTGCATTAGTTTCAACTATGAAATTCTAAAGGGCGACAATATAAATTGAAAATATTTGGTGAGTAATATTTTGAGAAAACATTAGAAAGTATTAGATGTAAGAGGAAAGATAATATTCGAGTGGATCTTACAGAACAGTAAGGTATAAAAGTTGTATGAAAAATATCAGTTGGCTGAATATAGAGCCTATTTATTGAAGGACATAGCAAGTGTGACATTGAACCAATGGGTTCCATAAGCCATAAACTATAACTACGATTAGTAGTTTATTGACGTCACTGTATGTTTCGATTTTTGTTGTATAACGTCTGGTCAGTGAAGTTCGGCGTTTTCTCTGGCCCTAGAGATGTCTGACGAACCTAACGTCATGTTCTCTCTATGCCGTGATATAATCAGTGCTGTGTGGTGTCCATGACTTTATCGTCACTGAGAGAACACTTTCAAGGTGTGTTGCAAAATAATACATGCACCATACCGATGGCAAATAACGAACACATACATAATTAGAAACTTTATTTGTACTTGCTACATATATTATGATGTGCCTGTCAAAATCTGCAACTGAATTTAACGTTTAAAGTGTAATTTAATAGAGTACCTGGCTAACTTAAACCAACATTTTTGCACACCAGTTTTGTGTCATGTATTTATACTTTCCTGCCATATTTGGAGCATTATGCACGTCCATCTAGGGGGTCAACGGAAAGGAGAGACACCTGCTGAGACACAGACTGCGTCTCTCCTGGCTTACGGTATGAATCAGATGATTCACCGAATAAAACAGATATATTCTATAAACTAGGTATTATTAAAGCTAAGATTAGATTAGATTAGATTAGATTAGATTTATTTAGCCTGGTGGAGTTAAGGCCATGTGGCCTTCTCTTCCACTCACCAGGACAAACATATATTACATCAGAATATAACAATCTTAATTAACTCTAATATTAAACACTAAGTAAAAATTTGATCAAAAGATAATATCTAATATACGTATTACGATCTATAATATAACCAGTTAATATTAGTTAAAATTAAGACTAAAAATAATAATAAAATGTATACAAGCAAGGCATATTAAATTGTCCCTGTCTAGTGTATATAAAAAACAGGAAAATAATGAGATATAGAAAACTAATTTTACGATTATACAATATTTAAAACAAAACAAATAAAAATATTTCTTATTCTTAATATTATTTTCATAAATAATTAAGTATATTAATATTGCTAAAAGAATACTATCAGTGAGGTGTATAAGTTAGTTTGTTATTAAATAATTCTTTAGTTTGTTTTTGAAGGATGTTATAGTTTGACAGTCTCTGACATAGGGCGGAAGGTAATTCCATGTTTTGGTAAGTGACACCGTAAAAGATAATGAATAATATACAGTGTGATGAGGCGGGATATAAAGGACAATGTGCTGATGGGATCGAGTGTCAAGATTATGTGTGTCAGATAGTCTGATGAAGCGGCGTACATCATGAGAAAATATAACTTTTCATTATATGAAATTCTTAATTATCGTTACACAGGTTAGGAGAAAGCATAAGGTTGTTAGTATAGCGCAAAATCTATATGTTACTTACTTACTGTGTGTAAATAACCAGTTCAAAACAATACTATCTAGGCAAATTAAGGAGTAAAAGAGCTGTTCATAACTAGACAGACAGGCGATCTCTATACTTACATTGTATTACAATTAAGGAGGAGATAACGACGATGGTATACTTAATGACTTCATACGGGCCTCCTCCAGGGTCTCCTCTTGATCGTCTACTGGTTTCCTCGAGGGTTTCTCTTATTTTTCTGTTGGCTTGATACTTTGTTCCTCCTGGTTTTCTATTGATCTTCTGTTGGCTGGACACTTGGTTCCTCCTAATTTTCTATTGATCTTCTGTTGGCTGGATACTGGCTTCCTTCTGGTTTCCACCTCTCGGGGTTGAACTGTTGTCGTCTAAGTGTGAAGCTGGTCCTCCTAATTACTGACTCTTGTCTCTGATCTCCTCTCTTCTGACTCTTATGTCTTGTCTTCTGCCGTGATCTGCGGTGACTAGGTTTTATACTAAATTATTAGGTCGCTGTTCAGTGGGGCGTTCTTCCATTTTTCATCACGCAAGGTGATCAAACTTGGTCATTGTATGTGTAATCGGTTGGTAATGGGTCTTCTTGTATAACCCTTACTCAGCATTTAACTTGAAAGCTAGCAAAACTAGTAATATCTTGCAAAGTGTTTTACGTCAGCTGTCGTCATACAGGGTGTTAATAAAGTTTCTATTTCTGAATAACTCTTTTAAAGTATATTTTAAAGGGTATCTAGGGAGTAAAACAGTTGGTGGACGCTACAATACAACCACTGGACCTAATAGCCAATGATGGATCACCTTAAAAACACAATCACACGTCCAATTTACAAGTTTCTACAGCATTGACACATCCATTCATTCCCAAGCAGAGATGATTGCTGTCAGCAAGTCATTGACAATAGTTGAATGTTTCCATCAGCATATACAGTAGTGCAGAAAGTACTTCAGACATTCTCCATAGAAGTTAGATCAGAAGAATTTGCGGGACACTCCCATTACAGGTGTCATATTGTGGAGCCTATTCTACTGACAAGCTCCTTGACATTCCCACAACGGCGGCAGGAGACGTTCTCGGTTGGTGTACAGGGGTGGGGTAGAATTTGACGGATTTACGAAGCATTGGCAGTACTTAGCAGTCCTCCCGTCTAAGTTCGATATACTTATGGACCAATTGTGGGGTCGCCAGGAGGTGAGCATACTCACATTCAGTAGGTGAGAACTCACCCTGTGACGTCAATCTGTTCTACAGAATTCTCACGAACAACCAGTACCAATCCACAAGCTCAAGATGAAGCATATGCTTCGAAAGTACTGCACACCCCATATCCAATGTTGAGGAGCACTGAGATCTCAGGTATCTATTTTTATATTATAAATATTACATAGTTACCTCAACGGTGTATCGTCATGAATTTTAAAAGTAAGGAGTATTTATATGTATCCAATGAGTAGCAAGTTTCCGAAACAATTATGACTATGGATTACCAGGCAGTCAACTTTTCACCTCATATTCGACACTTTATTTACTTCTATAGAGAACATTTTTGAACAGATCCTATACATGCGATTTTTTTATTTAACAAATTTATCCAATTAGAATCTGTCAAATATTGAATAAGACTAGAAAAGAAACTATTTTGAAGTTTTACAAAATATTGGCAGTTCCATCCCTTATATATGGATTTGAAACCTGGACATTAGCAAAGGCAGATACTAAACAAATAGTGGCTGCTGAAATGAAGATGTTGAGAGCAATAGCAGTATACCAAAGGACCGATAAAAAGAAAAACGAAGATATAAGAACAGAACTTAATATATTTAATCTCTGTGAAAGAATAACATATTACCAAAATGCTTATCTTCAGCACGTATTACGAATGAATGAACAGCGCATACCAAGAAGAATGTATAATTATAAACCAAAAGCGAGAAGAACGTTGGGAAGACCATTGAAGAGATGGAAGGACCAATTCGACCTATAATGAGATCGGAACAGGCCATTGGGCCTAATCCTTGTTGTTGATGATGATGATGATGAGAATCTGTTAAAAGTGACAAAAGGGAAGGAAATATTTGGAATTGTAAGAAATATTTGTCTCACATGAAAATAAATTCCTAGATATTATCGCCTCACTATGATGGTTGTCCGTTTATATACAAGCGGGTGCCACGCGACAATGATTAACATGCGGAATTATTATAGTGGTGGTAGTCGGCATCTTTGCATTTAATTATATGTAACAGCTGCGGGGACACAAAGTGAGCCGCTGGACAACCATCATAGTGAAGCGATTATAGGCCTATATGTGTATGCAAGTAAATATTTATATTATTACAGTATATTAGTTATTCCTCATCTGTGAGACAAATGTCAGGAAGATTAGGGCCTAATGGTCCCCGAAAATCATCCGGCCATCATCATTATACATGCAAAACAGTCTTCTCAATAGTTGAATGCAGGCTTTCACGGCCGGTAATCATAATGTTGAGTGATTCCGGGTTATGTGGCCGTGGTCCATAGTTGGTGTTGATACCAGACGTTTCGCCCTCAACTGAGGAGGGCATCTTCAGTGGCAAGTGCTTCTAGGCGTGTTTCCTGGTCGGAAGATCTACTCTAAGTAGATCTACTCTAAGTAGATCTTCCGACCAGGAAACACGCCTAGAAGCACTCGCCACTTAAGATGCCCTCCGCAGTTGAGGGCGAAACGTCTGGTATCAACACCAACTATGGACCACGGCCACATAACCCGGAATCACTCAACATTATAAGTCTTCTCAATAATACATTCATTAAATCGTGTACGAAATTGTTTGCCATTCGCCCTTAGGAAAATGTTAGTAGAAACACTTGCAATGCCCCATTTTGATTATTGTGACACTCTTTTTACAGACTTAAATATTATTTCCACTCAAAGACTTCAACGTGTTCATAATTCTTGCGCACGTTTTATTTGTGGTATTCGCTAATTTGACCATGTTACACCGTCCCTGGAACAATTATCGTGGCTTCGTCTAAGAGATCGTAGAACTGTCCATTCCTTATCCCTTCTCTATAAAATACTTCACACATGATCGCCTAATTATTTATCACGCCGCTTCATCAGACTATCCGACACACATAATCTTGACACTCGATCCCATCAGCACATTGTCCTTTATATCCCGCCTCATCACACTGTATATTATTCATTATCTTTTACGGCCTCACTTACCAAAACATAGAATTCCCTTCCGTCCTATGTCAGAGACTGTCAAACTATGACATCCTTCAAAAACAAACTAAAGAATTATTTAATAACAAACTAACTTATACACCTCACTGATAATATTCTTTTAGCAATATTAATATATTTAATTATTTATGAAAATAATATTAAGAATAACAAATATTTTTATTTGTTTTGTTTTAAATATTGTGTAATCGTAAAATTAGTTTTCTATATCTCATTATTTTCCTTTGTTTTTTTTTATATACACTAGACAGGGACAATTTAATATGCCTTGCGTGTATACATTTTATTATTAGTTTTAGTCTTAATTTTAACTAATATTAACTGGTTGTATTATAGATCGTAATATATTAGATATTATCCTTTGATCAAATTTTTACTTAGTGTTTAATATTAGAGTTAATTAAGATTGTTATATTCTGATGTAATATATGTTTGTCCTGGTGAGTGGAAGAGAAGGCCACATGGCCTTAACTCCACCAGGCTAAATAAATCAAAATAAATCTAAATAAATCTAAATTATTTTCCCTGCCTTGACGCAAACTTTTGTATAATTATCAGCTAGAGGCCTATATATATATCATTGATTTCCCAGAAATTGTGATCATCTAATACCAACATTATTAAAATATGCAACTTTCTGTGCATTCAGAAAATAAATATCAAGTTGATGCCTCGGTTGAAAACGAAAATGAGCTTAAATTTGTCAAGACTGGAAATTTGTTCTTTCTTGAATTCATCTCAGTGATTTTAGGGTGAAATATAGAACGCAAATATTTTTATTTGCATGGTAAATATTATAAGGGGCTTATGTTTGTATATTGAATTGATATATCGCCATTTTCATTGCAAATTATTAATCTTAATCATAAATGATTTAACAATCATACTAGCTCTCTATAGGCCTATCTAAATATAATTTTTTTAGTTATTATTATTCTTTTTCGGTATTTATTAACAACGGAACAGATGTTATGTATGGAATTTATGGTCTTACAGCCTGAAAGAGTAGTGAGATTGTAATCTGATTAAAATATCGTATTGAAGTAATTTATTATATACTTATTTTCCTTCGAATGAAAAATCCTGTGTATAAAAAATGTCTCATCAAAAGTTACAAACTCAGAAATGTATTCTATAATGTAAGTTTGCTCTAATTTTTGTATAAAACTTTTAATGATATTTCCTTACTTTAAAGCGATTTTATACACAAGCTGTGGGTTTTATACACACTCATTATATTTTATTAACCTGTATAATTCTGTACTGGTTTTTTCTCTGACGTTTAAATTATTCACAGATGTTGGAAGTTTAGAATATTAAAATGCGTACCTCATATCGGTCATGCTAATGTAATTATAATTTCAATTTAATCACTTCGTCAGCCATATGATATTGATGTTAGAAACATGTTTTTTTTTAATGATACATTCAACTGAGATGAGAATAAAAAAAATTACTGATGTCACTAGAACAGCAACTAGTATATTGTACAAGTAAATAACATGTTTACACATAACAGAGAACATAAGTTTAGACTTTCTTTGGTACATGAAAAACAAAACAAAATGGAACTTCAGTTTTCATTCTACACCTTTACTTTCGAATTTAAAGCTATATTATATATTAAATCTTGCATGGAAGCTTCTTGTAAGAAAGCGAGAGGGAAACCGCCTAGTTGGTAGACCAAGAATGAAGTGGGAGAATAATATTAACTATGATTTGAGGGAAGTAGATTATACAGGGAATGATTGGAAAGCATTAGCTCAGTGTAGGGATGTATGGAGAGCTTATGTCCGCGCGGCCATGAACCTACATGTGCCAGTGAGTAAGTAAGTATTATATATTAAAAAATCTGAACATATTCCGTAATTTTCTCCAAATATAACTAACAATTAAATATAGGCCTAAATATGTAATACAATTAGACTCACATCTCTCAAATACTAGCTTTCATATAACTAACTAACTAACTGGCACTACTGAACCCGTAAGTTCATGGCCGCGCGGACATAAGGTCTCCATACATCCCTATCCTGAGCTAATGTTTTCCGATCAATCCCTGTAATCTACTTCCCTCAAATCATAGTTAATGTTATTCTCCCACCTCATTCTTGGTCTACCAACAGGGCAGTTTCCCTCTGGTTTTCCTACAAGACGTTTCCATGCACGTCTTTCATTCCCCATTCGTGCCACTTGTCCTGTTCATTGCAGTCTACGAGACTTGACTGTTCTTATTATATCTGACTTCCTATAAAGACCATGTACACTGTTATGTAGTCTTCTCCATATCAAATTTAATTATATCGCGAAATTTTACTTTGACGACAAATTACTATTAATTTTAATAGTAGTCTAATTTTGAAAGAACCCTATCACATTTGTAAACATAAAGATAATGATGTCATATAAAAATATTATGCTCAATACGTTTTTAAACACTTTGAAATTTACTTAAGTATATTTCGCGAAAAACATGTGACAAAAACATTAATTATGATTTCATTATATACAACTTTCCTCATTAGAGGATTGCCTCAAGGACAAAGTGATGCAGACAATTATTTTTTTTGAATTTATGAAATATATTTTGTAAATACATTTAAAAGAAATTCTAATTGTAGGCCTAATTGAAGTATACATACTACCAAACAAACAAAGAAGTATTGAAATGGATACCTCCTGGAAAAGAGAAAGTAGAAATTTTGTAAAAAAAGTATAAAATCACTTAAATACCGGGGAGTTTCCTTAAAAATATTGTAAAACGTAACACATATTGCATTTAATAACTAGGCCAATTAAAATTAAGTATATAGCTGCGAAAGCATGAAGAACATTTAAAATAAATACACTTACGCAAACCCAAACGAAAAAAAAATCTATGTATAGCCTATTTTTTTTTCTGTAACCAAACATACATTTACATAATGAGTGATGCAATTACCACATAATTGTTATTATATGTTTAATTTAACCCTGTTGAAGTGGTAGAGAAAATCTTACGGCCTTACCTCCTTACTTACTTACTCACTGGCACTATCGAACCCGTAGGTTCATGGCCGCACGGACATAAGCTCTCCATACATCCCTATCCTGAGCTAATGCTTTCCAATCATTCCCTGTATAATCTACTTCCCTTAAATCATAGTTAATGTTGTTCTCCCACCTCATTCTTGGTCTACCAACTGGGCGTTTTCCTTCTGGCTTTCCTACAAGAAGTTTCCATGCACGTCTTTCATTCCCCATACGCGCAACATGTCCTGCCCATCGCAGTCTACGGGACTTAACTGTTCTTATTATATCTGGCTTCCTATAAAGACCATGTAGTTCATTGTTATGTAGTCTTCTCCATTCACCTGTCTGTTCATCTCTCTTTGGTCCAACAATTTTCCTAAGAACTTTATTCTCAAATACTCGTAATCTCCTTTCCTCCCTTAAAGTAAGAGTCCATGTTTCGCACCCATATAATATAACTGGTAGAATAATAGTTCTATATATTTTCAGCTTAACGTTTTTTGAAAGGAGTTGGGACATCAAAAGTCTCTGCAATGCATAATAGCATGCATTTCCAGAATTGAGCCTATGTTTAATTTCTTTGTGCATCTCATTCCTATTTGTGATTACTGTTCCTAGGTATTTGAATTCAGCCAATTCCTCAAAATTTCCCTCATTTGTCATTAGCTGTCCATTTCCATTATATAATGTATTTCTACGTGTGACCATATATTTAGTTTTACTGATATTTACTTCCAGTCCTAATTTCTTAGTGTTACTCAATAGTGTGTGCGTGTTGAACCATCAGGTAAAATAAATAAATACATTATTTTTAGTCTGACCATCTTACCTCAATATTAATGTTGATTTGTTCTTGGACATGTTTCAAAACAATTCTGTTTTATCATCAGCTTGTCCAACATAATGCAACATAAATCAAACCAGTCTGGACAAGCAGACGATAAAACAGAATTGTTTTCCAACATGCCCAAGAACAAATCAACATTAATATTGAGGTAAGATGATCAGACTAAAAATAATATAATTAAAATAACCTCAAAATATCACTTCCCAAAATAAATATTAAATAAATACTTACCTTGATGAAATTCTATTAACTCCGTTTAATTTGTAGTCCTAATATATACCGTATAATCTAAATTGTTAATTACATACAAAAATTATATACGTTAATTAATAAAATCTACTGACATAGATTTTTAAAAACAAGCCACATCGACAAGCAGTACGAGTGAATCACATTTATTACTTTCGTAAGCAACGCTAGAGTGAAACTGGGCGCACTAAACAGTAATACATGACGATTTCCTACAACACTTCTACAATTTTAAATTTCACAAAATTTTAATCTAAGCGTGTCAAAAGTTAACAATTTATAAAATTCGATATAATGTCACTTATAGCAGTACTGATATTGTACACTTCACAATGATAATTTAGGCCCTAAAATAACAAAGAAATACGTGCATTGAATTTAAACACCTAATAAATGTTTTTATATCAAAATCTTATTTAATCACATCAGGTGCTATACAGCGAAAAGATAAGAAAGAAACAGTAAAGATTTAGAAAAAAATGATCGAATTTGACACAAATAAAGTGGAATTCACGCGCGATGCTGCGATCGGAACAAGAGAGTTGCGATTAATGATAAGGAAAGTCGTCTCGGAATTACGACCCGACGCAAGCCAACTGACGGCTCATACTGAGGCAAGCGTCGAGTATCGCATCGATTTTAACCCCACAAGTTGGGCCAACTAGTGCGCAGTAGAATGTATCAGCCTTACATGCAGGACCGCACAAACCACGGTACAACACAATTACCTGCTCCAGGTGTTAAAAAATTCCTACAAATTAAAAGCAAAAATGCTGCAGTTTAATTTTGATTCAAGTTTACAAAATAAATTAAATAAACAGTAATAATTGTTCACAGTAATTATGTTTAAAAAGTGAAACTCTATTTCCGAAAAGAGGCGATAAAAATCTTATTTCTTTTTTATACAATTTTAATTAAAGTACATGACCCATATGAAAAAATTTTAGTTTAATATTCTGCTTGACCTCTGATTTTTAACAGGTACCTACAGAGTGACTCACAAATATGGCTATACGTTCGATCGCATTTTGTTACGAAAATATTATTATTAAAGGAAATATGATGTTATCATTGTAAAGGGAATCCTTCAAAATACAACAATAGTAATATTAAAATTAACAAATATTTTCATTTGTTTAAATATTGTATAATCATAATATTAGTTTTCTATATCTCATTATTTTTCTTTGCTTTTTTAACGCATTAGACAGGGACAGTCTACAAAAAAATTAATTTATCTTGTTTGAATACATTTTATTATTAGTTTTTGTCTTAATCTTAACTATCATTAACTGGTTGTATTATAGATCGTAATATACTTACTTACTTACTCACTGGCACTATCGAACCGGTAGGTTCATGGCCGCGCGGACATAAGCTCTCCATACATCCCTATCCTGAGCTAATGCTTTCCAATCATTTCCTGTATAATCTACTTCCCTCAAATCATAGTTAATGTTGTTCTCCCACCTCATTCTTGGTCTACCAACTGGGCGTTTTCCTTCTGGCTTTCCTACAAGAAGTTTCCATGCACGTCTTTCATTCCCCATACGCGCAACATGTCCCGCCCATCGCAGTCTACGGGACTTAACTGTTCTTATTATATCTGGATTCCTATAAATACCATGTAGTTCATTGTTATGTAGTCTTCTCCATTCACCTGTCTGTTCATCTCTCTTTGGTCCAAAAATTTTCCTAAGAACTTTATTCTCAAATACTCGTAATCTCCTTTCCTCCCTCAAAGTAAGAGTCCATGTTTCGCACCCATATAATATAACTGGTAGAATAATAGTTTTATATATTTTCAGCTTAACGTTTTTTGAAAGGAGTTGGGACATCAAAAGTCTCTGCAATGCATAATAGCCCTCCATGGTATCTTTACCTTGTCGTGGTGGAGTGGCTTGTGTCCTTAAATGATCCTGAGAGCTATGCCGGCGGTAGCATTGGGGTTACCCATGCCGGACTGGTCGAAGGTGATAAGCCAGACGAAATAAGTACCTTGGTCGAAAGAGTGACGATCTTTCACCGTAAAAATACAACCGTCAAGAAATGCGGACATGGGTTCTACTGGGGTAAAATTTTCCGGAGGTCAAATAGTCCCCCATTCGGTTCTCCGGGCGGGGACTACTTCAGGGAACCCATGCCAAAGGCTCAAACAGATCGTAATATAATAGATATTATTTTATTGATCAAATCTTCATTTAGTATTTAATACTGGAAGAGAGGGCCTTATGGCCTTAACTCTGCCAGAATAAATAAAGTATTATTATTATTATTATTATTATTATTATATTAGAGTTGTTGTGATTGTTATATTCTGATGTAGGCCTAAGATATGTTTGTCCTGGTGAGTGGAAGAGAAGGCACATGGCCTTACCTCCACCAGGCTAAATAAATAAATATAATAATATTTAACATAAAAAATGAACTAAACTGCTTAACCTCATTGCTTTTGTCTAGAAAAATCACTGCAGACGACCCACCATCTGATGACTGAATGGAATATGTTCTCCAGAGATCGACCAGCTATACAACATCTGCTACTTGGCCAAATACTTTGAAATTTCACTTCAACACAATCAACGTTGCAGAATTTCTCACGAGCATCTTACACCAACTACGATAACAACTATTATTGAACAATCATCATCATCATCATCATCATCATCATCATCATCATCTGCATTCATGGATTAAGTCTGTTGACCCGTTCCGACTTCAGCCCATCTCTTTCTAGGTCTGCCCACATCTCGGGTGCCTTTAGGTTTGTATTTTGTTATTTGTTTTTGATATCTATCTTCATTCATTCTGTCTATGTGTTGCTTCCATTTTTGTCTATATGTATCCATTTTATCAGTTATTGCAAATATTTCATGTTCCTGTCTTATTTCTGTATTCTTGATTCTGCCTTCCTTAGTGCACCCTTTAACAGAACTAAAAAAAATCATATCTGCCGCCGTTATCCTACTTAGATCTTGTTTTTTATGTATCCAGGCTTCTGAACCATAGAGCAGTACCGGTACTGCCAACGTTTTATAAAATTTCAATTGGGTCTCTCTTGTTGTTTTATTATTTAGTGATCGTTTTATCGTACCAAATATTCCCTGGAATTTTGCTATTTTATTAGTTATATCATTATCATAATTAAATGAGATGTCACATCCTAGATTACTGAGATGGTTCACCTGTTCTATGATTTTGTTTCCTATTACTATTTTCGATCTGATTTGATTTTTCCCTTGGAATGCCATTACCTTAGTTTTTTCTATGGATATTTGAGATTATATTGTTCACATACACTATGTAATTTAAAAATATTCCTTTGAAGTCCGTCTTCCGTATTTGCTATTATTACCTGGTCATCAGCGTATAATAATGTTTTCAAGTAGTGTGTTTTATCTAATTTTATTCCTTTATTTGTTTCTTCGTTCCATTTTTTTATTATATCATTGATGTATAGGTTAAACAAAACTGGAGATGGACATGGTGCCGTCACAAATTTTAGGCCAGTTTAAATATCCTAACCATACCGGGACTCGAACCCCCGACCTTATGGCTTACAGTATTAACCACATCTTTTTAATTAGTAATGAAAAGAAAATGGTGAACTTTTTATTTTTTATTTAACATAATTGCTACAACCCGTCCTTCACCAAGGATACATCACGGGATAATTATAGTTTTATGATTGTTTTATTGAATGATTGTTCTATTTAATGATCGTGAGGTCGCAAGACGGGCAAGACGTGAGTTTAACGTAGCATTGCAGCCGTCGACTGTGGGGAAGTGGAGAAAACGACTGCTGGAAAAGAGAAGGATGCAGAAAATTAAACCTCCTGGAAGGCCTCGCATTAGTACGGATGCAGAAACAACGAAGAAAATTGTGGAGGCGTTGGACGCTAGTCCACAAAAATCAACCCGTCAAGCTGCACGTGAGCAGTGATTTGTTTTGTTATATTGTTGTAGTTTGAAGGATTCCCTTTCTAATGATAACATATTTCCTTCAATTATAATATTTTCGTCACAAAATGCGATCAAACGTATAGCCACATTTCTGAATCACTCTGTATTTTGGAAGACTTTAGAGAAACTCTGTTGCTTGTTGTGTCCGTCGCACTGCGGTTTGCTGCCCGGGCAGCAAACGAAACGGACACAACATTCCCGCAACCAATTCTCTTTCTCAAACTAACTCACTGGCACTATCGAACCCGTAGGTTCATGACCGCGCGGACATAAGCTCTCCATACATCCCTATCCTGAGCTAATGTTTTCCAATCATTCCCTGTATAATCCACTTCCCTCAAAACATAGTAAATGCTATTCTCCCATCTCATTCTTGGTCTACCAACTGGGCGTTTTCCCTCTGGTTTACCTACAACAAGCTTCCATGCACGTCTTTCATTCCCAATCCATGCTACATGGCCTGCTCACCGCAGTGAACGAGCTTATATCTGGCTTCCTATAAAGACCATGTAGTTCACTGTTATTTAGTCTTCTCCATTCACCTGTCTGTTCATTTCTCTTCGGTCCACAAATGTTCTTAAGAACTTTATTCTCAAATAATATATAATTTCTGAATAGAGGATTCAGGTCGTTGGGTGTGTTCTCATTAAAATAAATACACAGTAAAACTACTCATATTATCTAGCTATCAAGATTAAAAATATAAATATTAATAAATACACCAAAATGGCGTCTATCCCCATAAACAATTTATACACAAATATAGTAAAAATTGAATCTATAAAATTAATGTAACTAAATCTATAAAAAACAAAGGAATTATTTCGGACAATGAAGCAAAAATGATTAACACAATCTTAAAATAAAATAACTTCAAATTTAACAATGAATCACGTACGCATAATAACAATAGTTTATTGGGATACAAGGTCGGGAAGTGGTTTTTACAGAATGGGTCGCTCGGTTAATTTCCGAGATTCTGTAAAACACTTCACAAACATGCGTTGTACATTATTTTTTGCGCGATGGTGTTTTCAAAATAATAAATAATAGTAAAATAATAACCTCTTTGTTGGAAATATTTGCGTTCATTATAAACAATTGACTAACGTTAACAGTGTGGGCAATGTTTATTAGTTGAAACAACAGGAGGCCTTGAAAACAATTATTGATAACATGGCCGCAAGTACGTATTTATTGTTTTATATTGTTTCAAATAAAGTTAAGTTCGTTTAAAATTCAGTGATTTGTTTCGTATAATGTATATTAACACTACCTTTTGGATATTTTCTGTATATAGATTTACGTAGTATACATAGAGACAGTACTTCCCGCACGTGGGTGTAAATATAATATAGTTATTTAGGTTGGAAACCCCATAATGTAGGAAGTTTGACTTTCAATAATGGTCGCCATTGCTGGTAAGTACGACAATATGCATTATGTCAAAAAATTAATTTATAGTCATGATAAATTTCGTCTGAAGAAGGTACAAAGTATTGAAACAACTGTTACGAATTTGTATATTAAAAATATGAAAATTATATAAAACCAAGTTTTATTTATATTTAATTAACCTGGCGTCCAGACTTGAGAAGTTATCCTCATTCCACAATATTGACACTAGGTCACAAGATAACAGTCTGCTAACAATTCCTCTTCATAGCACTTCCTCTTATTCTACTTCCTTCACAGTAGCCTCTGCCCGCTCCTGGAATTTCCTTCCTCAAGATATCAGGGGTTGCAGCACACTTGGCACCTTTAAGTCACGCTTATACAGTTACCTGTTGTCTAATAATTAATTTTTCTCTAGTTATTTAAATTTATACTATGTCATTAATAATCTTTTTCTCGGGTTTTATATATCTTGTACATATTATATACTTAACTCGTTAAATGTAGAGTAAATCAAAGTACATTATAAATATTAATTGTATTTATAACATGTAATAATTTATGTATATTGTAATTTAGATGTAAGATCTTTTTTTGTATTTTTTAAAACCTGGTTGAGTGGTAGACAAGGCCTTATGGCCTTAACTCTGCCAGCTAAAATAAAGCTATTATTATTATTATTATTATTATTATTGAGATTACGAGTATTTGAGAATAAAGTACTTAGGGAAATTTTTGGACCAAAGAGAGATGAACAGACAGTTGAATGGAGAAGACTACATAACAATGAACTACATGGTCTTTATAGAAAGCCAGATATAATAAGAACAGTTAAGTCTCGTAGACTGCGATTGGCAGGACATGTTGCGCGTATGGGGAATGAAAGACGTGCATGGAAACTTCTTCTAGGAAAGCCAGAAGAAAAACGCCCAGTTGGTAGACCAAGAATGAGGTGGGAGAACAACATTAAGTATGATTTGAGGGAAGTAGATTATACAGGGAATGATTGGAAAGCATTAGCTCAGGATAGGGATGTATGGAGAGCTTATGTCCATGAACCTACGGGCTCGATAGTGCCAGTGAGTAAGTATTATTATTATTATTATTATTATTATTATTATTATTATTATTACATCAATTAATGATTTTAATGAAGGTAATAATTCATTCAATTATAAAGTTAAGTTTAGACACAATAATATATAAAAAGTAACCCACCAGGAACAGATTAGCAATACACGAAAAATATAGACACCCTTTTCAACAAAAAAAATCATCTTTATCAGCCTTACAAAAAGTATGATAAAGTTCCCGTTAAACAAAGAGAATTGTAACGAGGAACTAAATTACATGAATATCTTGGCACACAAAAGGAATACAATCTGGAAATAATTAAACAAATTAGTAAGAACATAAAAAATTCTAAATAGCAAATATAGCTAATTGGATAGAGAAATTAATTAAAATAAAAGTAATTGTATAACCCTGACGTATGCAGGAAATTAAACTACAAAACTGGGCAACCTCATTAGGAATAAAAACATAAATATAAAAATGCTCATAAAACCAAGAATAAATTAAACATTATTATTTCATACAAAATAGAAAATACCAACATAATATGAAAATAAAGGAGTCTACAAACTCAAATAAAACTGTTATATATTTTATATCAGCACAATCACGCTCTTTAAATCCAACAGATAAAATCATCAGCATCATAATAGTACATTCACGAATTTAGGTCATTTGTTGACCTGTTTCGGCCTCAAGAGAAACACCATCCAAAAGTCTTTTGAGTGGACGTCCTGGTCTTCTTCTTCCTGCAGGTTAATATTTTAACATTTGTTTGGGTATTCTGTGATCTTCCATTCGATGAACATATTGCATCCATCTTGACTTATAATCAGAAATTTTGTTCCATTTGTAATTCTTCTAAGATGTCTTCGTTTTTTTTTTTGTGATCTAGTAGTGTGTATCCTGCAGTTCTCCGAAGATATCTCATTTCAGCAGATCTAAGTCCCTGTATATCCTTCTGTTTCAATATCCATACTTCGCTACCATACAAAAGAGTTGGAATAGCCAATGTTTTATACACTTTTAATCTTGAATGCTTTAGGACTAACTGTGGCTTGAAGATAGAATTTATTAACCCTAAAATTATTAAAAATTTAGATATTTTTAAATTTACATCCTTTTCTTCTTCTTCCTGCAGGTTGATATTTTAACATTTGTTTGGGTATTCTGTGATCTTCCATTCGATGAACATGTTGCATCCATTTTGACTTATAATAAGAAATTTTGTTTTCTAAATGTTCCATGTGTGATTCTTCTAAGATGTCTTCATTTTTTATGTGAGCTAGTAGTGTGTATCCTGCAGTCCTCCAAAGATATCTCATTTCAGCAGATCTAAGTCTCTGTATATCCTTCTGTTTCAACGTCCATACTTCGCTACCATACAAAAGAGTTGGAATAACCAGTGTTTTATACAGTTTTAATCTTGAATGCTTTTGGACTAACTGTGGCTTGAAGATAGAATTTATTAACCCTAAAATTCTTAAAAATTTAGATATTTTTAAATTTACATCCTTTTCTTCTTCATATGAGATATTGCATCCTAGATATGTACAATGATTCACCTGCTCCAAAATTTTATTGTCCAGTACAATTTTACTTCTGACAGGATCTACACCTTGAAATGCCATAATTTTTGTTTTTTCTGTAGATATATTCAACAGGTAAAATAAATAAATAAATCACAAAGAATTTCAACATGAGATCCTACGATAATTTTAAATAATTAAAACTAGCACTATTTAACCCATAGGTTCATGACCGCGCGGACATAATTTCTCCATACACAATTATCCTGCATGTATTGTTTTCCAATCATCCCCTTTATAACTTATCTCCATCAAATAATGATTGCCCTTAATATCCCTCCTAACACTCCAAATATTTTACAGTTTCTCTTGCTAGAATATGGAATTCTCTTCCACTCTATGTCAGAGACTGCCAAACTCTGCCATCTTTCAGAAACAAGTTGAAAAAAATTATTAACAGAAAAAACTCCCTAATATTGCTTTTTTAACAATTAATAATATGTTTCTTTCATTATCTAATAAAAATAATACGATTTGCCAATATATTTACCTACTGCCTTATACATAACCGATAGATTCATTCATTATAGTTTATTACTTCCTTTGTATTTTTTCATTTATTTTTATGTATAGTAGATTCGAGCTGTTATTCCTTTGTGTATACATTCTTCCATTAGTTTAATTTTAATTGTATTTAATTGTATTATATTACTAGCTAATATCCGGCGTGCGCTACTATGTCTAATTAAATAAAAATTAATGTGCTTTTATGTTTAGTTGAATAAGTAGAAGGAAAAATAATTACAAATTTATATTTTTTAGATACCCCGTACTGACTATCCGGCGTTACCCGGGAATCTAGTTATCCCGATCTTCTTGACATAAATGAGCTGAAATACGAAAATAATATATTTTTCTATGTTTAGTTAGCTATGCTTAGTTACATACGTAAGAGTAAAGACGGATGGATATATGACATGAAAACAAAAATAAATGCCTGTGCGGGATCTGAACCCGAGTTTCTAAAATCTTTACGTTTAGCGCTCCAACCATCTGAGCTACTCAGGAATCCTAAAACAAACATTTACTTTTTCTTATAATGTAGTATTCTCAAATTTACACGAGAGGTAGCGGGATATCGTTCCAACTGCCATCTAGTGGCCACTATAACAAGTAAGCATATTTAAAGAGAAAATTTACTTTATAGCGGTAACATTTGTATATTTAGATGTCATAACTATAATTTTTTATACTTGGCAATAAAGGCAAATGTGACATGAAAAGAAAAATAAATGCCTGAGTTGGGATTTGAACCCGAGTTTCTAAACTCGGTACGTTTAGCGCTCTAACCATCTGAGCTACTCAGCAATCCTAAAAACAAACATTTATTTTTCATATAATGTAGTATTCTTAATTTACACGAGAGGTAGCGGGATATCGTTCCAACTGCCATCTTGTGGCCACTATAACAGGTTAGCATATTTAAAGAGAATGTCCTACTTTATAGCAGTAACGTTTGTATATTTAGATATTATAACTATAATTTTTGATACTTGGCAATGAAGTCAAATATGACATGAAAAGAAAAATAAAATGCTTGAGTTCGGATTTGAACCCGAGTTTCTAAACTCGGTATGTTTAGCGCTCTAACCATCTGAACTACTCAGTGATCCTAAAACATACATATATATCAAGTAATTATTCACATACCGCAACAGTATTTTTTAAATGTTTTATTTCAATTTATGTCCTTCGCTGTGGTCTCGAGGTAGCGTGCTGCCTTGTCGCGCAGCGGGCCCCGGTCGGGACAGGCTCCTGGAGGTTTCTTTCGGGGTTTTCCTCACCTGTAAGACAAATGTCAGGAAGCTTAGGATCCAACGGTCTCCGAAAATCATCGGTCACCATCATCATCATCATCATCCTTATCATTATCATCACCCTTATCATCACCATCATCATCATCCTTCACCGGTGTGGAATGCAACGGGAAGCTACCACACCTATAATTCCCTAGCAAAGCTGCAAAGCACAGAATGAAAATGCTATGATTGCAGTGAAGGATCTGCCCTCGGGCAGAATTACTATGGAATGAAATTTAAATTTATATAGTAATGATTTATTTGGTTTATTTATTGCGGCAGAGTTAAGGTCATAAGGCCTTCTCTTCCACTCAACCAGCACAAATACAAATACATATTTGAGAAATATAGATATACACTATACTAATTATAAACAGTTAAAGATACATTAAATGTAGCTATGTAAATTTCATGTACAAACGACATTTTATACGATAATAATAATAATACTTACGATAATAATATTAATATAGGTGGTATGATGGCATGAAATCCTCTAACGCTGCAAGTAGATGTGTCACACCTAACACGAGTCTTTCATGCACGATGGATTGGGTCGAGGATGCCAGTAACCTACGAAAAGAACGTTCCTAACTGACAGAACAATACTGTATACGCAGAGTATAGGGTTGGTTACTCATGTGTTTAGCTATGGCTTGATATAAATTGAAACAAGTTGTGCTGACTAATAGTACCGGATGCCTGGGTTGAAAATATTACCTTATATGTGTCTTACAGAAGTGCTTGGAACAGAAGATATGTCGCTTTTGCAAAATATTACCTTATATGTGTCTTACAGAAGTGCTTGGAACAGAAGATATGTCGCTTTTGCAAAATATTACCTTATATGTGTCTTACAGAAGTGCTTGGAACAGAAGATATGTCGCTTTTGCAAAATATTACCTTATATGTGTCTTACAGAAGTGCTTGGAACAGAAGATATGTCGTTACAGAAGTGCTTGGAACAGAAGATATGTCGCTTTTGCAAAATATTACCTCATATGTGTCTTACAGAAGTGCTTGGAACAGAAGATATGTCGCTTTTGCAAAATAAAATAATAACTCAGGAGAGATTATGTTTCGGAATCAATGCTATAGAAACATTAGTTTCTTATTCTGTCAAATAATATCTGCTCTATAAATATTCCAAACTTTATTATTTGCAAAACACTGTCTATGCGAGCAGTCGTGGGAATTTAGTATATTATAATTTTTATTTAGTTTTCTTACACAAGGTGCCCAAGCTGTGCAAAACATTTCTACCACTTACTTGTGTTTTGCACTCTTTTAACTTTACTATCTAACCTCTCTTGGTTAACTCTTGTTTTTTCGACGCCAATGCTATTAGGGTATCCGAGGGCTAGGAGTCTTTCCTTTCTTCCATTTCTTCTTTCCTTTATTTTCTTTTCTTCTCCAGAAAAGCCTGACCAGAGACTATAAGATGGCAGCCCCATCACTGGTCTTGCCTTCCTTTGGCCAGCAACCAATCGAAGGGACTATTATTATGCTTTCAAGTCTTATACGAGAATTTCCCTCAAATGCTGGAGGGAAAATTTTGTATAGGATCATAACAGGCCTTGGCCTAATACTTGGAAGGAAGAAGAAGAAGAAGACATTTCAATGACATCATCCGAAATTGGAAAAGTATTGTTAATATAGGTAGAAGAATGGGCCGTTATAAAATATTAACCGTTTTAATGTATGCTGAGGATGTGGTTATTATTCAAGAAAATGAAAATAATCTGCAGTGCTCTTTACATCAATTAAATCAGTTATGCCAAGAATATAATTTTAAAATATCAAAAGAAAAAACAAAAATAATAGCATTTTGGGGAAACGAACATATAAGACCAAAAATCGTAACAGACAACAAACCTCTGGAACAAGTAACAAATTTTAATTATTTGGGTTGTAATTTTACTATAAACACAAAAACTGAAAGAGACATACATATGAAACTGTCGAAATTTCAAATGATATGCGGAACTATACATAAATCATTAAAGAATAAAACAAGAAGAGATGCTAGATTGAAGTTTTATAAAACATTTGCAGTTCCTGCATTACTTTATGGGAGCGAAACTTGGTTAATGACCAAAAAATTGCAAAGTAGAATACAAAAAAGCAGAAATGAACTTCCTTAGAAGAACAAAAGGCTGCACAAGATTGGATCGGATAAAAAATGAAGATATAAGAACAGAGTTAAATATATATCCACTGAATGAGAAAATCAGAGAATATGGAGAGAAATGGTTTACACATGTGGAAAGAATGAATGTATCAAGATTACCAAGAGCTGCATTCAACTACAAGCCAAGAGGTTCAAGGAATGTAGGAAGGCCAGTGAAAAGATGGACAGAACAACTGTGAGGCGGAACAGGCAATTTTTGCCTAGCCCGTGAAGTGAATAATAAGAAGAAGAAGACATTTAATTTTTATCCATCCATCCATCCATCCAGAGTAATTCTACGCGAGGACAGGTATTTCACTGGAATCACAGCATTTTCATGCTATGCTTTGTAGCTTTACTAGGGAATTATAGGTGTGGTAGCTTCTCGCTGCTTTCCACATCGATGAAGGATGATGATGATGATGGCCGATGATTTTCGGGGAACGTTGGGCCTTAAGCTTCCTGATATTTGTCTTACAGGTGAGCAAATCCCCGAAAATAAGTCATCCAGGAGCCTGTCCCGATTAGGAATCGAACCCGGTCCCGCTCCGTGATAAGGCAGCCCGCTACCTCGAGACAACAGCCGTCGGCTCATTTTATATGATAATTAAAATTCCAAGTGGCACACATATTCAAACATTTGAGAATTTACTTATTTTTATACATAAAGAATAAAAATTATATGTAGAATATAACAGAAAACAGTGAAGAACTCTACTGAACACCTTGAGGATAATCCACTGTATGTATCTGAAAATATATGTTAAGATGAAGCATTTTTACACAAGAACATTATCAGGATTTTTGTCTAGTAAGATATCGTATAAAAGACCCTACTGTTAAGTCCTACTTGAATTAATGTTATAAGCAAATAAATCCATCCATCCATAGTAATTCTGCCCGAGGGCAGGTCTTTCACTGCAATCATAGCATTTCCATGCTATGCTTTGCAACTTTACTAGGGAATTATAGGTGTGGTAGCTTCCCGTTGCTTTCCATACCGGTGATGGATGATGATGATAATGATGATGGCCGGTGAATATGATATTGATGATAATGATGGCCAGATGATGTTCGGGGACCGTTTGGGCCTTAAAGTAACCTGACATTTGTCTTACAGGTGAGGTAAAACCCCGAAAAAGAACCTCACCCAGGAAACGTGTCCCGATCGAGAATCGAACCCCGGCCCGATGCGTGACAAGGCAGCACGCTACCTCGAGACCACAGCGGTGGACAGGAAATAAATAATGTAATTATATTAAATTTTCAGAGATCTCTTCAGTTATCATTCAAATTTTAAACAGCTCTCTTCACATTAATATGATGCAATTTGACTAAATCTAAATAAATTCGATTTTTCAAAACTGATTTTAATAATATATAGACAGGGATGATTTCTGATATAACATTTAAGTATTCTTAACGACGCATTCTGAGTCATATCGCAAGTAAATAAATTGTAACAGTGCAATGCCATGAGTATGGGTTTTAAAACAAATTCACATCCCAGCAATTCTTGAAATTTCTCTTTTGATGTTATAAATATAGGCCTATTCTATTTGTGAAATTGAAGATAGCTTGTCTTTTTCATGCAAAAGTAATTGCATATAAGAATAGAGTATATCTGATGCGTTTCCATTACAATACTTTGTACTTTAAGTGCATTCATATTACACGGGAAATTTGAAGTACTTGTCAACATCAAAGAACAAAACTGTATATCACATTGAAATGAAATAATGTAACCAATTGCGGATATTCTACTTTTATCATCAAATGAAGTTAGTTTCCTATTTCACCAATTTTGTTTGACGAATAACAACGACAAATTTCATAGAATTAATCATCATCATGATCATCATTATCGTCAGACTTTTCCACTTAACTTGGATAATAATCTCCTTCGCAAATTTCTGTCCAGCTACACTTCCTTTCTATGGTTATTTTTCCAAATTAACTATATTTTTTTTTCTATATCCATTTAAACTTCATCCAGCAATCCGGATCTTGATCTCCTAGGTTCCTTCTTCCTTCTATTTGTATCTCTCATACCGTTTACATCTAACTTACTTACTTACTCACTGGCACTATCGAACCGGTAGGTTCATGGCCGCGCGGACATAAGCTCTTCATACATCCCTATCCTGAGCTAATGTTTTCCAATCATTTCCAGTATAATCTACTTCCCTCAAATCATAGTTAATGTTATTCTCCCACCTCATTCTTGGTCTATCAACTGGGCGTTTTCCCACTGGCTTTCCTACAAGGAGCTTCCATGCACGTCTTTCATTCCTCATACGTTCAACATGTCCTGCCCATCGTAGTCTACGAGACTTAACTGTTCTCATTATATCTGGCTTCCTACAAAGATCATGTAGTTCATTGTTATGTAGTCTTCTCCATTCACCTAAGTACTTTATTCTCAAATACTTGTAATCGCCTTTCCTCCCTTAAAGTAAGAGTCCATATTTCGCATCCATATAATATAACTGGTAGAATAATAGTTTTATATATTTTCAGTTTAATGTTTTTTGAAAGAAGTTGGGACGTCAAGAGTCTCTGCAATACATAATATCACGCATTTCCAATCGTTCCTGTAAAATTTCCCTCCATCAAAACATTAGTTAATTCTATTCTCCCCCTAATTCTTGTCCTACCTAGGCACTCTCTTCCTCACTCACTAACTCAATCTTTTTCTCATTCTACAGGCCCTCAAAGTAGTCTCCTGCAATGTTCACAACACGCAGCCAACGATGTTCGAGGCATCGAATACCATCAGCTTCACCATTGTCTTCACAGTGTGTGAATCTGGTCATCTGTAGTTGAACAGCATTTGTAATGTCCATTCGTGTCCCAAAACGTAAAAAAGTAGAGTGAGAAAAATAAAAAGGTGTGATGTAATGATTCTGGAACTTTAAAACTGTATTGATATGACATTTAGCTTAATAAACACGAGGAGCAAAATGTTGTCGTGTTGTTAAATTCCTTAAATTTCGTTTATCCCTTGTTCTTTCATATGCATAGTTTAGATTTTTCACCCACGCTCAAAATTCTAACAAAAAATATTTAACATTTTCCAAAACTGTTATTTTAACACAGTTCCAATAATGTATCATATTATAATATTATAATGAAATGTGTGAAAAAAACTATGGATTGCTTTAAGACGTACCTATGGGAATTAAGACTATAATAATTGAAGCTATACAAAATGTATTTGACAATTGCATGTCAAAAATTAAAATTGGCAGTAAATTGTCACATGGTTTTTCGATAAATAAAGGTCTTCGTCAAGGTTGTTGTCTATCACCGATTCTGTTTAAAATATATGTACATGAAATATTAAAGAATTGGGGGAGAAAATGTTCAAGCATGGGAATTCCTATTTCAAACAACAAAACTTTATACAACTTACAATTTTGCAGATGATCAATTGTTAATTGCACAAGATGATGAAGATTTAGAACATATGACTGGAAAATTAATAGAAGAATATGAAAAATGGGGATTAAATTTGAACATGAAAAAAAAAATTATTTATCAATTGGTGAACCAGAGCAAAATTTAATTTTGGAGACTGGAGAATCAATAAAATCTTATAGTGAGATCACATATTTAGGAATAAAAATAAATAAAAATGGGATTTATGAAGAGGAAATAAGAAATAGAAATAGTAAAGGAAAATTTACAATTGCTTGCCTCAATGGAATATTGTGGGATAAAAATATAAGTAATAAAAATAAAATGAATATAATCAATTGAGTTGGTGTTTACTTGATGAAAATCCATATATATTAATTAAATAAAAATAAAACGTAGTTTTATTTGATTTTCATATTTATTATATAATTCAGTGACAGCTGTTTCGGTACACTGTACCTTCTTCAGACATGTTAACAAATTATGAATTGTGCATTCTATTCCAATTTAATCATTGTTTCGATCCAAATTTTGAAATTTTACATATTTGTGATAAGGGTAAGAAGTTAGATCTTTTGGAGGCTGTAGAAATTAATAAGTTTAAAAGTAGTAAAAAACTGTTAAATTCTCAAATTGATTTGAATGAATCCCCTTTGTTAAATTCATCATCATCATCATAGTACATTCACGAATTTAGGCCATTTGTTGACCTGTTTCGGCCTCAAGAGAAACACCATCCAGAAGTCTTTTGAGTGGACGTCCTGGTCTTCTTCTTCCTGCAGGTTGATATCTTAACATTAGTTTGGGTATTCTGTGATCTTCCACGTGCTGGATATATCCGGGCGTACGCATTTCCTAAAATACAGTCCACTTTCCAGAGAGAAGAACTTTATCGCTATTTACAGGTTAGAAATAAAGCTCAGTGAACAATTACCTGTATGTGTAGTAGGTATTTATTATTATTTCTGCTACATATTTGTTAAATTTAAAAATTTAAATAAATATTGTTGTATTGTTGCTTAGATCAGTGGAACACAATTCATAATTTGTTAACATGTCTGAAGAAGGTACAGTGTACCGAAACAGCTGTCACTGAATTATATAATAAATATGAAAATCAAATAAAACTACGTTTTATTTTTATTTAATTAATAAAATGAACATATATCATACAATTATTAAAAGCATCATTACTTATGGAGCAGAAATTTGGCCATTAACAACAAAAACAAATAAGTACCTTTTGGCAACGGAAATGGATTATATAGGAAGGGCCGCAAGAATTTCAAGAAGAGAAAAAATTAGGAACTCAATAATAAGGAAGAAAATGAAGATTGAAGACACTATTTTAGATTATATTAAAACGCAGCAATTAAGATGGTACGGACATGTCGAGCGAATGGAAGAGGATCGACTACCAAAATCTGTTTTGGAATGGAAACCTGAGGGAAGACGAAGCAGAGGAAGACCTAAAACCTCCTGGAGTCAGGGAATATGTTTATATATGAAGGAGAAACATCTACAACCAGGAGATTGGATGGACCGACGACAAAACTGGCTATTATGAATCGGACGATGCCAAAGACATTAATCAACCGATGATCTATCTATCTATCTAACTATCTATCTATATAGTGAAAATAAAAATTAATGTGTGAACCAGGAATCGAACCGTGGACCTCTATTTCTGCAGTCTAGTGTGCAGCCCAGCACACCATTCCACACCTGGCACAAACACTAACAATTCTTTCCACATATGCAATCTCTAATTCCTGTTTCGTTATTTTCTTTTCACAATATCATTATAATATGTTCCATTATTGGAACTGTGTTAAAATAACAGTATTGGAAAATGTTAAATAACATCGTTTACTGCTTATAAAAGTGGTGGTGTGAAATTCTCAAATATAAATACTTCTAAACGAAGCCGGCCGTTGGCGATGGTAGTGCCATCTACCTAACTGCGGACGAAACGAGAATTATAGATTTGCATATGTGGAAAGAATTGTTAGTGTTTATGCCAGGTGTAGAATGGTGTAGTGGGCTGCACACTAGTCTGGAGAACTAGAAGTCCACGGTTCGATTCCTGGTTTACACATTAATTTTTCTTTTCACAATATCATTATAATATTATAACAAAAAATATTTGCCATGACTTATGCCCTAACTCTCGTATAATAAATATGCGTGCAATTAAATATTTACACATTATGCCTATTGAACGATGAAAATATTGACAATATTTATAATAAAAGCAATAGTAAATTAATTATTAGTAGAAATAGACCTGTACATTAATTTTAGAGTAAAATCCAAATACGCAAAAATAAAACAGAATACGAGTGTAATAAAGCTGAATTATACAGTAACGGATATAAGACAAAAGAGAGAAGTTACTGACATTGCATTAAACATTACTAAATTATCTTCAGCAGCGAGGGAATAACAAGATCGATTCAGATTATAATTCCTCAGTGTGAAGAGCTTATGTCCATGCGGTCATGTACCTTGGGGTTCGATGTTACCAGAGAGTCCATTAATTATTATTGTAGGCTACTAAATAATACCCGGCGCGACGTGCACTGCTACACCTAAATAAATGAAAATTAATGTGCTTTTATGTTTAGTTGAATAAGTAAAAGAAAAAAATTATAAATTTATATTTTTTAGATACCTCGTGCTGATTACCCGGCGTTGCCCGGGAATCTAATTATCCCGATCTTCCTGACATAATTGAACTGAAATACGAAAATTAACGTGTTTTATGTTTAGTTAGATGAGCAAAGGGAGAATTTATATCGTAGTTATTTTCAGATACCCCGTGTAGTTTACCAGGCGTTGTTCGGGAATCTACTCATCCCGATTTTCTTGGCATAAATGTGCGGAAAGACAAAAATTAAAGTATTTCTTATGATAAGTTGAATAAGTAAGATGAAAAATAATTATAAATGTATATCGTAATTATTTTAAGATTCCCCGTGCTGATTGCCTGATGTTGCCCGGTAATCTATTTATATCGGTCTTTTGGCATAAATGAGCTAAAAGACAAAATTTGTTATTGTGAGTTATCCGTAAAAGAATATCCACCATGTGCTGCTATTATTGCACAGGAATCTACTTACTTGTCTCGATCTTCTTGGCATCAATGAAAGACAAAAAATGGTTATTGTGAGTTATCCGTAAGAGATAAACATATGCTGTCGTGACTTTTTTGTAGAGCTTTGTGAGATATTCAATTCTGTGTACATTAATTTTGTGTATTTGCTACGGTTTAGGCAGCGTAAACCATTTAAGCGTCCAAAGAGCTACTTTTTTCACATTTTCTACTACAAAGGACGATTTTAGGGGTGTAGGAGTTCAGTATCACAACTCTCTTATAGCCTATATTCATCCCTGGAATCTCCTGAACATTTTACAAAAAAGCCCCATCACAATCGGATCAACAGTACGGCCGCGCATAAATTACGAACAAACAAACAAACATTGATTTTTATATATTGCATGACAAAAGTATATATATATATATATATATATATATAAAGCCTGGTATGTCCCTTTAGGGCAAAGGCCTCCCAGTACAGAGGTTAAGCTCTATTGTGAATGTCACCCGGTGAGCTACTCCGTGGTGAGAAGTTGACTTGGATGTAGCACTTGGTTTGTATACACTGTCTGTTCTGTGATTAGTTAATGCACAGTTGGCTCTCCATGGTTCTCCAGCTTTTCCTGCTTCTGACAACTCTGGACCATTGCGCCCCCGCTCGTTATTTGAAGAGGTCAGCCCATCGTCGTCTTGGTCTTCCGCGCTGTCTCTTGCCTGTGTACGGGTCCCACATGGTTGTTTTTATTGTCCACCTGTCGTCCTGTATTCTTGCGACGTGGCCTCCCCACTTCCATTATTTCCTGATGGCTTGTTGTGCAGGATGAGTTGTTGAGGACATCGCTTGAAGTGTTGTATTCGAGATTCTATCCTTCAGAGTTATGCCTAATATTTTCCTCTCCATTTTCCTTTGGCATACTTGGAGTGCGTACTTCAGTTTGGCAGTAAGATTCCAAGTGTGACAGCCATATAATAGTGTTGGAAGAACACAGGTTTGTAGTGCTTCCATTTTGAGTTTCCGGTTGAGAGACTTGTCCAGCAGTATGAAATATATATATATATATATATATATATATATATATATATATATATATATATTGGTCTATGATATACTTAAATCGTGAATGGAGATCCGATTGAGGGTCTTTCCACTTTTCAGCGGTTGCCCTTTTACCAGCCGGCTGCTGGCCCTTCACATCCACATGTGTCAATCACAGAGGTAGATGATCAACAGCCAGTGTAGGGGTGACATGTGGTTAGCATGTCGAATCCCCCAGCCGTTATAGCTGGTTCCTCAACCTGGAGCCGCTACTTATTGTAGCTACCCAATTGCCTCACGATGCTGGGTGGGCACCGGTCCCATACTGGCCGAAATACCATGAGAAAATTTCTTCCCCCATGGAGACTCGAACCAGCGCAAGTCCCGTAGCTCTGCGCCAAGGCTTCCTACCTTAACCGCTCGGCTACGGCGCGGGAATGGAGATCAAGAAGTTAAATAAAGAGGATAGAGAGCTTGGACTAGACAGAATTAAAAAAAGTAGAACAGAAGAGTGTAATTCGTTTATCAGTTAGTCTGGGTCAGAAAAGTTCTGCGGAGGACGCATAAATTTATGTGTATACCTCGTATGCACATATTATGTATTCGATATATTTATAATGTTTTCAAGGATATTGAGACTTTGCTCATGACAAAATAATGATCACTGCATCTGCAAAGGTTTATTTGAGGATTAATTGATGAAGCACTGGCATAAAACATGATTGTTTTTAGCATATAAACTCTATCTGAAACCAAACAATGTTAAACATTGATTTTTGAGGACTACGCCATGATATAGCACTGTTCATGTCCGTGATCATTCTTCAATATTAACTCTTAATCCCATACATGACTGACATCCAGCTGATAAATGGCTTTGTTTACTGAATTTTACAAACTATTTGCTCCTAAATTTGTGGCACTAAAACCAAAATGTAAACCCTTAGCTTTTATCAATTATTCCACGTATGTCTGTTGCCACGTTACTGTCGAAATTTCTACTATTTGGATCTAATGCTTGGTTCCATAATGCAAATGAAAAATAAATTCAATTAATGAGCACTAGGTTTCTTCAAGTTGAGTGACGTATTGAATCCATTATCTAGGTTCGTGTAATGAACAATACGGTTAAGAAGGCGCGCTACTTTGTGATGGAATATTTTCGATTATACTAAGAGACTTGTTCAGCCAAATTACGTTGACTATTTAACTCATGCCCCAAATGGGAATCAATGACCAATCACGTTTCAATAATTTCTGTTTTACAACCAATTACAGTCGTGTTTCACGAAATATTTATCAACATTAAATTTACCATATTAAAGAATGCTGCTCCTTTTTAATATTCTCAACAGGTCTGACCATTATTTTGCAGTTACTGATTGCATAAGAAATACGGCTACCAGATTGTATATAGGCCTATAGTGTATGGATGTCACACATAGCGCTTGCAGGAGTTAATATAAAAACATTTATAGCGATTGATTATACCACCAAAAAAAGAAACCACTGTTTCCACTTTCTTAAATGTATTTTTCCCAGGTAACAATCCAGAAAAATATAATTGTCATATTTGCATCATAAGACATCAGAAATGAATTAATATACAGTTTGATGTGTTTAATTTTTTCTCCACTAGAGTGTATTCTTGCGATATTGCGTTCTTTGGCAATAAATAATATGATCTGGTTGCAGTGATAAACAAGTGAAGCAGACGAAGCGTACCAATCGTTTTTCATTTGTTTTCAAACATCGCCGTTTACATTAACCCATTGGAGACACGTTTAAAGCGCCTAGCATGTTCACTGGGAACCCATTTAAATCTCCTCACCGCTACTCCGGCTGCGCTGGACTTTAAATCAGAATACAAAATACACATACTGTGTTCTATCACTTATGTTTTCAGATATTTTGTTTACCCCTGAATTTCTTTTAGTATCTTGTACTTTTACGAATAGCAAAGGAATGTGGCCTACCTGCTACCCTCTGTTGTGCATTGTAAACCGTTATGTTTTGTTATTTTCAAGGCTGTGAAAGTTGACAAACATTTCAATAACCATCTTTTTGTAACAGTTCTCGGATATTGCCTTGAAAGTAAACACAAATCATATGTTCAAACAAGACCGAAAAAAATAACTAACGCAATATAATACTGTACATAATAAAAATAAATAAAAATAAATATATGAAATATAAATAAGCATAGACCTATACATTATAAAATCAGGAAAAGTTCTTCGTATATTCTTTAATTATCTTAGTTATATATCGACCTGTAAATTATAATACTATAGATAAAAACTGGACGAAACTGACCTAATATTTCTACCATCAGTAGCATGCACGGTTACGTTGTCACTGTATATTATTTCATCGTTCGAATCTTTTCGTTCCATGATAATTCACTACAATCACTGTCACATAACATTTCATCCACTACTTCACTTAGTTTCTCAATAGCAATACGATCTCTCCTATTTACGGACATATTGCAAAAAAAAATTACAGCTATGAATTTTAACAAATAAACACTGAATTTATATTCACTTATATTTTACCGTAATGAATGCCTACAGCTATAGTCTACTATTCTATAAATAATAACTAAAATAAACTATACAATACACTAGGCCTATACATATTTACTTTACATAAACAAACAACAAATTTTACTGACGGTGAATCGAAAATTTAAACCACTAAAAAAACCTAACTTCTTACAGTGGGGGTTATAACACAACAACGAGTGTAGGTCGTGGAGGAGCTCTTTGGACTTTCTACGTGCTCACGAGGGAGACTCGTTAAAAGTCTCCAATGAATTAAATAGGCCTATATGAATATTTTAAAATAACTATAGTTAAATAATGATTTGTGAGTAAACAGCTTAATTTTATTCGTTAAATAGTCCTAACAAATGCCACTCTTGATTTCCAAATTCTCTAGATAAATTCACTCCTCACTTCGTGAGTCGTGAATTTATCGATAATTTGGAAATCACTCGTGGCATTACTTATGACTATTTAACTCATGCCCCAAATTGGAGACAATGACCAATCACGTTTCAATGAATTTTGTTTTACAACCAATCACAGACGTGTTTCACCTCGATATTTATCTACTTCATTTTATCATATTAAAGAAAGCTCCTCCTTTTTAATAATTTTAACGGGTCAGAGCATGTCCACCGCTGTGGTCTCGGGGTAGCGTGCTACCTTGTCACGCAGCGGGCCCGGGTTCGATCCCCGGTCGGGACAGTTTTTCTGGGTGAGGTTTTTTATCGGGGTTTTTTCCTCACCTGTAAGACAAATGTCAGGAAAACTTTAAGGCCCAAACGGTCCCCGAAATCATATGGCCATCGCAATCATAATCATTCATATTCATCTTAGGTTAAGCTTAGGATTAGGGACTCTCGTGGCATATCATTATCATCATCACCCATCATATCATCGGGGAAACGTAACCCCGCCTTCCAGGCGCCCCAAACTCAGAAGTGGATTACAACTACGCCATGCCAGGAGAGAAACCAGGAATGTCGAAAGACAAATCTACGGCATTTAAAATATATATAATATATATATATATATATATATATGGTATGATAAGAAAAATAAATGCCTGGACGGAGTCTGTATCTCAGTGTGATATCCATTACACCACTAGGCGAATCCAATTCAAACATTTATTTTTCTTATATATGTATTATATTCCCCATTATTACTAGATGTCGCGAGAACATATATATATATATATATATGTATATATATATATATAGGGAACGCGTGTCATCTTTGTTGTTAAAGAATAAGAGATTATTCACTTTAAAAGAAACCCATCTCTGAAAAAAAAATGGTTTGGCTAAAAGATAAAATACGAATACAAATCTGATCTCAATATATGTTTTCAAAGTTAAATATAATAAAAATGTATTCTGCACTGAAAAATCGAAATGATTTCTCCACTTCTTTTCCATATGGGGTCATCAATATAGGTCCTAGTTATGTACTATACAGAATATTTGAATATTTTATAATCATTACATAATATTCAACTATTCTAGCTTTTCTGTTCCCTCTCTTTTTTTTACAATACATAACTGATAGTAGAAACTAGAGTTTGGTATTCCTGGGAGGTCGTTAAAATTCAGAAGTAATGTACTTGTTGCAACGTATAAGAAGGCGATGAGTTTGTTAGCACAAGGAAACCTAGAAGATCTTCTTCCTATCATGAAAAGGGATGGGAGAACTGTTAACATCAAATTGCAATGTTGAATGTTTGTTCCAGTAAAGAGTGTCTGACACGCAAATCGTAACTACGTTGTAAAAGAGGGCAGCACTGTCTCAGCTCAATACTTGTCTGGCAAACTAAGTTTCTTACGCTTAACAGCAAGTGTTCAGCGGATCAGAGGGAATTGCTTACTTACTTACTTACTCACTGGCACTATCGAACCCGTAGGTTTATGGCCGCGCGGACATAAGCTCTCCATGCATCCCTATCCTGAGCTAATGCTTTCCAATCATTCCCTGTATAATCTACTTCCCTCAAATCATAGTTAATGTTGTTCTCCCACCTCATTCTTGGTCTACCAATTGGGCGTTTTCCCTCTGGCTTTCCTACAAGAAGCTTCTATGCACGCCTTTCATTCCCCATACGTGCAACATGTCCTGCCCATCGCAGTCTACGAGACTTAACTGTTCTTATTATATCTAGCTTCTTATAAAGACCATGTAGTTCATTGTTATGTAGTCTTCGCCATTCATCTGTCTGTTCATCTCTACTTGGTTCAAAATTTTTCCTAAGAACTTTATTCTCAAAAACTGGTAATCTCATTTCCTCCCTTAAAGTAAGAGTCCATGTTTCGCACCTATATAATATAAGTGGAAGAATAATAGTTTTATATATTTTCAGTTTAATGTGTTTTGAAAGGAGTTGGGACATCAAGAGTCTCTGCAATGCATAATAGCACGCATTTCCAGAATTGAGCCTATGTTTAATTTCTTTGTGCATCTCATTCCTATTTGTGATTATTGTTCCTAGGTATTTGAATTCAGCCACTTCCTCAAAATTTCCCTCATTTGTCATTAGCTGTCCATTTCCATTATAAAATGCACTTCTACGTGTGACCATATATTTAGTTTTATTGATATTTACTTCCAGTCCTAATTCCTTAGTGTTACTCAATAGTGTGTGCGTGTTGTCCATTAGTATCTCCTCGCTATCGGCCAGTAGTACTACATCATCAGCATAAACTAACAGCTTATTAATACCATTGAGTTGCAAGCCTTCCTCATTCTCTAAATATTTGATGGCATGTTCTGGTACAAAATTAAATAGTAGAGGAGATAATGCATCTCCTTGCTTCAACCCATTCTGAATTTCAAAAGTGACCGAAAACTGTTTGGCTACACGCACTCTACTCATTGTGCCATTTAGACACATTCGTGTAAATCTAACTAACTTTTTAGGAATTCCGAACTCCAGCAGGATACTATATAACTTCTCCCTCTTAACTGAATCCCTGAAAGGGAATTAGTTGTATTTATTAGTTTCTCAATTGTAGCTTCGTAAGTTATTCTATATTAAACGAGACAATAGATTAGGCTGCAGTTTGTCATAGTTCCTCTAAAAAAATATTAGTTTTTCTTTTCAGCACCACCTTTATTAATAGATGCAATACTGAAATAACACACACACACACACACACACACACACACACACACGTTATTCTTACGGATTACTACAATGAACGGGAATGTTTTATTTTCATCAGTTGTCAAGGGAAATGGTGGATAGAGTTTTCATCACGAGAAGATTGAGGTAGGTAATTACTAAACAGTATTATTTAACGACGATTTTTAATTGTTCTGTTAATTTGCGTTTGAAATCAAATCCCGGCGTGAAAAGAATGACAAATTTTGTTCAGAGGCCTCTTATTTCAGGCGTAATTTTGTTCTACGCTCGGTAACCAACTACACGGGAACTATGGCTTTATTTCCTTTCGAAGGAAGCCATAAACGATTTTTACGCCATTAAATATTAACAGACCACTGCCGGGTTTAAGCACCAAACTCAGAACGAGAGGAATTCACGTGTAACACTACCACCAGGACACAACCGAGAATATATCTCCCATTATTTTTATAATAATTCTTTTGTATTGTAATTTAAGCCTATGTTTTCCCTTTACAGAGATTTAGGCGCTCTCCCCCTACAGGGAAGAATTAGAACCATACTAATTTAGTTACACTTGTTTTCGTATAGATGTCATTTTGAGTGGTCCGCCTCATACTGACATCTAGGAAACCAAGGTAGTACTAGGACGGGAAAATTCGGTAAATTTTGCTTAGAGGCCTTTTTATTCAGGCTTAAGGATTTTTACGAGCCTGAAAATCTTCAGACTTGGGACCCACGGCTTAAAGTCCCTCCCGGAGGACTTGCTCCTTGGATTTTTCCGTCCTAAAAAATCTATCGACCCCGGCCGGGTTTGAACCCGCGACCCTTGGGACCAGAGGCAAGGAGCATAACCGCTAGTCCACCGCGGCCGATCCCTTTATTATTAATAATAATAATAATAATAATAATAATAATAATAATAATAATAATAATGAGTTTTATTTAAATCTGCAGAGCTAAGGCCATAAAATTAATATAGTGTAATAGTTTTAAATACTTAAGTAGCCCCTTACTTAAAAAAAATATTTTTTTCGCGATAGCGTGTTTTGTTGTACTTACAGCAATAGCGACCATGATTGAATGATTAACTTCGTACATTTCGTGGTTGCCAGCCTAAATAGCTATACTGTAATATTATATATTACAAATGTCGCGCCCTTTATGTATACTACATACAATGTATATACAAATATATATCCAAAACATAGTGTTAGCGTACATTACACGAAACAAATCACTGCATTTTAAATGAACTGAGCTTTATCTAAAACAATATCTTCTTCTTCTTCCTTCCAAGTATTAGGCCAAGGCCTGTTACGATCCTATAGAACATTTTCCAATCCTTCCGGGAAATTCTCACATAAGACTTGAAAGCATAATAATAATCCGTTCGATTAGTTGCTGGCCAAAGGAAGGCAAGACCAGTGATGGCCTAAAACAATATAAAACAATAAATACTTACTTGCTGCCATTTTATGACTGACTGGTGTCATGGCCTGCTGTATTCTCAACTAATAAACATTGCCCACAATGTTAACGTTAGTCAATTGTTTATAACGAACGCAAATATTTCCAACAAATATGTTAATATTTTATTATTAATTATTTTGAAAACATCATCGCGCAAAAAAAAATATATTGTACAACGCACGTTTGTGAAATTTTTTTACAGAATCTCGGAAATTGAAAACCTCGCTATTGCTCGGTTTTTAAACATTCCCTCCCTTCTGTAAAAAACGGTTCGCAACCTCGCATCGTAATATAATGTACTAAAGTAAATAAAAATACATTTTATAAATAATTTGTAATTTATCAGATAACTCATGATATTTCAATTAAAAGTAACTCTGCTGTAGAGCTTTCATTAAAATTCTGTCAGTTTATGCTTCAAAGAGATTATTGACCGGTAGCTCCTGAATTCTAATAACGAGAAAGTACGACAGTGAAAAAGAATAATAATGACACATTCTCTGATAAGTTTCACTGACCTGCAATCAAATGTTGACATTATCATCAGAGATTACGTAGTGAAAGCGAGCTGACAGACATCTCTGGTTGGAAGGGAGAATAATGTAAAATATAACTGCAAGAGAAAGTAATATTTTTACTTTGAAATAAAAAAATCGCGAATTTGTACAAAAGACTCACAGAAAACAATATATATATATATATATATATATATGACATGAAAAGAAAAAAGAATGCTTGAGTCGGGATTTGAACTCGAGTCTCTAAAGTCTGTACCTTTAGCGCTCTAACCAATTGAGCTACCCAAGAATTCCAATACAAGCATACAATTTTCTTATACATGTAGTATTCTCAATTCACACAAGAGGTAGCGGAAATTTATTCCAACTGCCATCTCGCGGCTAACATAACAGTTAAGCAATTATATGTATATATATATATATATATATATAATATACTATGGTATTGCAAAAACACCGACAATGGAGGTGAGGTAGTACAGGGTGTCCCATTCAAACCACCCACATTTTAATTAATCATAACTGACAAAGTAAATGTAATACTCTTCTGTATTTGAAGAACATTTTTGAGTAGATATTCTTTCACATTAAAAGTGAGCGGATAAAATGTCGAAAATGTGTTGTGCGGTTCCACGAAAAGTGTCAAGGGTTGACTGTTTGTAAATAGGATTTCAAATGTATTGGATGCAACATGGAGAGAAATTAAAAAGTTTGTCACGAATTTACTCTAATTCTATCACGAAATGGCCCGAGTTCTTCAAACCTCCAGAAAAAAATAAATATATAATATATGTCATATTGGTAATAAAATAAAATATATATTCCACAACTCAGCAAATATACTTCATTCATATATCTTTAACTTCAACATTCCTAAAATTCTAACCAGAAATTTTCAAAATATTAAGCTATATATGTCTTCTTCTTCTTCCATCCAAGTATTAGGCCAAGGCCTGTTACGATCCTATAGAAAATTTTCCCTCCAGCGTTTCATAGGACGGCCCAGTGATCTTCGTCCTCTTGGTATATACTTATAAATAGCTTTGGGGATCCGATTTGAACTCATTCTTTCAAGATGGGTGTTTCCAATTTAGTTGGTACTGTTTAATATATTCCAAAATTGGCGTAGTCTTCAATTCTTTTAAGATATCGGTGTTCCTTTTCCGATCCCATCTGGTGTAACCCGCTGTTCTGTGCATGAATCTCATTTCACAAGCCGTTATTCTGACTTTCATGTTGTCTTTTTAGTGTCAATCCTTCACTACCATAGGTCAACACTGGTCTAGCCAAAGTGTTATATAAACGTAATCTGGTGTTTTTTTGTACAAGGGATGGTTTCATAACTTGGTTAATAATTCCTAAACTTTTATTATAACTAGTAACTTTTTCAGGGATATCCTTTTCATCCCAGATAGAGAGATAATATCCAAGATACTTAAATTGATTAGATCTATCTAAATTTTTATTCTGGAGACAGATGTTACTTTGTATGGGGTCCTTCCCATGAAATGCCATAATTTTAGTTTTGTTAATTGATATTTCCATATTAAATTTGGCACCTATTTTTTGTAAATTATAAATTGATCGTTGCAAATCATTTTCGGAAAGTGCCAGAAGAGAAGGTATCTTATATGTAATAGTCCAAAAGCTTAGTATCAATAAATTAGCCAAATTTGTTATTCATTTCATAGTGTTCTGCTCAAGAGCAGGCCTTTCACTGCAGACTCAGCATTCTCCACTCTTTCCTTAACTCAGCTTTCCTTTTTGTATCTGCATACAAACCATTTATTTTAATATTGTCTGTCATCTGATGTCTTTTTCTGCCACTAACTATCTTTCCGTTGACCATTCCTTCTAGAACATTCTTCAGCAGGCAGTTTCTTCTTAGCCAATGGCCAATCCAATTTCTTTTCCTCTTCTTTATGAGTTCCAGCATTGTTCTTCTTTCACCCACTCTGTCTAGCACATCTTTATTTCTTACTTTGTCTGTCCATTTTATACGTTCCATTCTTCTACATATCCACATCTCAAAAGCTTCCAGTCGCTTTTCCTCATTCCGTCGTAATGTCCAAGTCTCTGCACCATATAATGTTACACTCCACACAAAGCACTTCACTAGTCTCTTCCTTAATTCTTTTGCCAAAGGTCCGCAGAAAATGGTTCTCTTCTTGTTGAAAGCTTCTTTTGCCATTGCTATCCTCTGCTTTACTTCTTGCCGCAGTTCATGTTACTACTGATAGCACAACCCAAGTATTTTAAGCTCTCCACTTGCTCAATGACCTCATCTTTAATCCTCATGTTTATCTTCCTTGGTTTCTTTCCTATAATCATGACCTTCGTCTTATTTATATTTATCTTCATCCCATAATCCTCGCACTTATCATTCAGCTCCATCAGCATATTCCTCAATGTCGTTGCATCTTCTGCTAGCAAAGCCATATCATCAACAAATCTAATGCATTTTATTCTTCTTCCTCCCATGTTTACGCCTCCCGTATTACTGAAGCAGTTCTTGATTAGGTCTTCCAGGTAATGATTAATATTTTAATAACAAATAAGGAATCCATATTATAGCTATTTCATATTTAAATTAATTAGTTTACCTTAATTCCTACTTAATATGGCAAAAATATCGGATCATGTGCCCCGCAAACCAATTCACCTTAATGATAGTGGGCCTTCTCAAAAAAAGGTTGGACACGCCTTATCTAGAGCTTTCTGGATATGAACTCTTGATTGAAATCGAATGACTCGTAGACAAAAAGTTATAATCACAATGGCTAATGTCTGGTGAATTTGGTGGATGTTAGAGTTCTTCCCTACTTGATCCCTATTAGGTTCGTTTTCCGGGCATATAGGCCGCGGTCCAGTCGTTCTTCTACTCGACGTTTCATCTACTGCTGCGGTAGACATCTTCAGGAGATACTGCGTGCTCTCTGTGAACTCCTCAACAGTCGGCTGCAGACTGGCTGGTCGTTGGAAACTCCCTCCCTATTTATAGGCACGCCCCTGGTGGAGAGGCGGTTTTCTGCGCGGTCCGTGTTGCGTACTCTTCCCTACTTACTTTCTAAACAAATTCTATTAAACATCATTTTAGAGCGGTATTACTTACTAAATGTGAGAAATAGTGAGTGTATTCACAAAATATTGCTATTTAGAGACTTTCAATATTACTGCTTTATACAACAAAGGTGCGCAATAACTTTCTACAAGATTATAATAGTCACCACTAGGATCGCTGATTTACAGCAGTGTTGCCATTACTTATTGGAGTGACCTAGGAATTTGGATAACAATTGGAATAAAATTAATTCACCTATTACAGATTAATTTAGTAAAATGAGAAATGATTTTAATATACACCAATTTCATCATCATCAACAACAAGGATTAATCCCAATACCCTGTTCCGATCTCATTTTAGATCCAATTGGTCCTTCCATCTCTTCAATGGTCTTCCCAACATTCATCTCCCTTTTAGTGTTGGTTTATAATTATACATTCTTCTTGGTATGCGCTGTTCATTCATTCGTAATAAGTGCTGAAGATAAGCATTTTGATAATATTTTATTCTTTCACAGAGATTAAATATATTAAGTCCCGCGCCGTAGCCGAGCGGTTAAGGTAGGAAGCCCTGGCGCAGAGCTACGGGACTTGCGCTGGTTCGAGTCTCCATGGGGGAAGAAATTTTCTCATGGTATTTCGGCCAGTATGGGACCGGTGAACACCCAGCATCGTGAGGCAATTGGGTAGCTACAATAAGTAGCGGCTCCAGGTCGAGGAACCAGCTATAACGGCTGGGGGACTCGACATGCTAACCACATGTCACCCCTACACTGGCTGTTGATCATCTACCTCTGTGATTGACACATGTGGTTGTGAAGGGCCAGCAGCCGGCTGGTAAAAGGGCAACCGCTGAAAAGTGGAAAGACCCTCAATCGGAATCGGAAGTTCTGTTATATCTTCGTTTTTCTTTTTATCGGTCCTTTGGTATCCTGTTATTGCTCTCAACATCTTCATTTCAGCTGCATCTATTTGTTTACTATCTGCCTTGGTTAATGTCCAGGTTTCACATCCAATTTCATCAGCGTAGAATTTTAATTCGTTAAGGTAATAAATAAATAATGATTGCATTAGTAAGTAGATAATCTACAATGCCTAAATTATAAATTAATCAATTGAATTGGTGTTAACTTGATGAAAATCCATAACTTATTTAATTAAATGAAAATAAAATTTCCAGTTTTATGTGATTTTCACATTTGTTAAAATATAATTTAGTTACAGCTGTTTCGGAACTTTGTACCTACTTCAGACACGATAACAAATTACTGAATTTTGTTATTACAAATTCAGTAATTTGTTATCATGTCTGAAGTAGGTACAAAGTACCGAAACAGCTGTAACTAAATTATTTTTTTAATAAATATGAAAATCACATAAAACTGGAAGTTTTATTTTTATTTAATTAAATAGATTATAAATTATTCAGCTAACGATTTTACTCACATAGTTCCAAACGTGACTTCTTCGCTTTTTGTTCGGCACTTTTACAAATCAACTTTACCACTTTTATGTTAAATTAAGAACAAATACTTTATGGTATAGAATACAAATTCTTACTTTAACATAAAAGTGGTAAAAGTATTTTGGAATATAAAATAAGATTATATCGTACAAAACATATTTGTATAAAGCATGATTTGGAAAATGCAAAAATCTTCTATGCAAATTAAATTTTGTATTACAAGACAAAATAAAAATAATTTTATAGGTCCATATGATGTTGCGTCCACCGCTGTGGTCTCGAGGTAGCGTGCTGCCTTGTCACACAGCGGGCCCGGGTTCAATCCCTGGTCGGGGTAGTTTTTCTGGGTGAGGTTTTAATCGGGGGTTTTCCTCATCTGTAAGACAAATGTCAGGAAAACTTTAAGACCCAAACGGTCCCGGAAATCATATGGCCATCGTCATCATCATTCTTTTCATTATCGCCATCATCATCCTTCATCGGTGTGGAAAGCAACGGGAAGCTACCACACCTAGAACTCCCTAGTAAAGCTGCAAGCATAGTATGAAAATGCTATGATTGCAGTGAAGGACCTGCCTTCGGGAGAATTCCTATTGATGGATGGATATGATTTTGCATCAAATTAGAAAATGGGTAAATATGATAAAGTTATGTTCTGAATCAAAAAAGTCAGTTTTCTAACATCACATCTTGTTTATGCTCAATTACATTTGTTTTGTTATCGATCAATATAGAGAATGACTATGATCCCAGGAACTGGCGCGTCTATATTGACTCTTCCAAAATACGCCTCAAGCATGTTTTGCTTCATAACAACAACATACTAGGCCCTGTTTCACTTGCACACAGCATACGCTATCCAAATCGTGTGAGACGTTAAAATTGGCGCTTGAAATATAAAATACCATGAGCGTAAATGGGAAGTGTGCCATGATTTAAAGAATTTTTATTATAATAATAACTTCATGACCAGCCTCATAGGCTAGTGGTCAGCGTTCCTGATTACTGTCCATGAGGTCCCGGGTTCGATTCCCGGCCAAACCATAGGAATTTTTCCTTAAAGGGAATTATTCCTCTGATTGCCCATGGTCTGGAATTTAGGTTGAGTATAGGTTAACAACTCTCCTGGCTCTTCATTATCATCTATCACCCATCGTATCATCGGGGTAACGTAACTCCGCCTTCTAGGCGCCCCAACTGCAGAAGTGGGTTACAATTAAGCCAATGCCAGGAGAGAACACCAGAAATGTCGAAATGACAACCTGGGGCATTGGAAAAAAATAATACATAATAATAATAACTTTATTTTACCTGGCAGAGTTAAGGCCTTAAGGCCTTGTCTGCCACTCAACCAGGTTTTAAAAAGTACAAAAAAATAGTGTTGCATCTAAATTACAATAAACATAAACGATTACATGTTATAAATGCAATACAATACAATTAATATTTATAATGTATTTTGATTTTCTCTAAATTTAACGAATTAAAATATATAATATGTAAAAGATATATCAAAAACGAGGAAAAGATTATTAATGACATAGTATAAAATTAAATAAACAGAAACAAAATAATTATTAGACAACAGGTAACTGTATAAGCGTGACTTAAAAGTGCCAAATGTGCGGCAACCCCTGATATCTTGAGGAAGGAAATTCCAGGAGCGGGCTGAGGCTACTGTGAAGGAAGTAGAATAAGAGGAAGTGATATGAAGAGGGATTGTTAGCAGAATGCTATCTTGTGACCTAGTTTCAATATTGTGGTAAGAGGATAACTTCTCAAATCAGGACGCCAGGTAACTAGGAGTGTTAGAATTCAGAAGCTTGAAAAGTAGTGAAAGAGAGTGAAATTTACGTCTGTCAGTAAAATAGAACCAAGAGAGGTTATTGAAGTGTTCGGAAATATAGTCATAACGACGGATATTGAAATGAAAATAAATCGGATGCAAACATCATGAACACGCTGCAGTCTCTGCGACAAGTCATAGTTTAGCTCATTATATGTAACGTCACAATAATCGAAGTGTGGCGACACAATATTCTGCACAAGAATTTGTTTTAATGAAACAGGGAGAAAATTCTTTAAACGTCTAAGATAATGTAAGATGGAGAGATTCTTTTTACATTTGCATTTCACTTGTGTTTGCCAGGTTAAATTTGCGTCTAGATGTAGTCCAAGATCTATTACTGAAGAAGAATAAGGGATAATTATATTATTTATAGCAATGTTTGGAAGTGTGGATATGTCAAGGGTTGTAAGAAGTCTTTGTTGTCCCATTAGAATTACTTGTGACTTGTTTGGATTTATATTTAGACCGATACTTGAAGACTGGTTAAAGATGGATTTGAGATCGTCATTAATTTTTGTCAAGCTGTTATAGAGAGAATGAGGAGGTGAATGTAGGTAAATTTGGAGATCATCAGCGTAGAGGTGATAACGGCAGTGCTTTAGTACAGTTGGTATGTCATTAATGTAGATTGAGAAAAGAAGAGGTCCGAGAACACTGCCCAGGGTGACTCCAGCCTGCACGTTGCGCCAAGACGAAAATTTAGAGTGACGACCGTGCAGAAATGAGTCGAACCAGGAGATAGCCATGTCAGACAAGTGTATAGGTGCTTGAGCTTTATCATAAGTCGTGGTCTACTGTGTCAAAAGCTTTTCTGAAGTCAAATAAGGTTAAAGGAGTCAATTCACGTCTGTCCATGGGTTCACTAATATCGTCAGTAATTTTTTACAATGCTGTGGTTGTGCTATGACCAGATCTAAAGCCGGATTGATAAGGATCAAGGAGGTGATTCTCTTGAGATATTCAATCACATATTTATCCTAATCGAAGAGAAGATGCACAAAGTACTTCTTGTGTGATTGGGACAGCAGGGCTAGGAACAAACATTGGGATACTGTAAAATTCCACGGAAGGGAGCAGCTGCTAACAGATTCGAAAAATGTCACTAATTTTAGTCTTTTTGACCGGAAGAAAATTTTACTTCGTCCTCTTCATATTATACTAGGAATGATGTAACGGTTTGTCAAAACATTTAGAGAAAAATGGTACGTGCTTCCAGTTTATTATGCACGAAATTTTCTTTAATGTCAACTTCTAAAATAAGGAGTATTAGACGGGCAACAGATTCGCAACCTGATGATTCGTGATGTCTTTAGAAATACGATGACTAAAATAGTGAACGGCGCATGGAATGCATTCAAAGAACGTGTGAAGAAATATCTTGGCAACATGAAGGACCTTTTGTACCAAAAACGTGTAAAAACACATGTTGGATAAATTTAAACATCTTGTATGGAAAATGAGCTTCATTTCTTATTATCAGATATGGATTGATTTAATTTTGTAAAACAATGGCGGTTCCAACACTACTATATGGATCGGAACACTGTGTCTTAACGAAAAACCAGGAACGAAGAATAGAAACGTCAGAAATGAGGTTTGTGAGGAGTGTGGCTGGATATAAAATAACAGATCGAAAACGAAATGAAAATATACGAAGTGAACTAAATACATACCCCCGGAGTCCTTAGGATTTTGCTATCCTAAAAGTCCATCGACCCTGGCCGGGTATGAACCCGTCAGAGAACCTAATTTAATAGAAAATATCGGTTGTAACGTTGATGTATAAAACTTGATTTGGAACAACTCTATAGCAATAATTGCCATTGAAGTATCAGAAAAAAAGCATTTTTGAAATGTATATATTAGGTAAGTTGTGGAACAAACTTTCGAAGAATAAGACACATTTTGGGACATAAAATATATTTTCTGGAATACCATAATTGAGTCTGTATATAGTGAATTGAACATAGAGTTAGTCCCGCGCCGTAGCCGAGCGGTTAAGGTAGGAAGCCTTGGCGCAGAGCTACGGGACATGCGCTGGTTCGAGTCTCCATGGGGGAAGAAATTTTCTCATGGTATTTCGGCCAGTATGGGACCGGTGCCCACCCAGCATCGTGAGGCAATTGGGTAGCTACAATAAGTAGCGGCTCCAGGTTGAGGAACCAGCTATAACGGCTGGGGGACTCGACATGCTAACCACATGTCACCTCTACACTGGCTGTTGATCATCTACCTCTGTGATTGACACATGTGGATGTGAAGGGCCAGCAGCCGGCTGGTAAAAGGGCAACCGCTGAAAAGTGGAAAGACCCTCAATCGGAACATAGAGTTAAATAGAGTACTTGCTTGAATTTTGAAGTTTTCGCGATAAGATACATTTTTCAACTCTAAAACACAGGACAATCTTTTATAAATTACTATTTAACTCATGGCCCAATTGGCAGTCAATGACCAATTAAATTTCAATGATTTTATTGACAACCAATCACAGTCGTTTTTCTCCTCGAATTTACAAATTTAATTTTATCACCGTAAAATCAACCTCCATCTTTTTAACGTTCTGAATAGGTCGGAGCATTATTTTGCAGTGACTGCATGTGGCTACCAGATGATATATATATAGTGCACGAATGTAACCAGATCGTGGTTTTGGGAGATAATATAAAAACATTTGTAGCAATTGATTATATCACAAAAAATGAAACCACTCTTTGCACTTTCTTAAACTTATTTTTTTTCAGGTAATGACGATCCAGAAAAATATGATTGGCATTCTTACATCATAGGACATGAGTTTGATGTGTTTCATTTTTTCTCCACTAGGGTGCATTCTTAAAATACTGCGATCCTTTAGCAATAAATAATATGATCTGGTTGCAGTGATGGACAAATGAAAATAACGTTCCTCGTTTGATTTGAAACGTCGCCGTGTACATTAAATAGGCCTATATAAATATTTTAAAATAAATATATTTAAATAACGATTTGTGAGTAAACAGCTCAATTTTATTCGTTAAATAGTCCTAAAAAATGCCACTATTTATTTCCAAATTCTCTAGATAAATTGGAAATCACTCGTGGCATTACTTATGATAAATATATTGGCAAGTAGTAAGATTATTTCACTGTTATATACCAAAAGGTATTTAAGTGTGAATTTTATTAGCTTCCGAATTACTAAGTAAAATAGTTTTCAAAATTGTACTTTAAACATCTAACATAATATCATTTTTATTTCTACACAAATTTTCAATGTTTAGACATCTTTTTGTGCCTAATGTTTTATTTTCCTTCTTCAGTCGACCCTATCCATCCACTCCCAAGTTCTACAGTCCTCTTGTTCTCATTCTAGTCCTAATTTTTGGCATTCACGAGTTTCGAGGTCTTCCTTCCTTTGTTCTTCCAGGTGGACACCATTCCAATGCTCTTCTGGGTAACCCTCTTTCTTGCATTCGTCATAAGTGCCTATTTCAATTTTAATTGTTTAAATGGTATTTAATCTACTATTGAATATTTCATATTCATTTTGTCTGGTAATATTGTTAATTAGTTTATTATATTATTATGATTGTTTATCATAAGTAATGCCACGAGTGATTTCCAAATTATCGATAAATTCACGACTCACGAAGTGAGGAGTGAATTTATCTAGAGAATTTGGAAATCAAGAGTGGCATTTGTTAGGACTATTTAACGAATAAAATTAAGCTGTTTACTCACAAATCATTACTTAACTATAGTTATTTTAAAATATTTATATATTTAATGTAAACGGCGATGTTTGAAAACAAATGATAAACGATAGGTACGCTTCTACTGCTTCATTTGTTTATCACTGCAACCAGATCATACTATTTATTGCTAAAGGATCGCAGTATTGTAAGGAGGAGCTTTCTTTAATATGGTAATTATAACACTGATAAATATTTGATGAAACACAATTCTGATTGGTTGTAACACAGAAATCATTGAAACGTGATTGGTCATTGACTCCCATTTGGGGCATGAGTTAAATAGTCGGTATAAGACTACTGTTGAACGTGCGATAATACATTCTTCAAAATGAGAATGCTTTTCACTTTCTTTTGTTTTCACATGTGACTATTTTTCCACAATGACGTTCACAGATAGAGACGGATAAAATTGCTGGACATTCTGTACAGAAATATAACTAACTCACTGGCACTATCGAACCCGTAGGCTCGTGGCCGCGCGGACATACGCTCTCCATATACCCCTATCCTGCAATGGTTTGCAATAATTCCCTGTATAACTTATTTCCCTCAAATAATAGTTAATGCTATTCTCCCAGCTCATTCTTGGTCTACCAACTGGGCATTTTCCCTCTGGTTTTCCTACAAAAAGCTTCCATGCACGTCTTTTATTCCCCATTCTTACCACGTCTCCTGCCCATCGCAGTATACGAGACTTAACTGTTCTCATTATATCTGGCTTCCTATAAAGACAATGTACTCGTAGTTCACTGTTATGAAGTCTTCTCCATTCACCTGTCTGTTCATCTCTCTTTGTTGAAACATTTTTCCTAAGAACTTTATTCTCAAATACTCGTAAACTCCTTTCCTCACTTAAAGTAAGAGTCCATTTTTCGCATCCATACAATATAACTGGTGGAATTATATATTTTCAGTTTAACGTATTTTGAAAGGAGATGGGAACTCAAGAGTCTCTGTAATGCATAATAGCACACATTTCCAGAATTGAGCTTATGTTTAATTTGTTTATGCAACTCATTCCTATTTGTGATTACTGTTCCTAGGTATTTAAATTCAGCCACTTCTTCAAAATGTGTCATTAGCTGTCCATTTCCATTATATAAATATAGCTTACTAAAATAAAATAAATTTCCCTCAGGTTTTCTCATCTAGAGAAAATGTGGATGGCGATTACAAGGTGCCCAAGCTGAGCAAAACATTTCTTCCACTTACTTGTGTTTTGCACTCTTTTAACTTTACTATCTAACCTCTCTTGGTTAACTCTTGTTTTCTTTCGACCCCGACGCTATTAGGGCGTCCGAGGGCTAGGCAGTCTTTCCTTTCTTCCATTTCTTATTTCCTTTATTTTCTTTTCTTCTCCAGAAAAGCCTGACCAGAGGCTATCAGATGGCAGCCCCATCACTGGTCTTGCCTTCCTTTGGCCAGCAACAAATTGAAGGGACTATTATTATGCTTTCAGGTCTTATAAGACAATTTCCCGGAAGGATCAAACTAATGGCTGGAGGGAAAATTTTGTATAGGATCGTAACAGGCCTTGGCCTAATACTTGGAAGGAAGAACAAGAAGAAGACTGAAATAAATTACTGCAAATGTCAGATTTTAGAGTTTATATTGTTCTAACATCCAATGATAATTAGGTTACGTTTCTTCCATCATGACATACTGAATCTCAATAATGACGTCAACTAAATTCCATTTGTAAAAGTAGGTCACTGATAAATATAGAATCGTTATATTATTGCATTCTAGAAAAAATATAATTTATTTATTGCATTCCCGTTCCAATGTGATTTTTATTGTAAAATATGATATACAGTTTATTTAACAGCTTGGAACTTTAATTTAAATATTTGAATAAGATGAAAATTACAAATCCTACATCAGAATACTGAAACGCGTACAGAATTTTAATTGGGAAATTATCTCTATTGATACTGAGAATCAGATGGAAGATAATATTAAAGTAGATTTGAGTACATTGGTTACGAAGTGGGAACTACATTAACTTTCCATACGGCAGAGATCAATAGAGGGCGTATAGAGGATATAAATATACCTACTTGTTTCTTAAAACCTAATCGTGAAATGTAAATTAACACCTCTTTTTATTGCGGTAGAGAAATGTGTATTCCCATCACCTCTGTAAGAAAGCCTTTCCGCTCATTACTTTCCTTGACTATTTAACCCATGCCCCAAATGGGAGTTAATGACCAATCACATTTCAATGATTTTTTATTTACAACCAATCACAGTCGTGTTTCGCCTCGAATTTATCAACCGAAGTTTATCACATTAAAGAAAGCTCCTCCTTTTTAACATTCTGAATAGGTCGTAGCATTATTTTGCAGTGAATGACTCTCTAAGAAATACGGCTACCAGACTGTATATATAGTGCATGAATGTCAGCACATAGCGTACGCGGGAAATAATATAAAAATATTTGCAGCAATTGATTATACAAAAAAACACTGTTTGCACTTTCTTAAACGAATTATTTTCCAAGAAATGATGTTACAGAAAATATAATTGACATACGAGGTATTTACATCATGGGACATCAGAACTTAATTAATACCTATAATGTTGCTTATAAATTTCTCGGACAACACCGGGTAAACAGCACGGGGTATCTAAAAATAATTAAGATATAAATTTTTCCCTGCGATGGGCAGGACATGTTGCGCGTATGGGGAATGAAAGACGTGCATGGAAACTTCTTGTAGGAAAGCCAGAAGGAAAACGCCCAGTTGGTAGACCAAGAATGAGGTGGGAGAACAACATTAACTATGATTTGAGGGAAGTAGATTATACAGGGAATGATTGGAAAGCATTAGCTCAGGATAGGGATGTATGGAGAGATTATGTCCGTGCGGCCATGAACCTACGGGTTCGATAGTGCCAGTGAGTAAGTAAGTAAGTAAGTATAAATTTTTCCCTCTACTTATTTAACTAAACATAAAACACATTAATTTTCGTATTTCAGCTCATTTATGTCAAGAAGATCGGGATAATCTTCCCGGGCAACGCCGGGTAATCAGCACGGGATTTCTAAAAATATAAATATAGTTATTTTTTCCTTTTACTTATTCAACTAAACATAAAAGCACAATAATTATGATTTATTTAGGCGTAGCAGGCACGACGGGTATTAACTAGTGAGTACTATAATTCATACGATTTCTCTAAACTTTACAAAATAACATTGAGAATATAGAATTTAGTTTCTGGTCTGCGATCAAGATCCTCCCTTTTCTTGTTACAGCCGCAAACAAATCATGACCCGAGGGACACGTCCGTTTTAAATAACTGATGACTCTCTGATGAGGATGTATGCAACCTTGCAATAAGGCACACAATGTATTCACAGTCCTAAATATTTACAACGCAAACATAATACAATGTGTTTTACCAACAGAGGCTCTTCTTTAATAGTCATAATAATTTCATGGTTATTATATACTTCTATTCAAATTTGAACAACAGTATAATAGCAAACCGCATGGGATTGTGGAAAATACACTGAATTAAATACTAACAGGATGTTTATTCCTACTACGGCTTAAACATAGAAATATTTACACTCAGACGTGCTTTATATTTCCTTCTTTTACCTTTACCGTAGAAGTTCTGCATGGTTTTATTCCATCTTCAAACTTCACACATTCTATACTTACATTTAACCAATTGACTTCAGGTTTAAATGCTCAATGCACTTCCTCAGTAGCCGAATTTAAATCACAGTATATTATAGTGTTTGTATTCAGACGTTCAAAACAAACAAAATATAACGTTACTCGAGATCACAAAAAGGGTGAAGGCCGAAACACATTCCTCAACTATACATAAATGATAACAAAACATTACCCTGCCAAGGCATGTACAAAATTTTGCGAAATATTTAACATTCAGAGTTATGCGAGTGTACCTCGTCTTCTGAGTTGAAAGCCATTTAACTGTCGGCGAGTCTACCTCGTCTTTTGAGGCGAATGGGTTAATATAGTTTCTTCTTCTTCTTCCTTTCCAGGATTAGGTCAATGTGACCTGTTCCGGTCTCAAGTCCATCGTTTCCTTGGCCGTCCCAAAGATCTTTTCCCATGTGGTTTGTAGGTGTTAATCTTTTTGGATAATCTTGTATTGCCCTTTCTGTCTAAATGCTCTTTCCATTGGTATTTATGCTCTTCTAGTTTATCAACTATTGAAAATATCTCCAGTTCATTTCTTATTGATTCATTGTGTAATCTATCCATGCGTGTACATCCTTTTACAGATCTTAAAAATTTCATTTCAGTGGCTTGAATGTGAGATATTTTTTTTGTAAGTGCCCAAGATTCAGATCCATATAAAAGAACAGGAACAGCCATAATTTTATCAAACCTGAACTGAGTTTCTCTTCGAGTCTTTCGGAGGTTTCTTCTTATGGTACCATATCATTTGATATTGGTTTAATTTATTATGTATATCCCAATCATAGCTATATGTTATATCTGAACCAAGTTAGTTAAAGTGTGCTATCTGTTCTATTATTTCATTATTGATCAGTATTTTTGCTCTGACTGGCACTTTGCCCTGAAAAGTCATAATTTTAGTTTTTTGAAGTTGAGATTATAATAGAGTCCTAATTGATTCAACATGTAAATGGCTCTTTGTGAATCATTTTAATATAGTTGAAATTCACAATAGCAGAAATGCTAGTAGTTTTAAGTAGGCCTATTTTTAGGACTCTTCTTCTTCTTCTTATTCTTCTTCATCGTCTTAGGCTTATTTATTAGCCTGTTCCGGCTCCAATTTGCTGCTATTTCCATCTTTTCTTTGGCATTCCCAAGCTTCTTCTTCCTCATGGTGAATAGTTGTATACTGCTTTTGGTATTCTATTCTCAGTCATCCTTGCTAAATGTTCTTTCCAGTTCGTTTTTTTATTTCACTATCTTTGTGTTTAATTCTCGTACTTTTAGAAGTTGTCATATTTCTGTGTTGTGTTTTTTGTCTGTTCTTTGATATCCTGATATTGGTCTGAGAAATTTCATTTCAACACCTTGTATTCTAACAGACTGTTGTGATGTCACTGTCCATGTTTCGGATCCATAAGTAATAGTAGGAACTTCCATTGTCTTGTAGAATTCTATTATAGAGTCTTTCCTGGCTTTATTTTTCAAAGTTCTTTTTAGTGTTTCTGTTATATAAACTAAACTTATTTAGTTTGTTATTTATTTCTGTTTCCATTGTGTATGATATTTCGCAACCTAAGAAGTTACATCTTACCACTTGTTCTATTGGCTTATTTCCTAATATTATCTTCAATACTAATAAAATTCATTGTTAAAACCGTTGAGTTGGAGAGTCATAAAATAAAATAAGTTAAAATATACCTTCTTAGATAAAATCCGTCGTCCTCAACTTATAAAATATGTAATCTTTATGCCTGTAGGCCTTTCAGAACATCCGTTCCATCTTCAGCAGGTCACTTTTCGCTACAACATCCAGTATGATGGTTAATGCTGCTGGTCCTAATGTGGCGACAAACCATCATACTGGATGTTGTAGCGAAAAGTGACCTGCTGAAGATGGAACGGATGTTCTGAAAGGCCTACAGACATAAAGATTACATATTTTATAAGTTGAGGACGACGGATTTTACCTAAGAAGGTATATTTTAAGTTATTTTATTTTATAATATTATCTTTGTTAGGACTCAAAAATATATTTAACGATAGACGTACTTGTCGGAAAGTTGATTCAAACTGTAGGATTTGTGACTTACATTGAAGAAGCCACAAGCTTAAATTCAGAGTTTTACCAATTTGAAAAAAAAAGAAATATTTAGCAAGGTGCAGTGTTCATTTTGAACAGTTGTTTTAATACTTGTGTGCCTAGTATTGGAGATCGCGTGCCATTGTACAAAGTTTCGTGCTGTACCATTAGCAATGCTAATATTATGATTAATGTCAGTGAGAACTTTTTATTGTGTAAACAATGATCGTCATGCTTAACTTCCTTTCCATATTGCAAGCAACACTGGCTTATAATGATTTTTCGAATTATACAGAATTTGAATTTAAATAGTGTAATACTGCAGAATACACACTACTAGATCACAAAAAGAAAAATGAATACATCTTAGAAGAATTACACATGGAACCTTTAGAAAACAAAATTTCTGATTATAAGTCAAGATGGATACAACATGTTCATCGAATGGAAGATCACAGAATACCCAAACAAATGTTAAGATATCAACCTGCAGGAAGAAGAAGACCAGGACGTCCACTCAAAAGACTTTTGGATGGTGTTTCTCTTGAGGCCGAAACAGGTCAACAAATGACCTAAATTCGTGAATGTACTATGATGATGATGATGATGATGATAGTGTAATACGATGCGAGGTTGGGAAGTGGTTTTTACAGAATCGAGGAAAAATACATTCTGTAAAACACTTCACAAACGTGCGTTGTACATTATTTTTTGCGCGATGATGTTTTAAAAATAATAAATAATAGTAAAATAATAACATCTTTGTTGGAAATATTTGCGTTCATTATAAAACAATTGAATAACGTTAACTGTGTGGGCAATGTTTATTAGTTGAAACAACAGGAGGCCTTGAGAACAATTATTGATAACATGGCTGCAAGTACGTATTTATTGTTTTATATTGTTTCAAATAAAGTTCAGTTCATTTAAAATTCAGTGATTTGTTTTGTATAATGTATATTAACACTACCTTTTGGCTATTTTCTGTACATACATTGTACGTAGTATACATAGATGGCAGTGGTTTTACTTCCCGCACGAGGTAGGTAATATGTAATATTACAGTATAGTAATTTAGGTGGCAACCCCGAAATGTAGGAAATTGAATTTTCAATAATGGTCGCCATTGCTGGCTAGTATGACAAAACGCACTATCGCGCAAAAAATTATAATTAAATTTAGCTATAATTTTATTCCGTATCCCACAAAAATAAAATATGTAGGCCTACCATAAATCCCTCCATGGTATCTTTACCTTGTCGTGGTGGAGTGGCTTCCATGCTTAAATGATCCTGAGAGCTATGCCGGCGGTAGCATTGCTGCCGATAGGGTTACCCATGCCGGACTGGTCGAAGGTGATAAGTCAGACGAAAAAAGTACCTTGGGCGAAGTAGTGACGATCTTTCACCGTAAAAATTACAACCGTCAAGAAATGCGGACATGGGTTCATCAGGGGTAAAATTTTCCAGAGGTCAAATAGTCCCCCATTCGGTTTTCCGGGCGGGGACTACTTCAGGGAACCCATGCCAAAGGCTCAAACACAGGGACATGTTCCTAGGAACATGGAATGTTAGGACTTTAAATCCAGAATGGGTTGAAGCAGGGAGATGCACTATCTCCTATACTATTTAATTTTATACTAGAGCATGCCATTAAATCTTTCGAGAATGAGGAAGGCTTACAACTGAATGGTAGTAATAAGCTGTTAGTTTATGCTGATGATGTAGTACTACTGGCCGATAGCGAGGAGATACTAAAGGCCAACACGCACACACTATTGAGTAACACTAAGAAATTATGACTGGAAGTAAATATCAGTAAAACTAAATATATGGTCACACGTAGATATTCAGTATATAATGGAAATGGACAGCTAATGACAAATGAGGGAAATTTTGAGGAAGTGGCTGAATTCAAATACCTAGGAACAATATTCACAAATAGGAATGAGATGCACAAAGAAATTAAACATAGGCTCAATTCTGGAAATGCATGCTATTATGCATTGCAGAGACTCTTGATGTCCCAACTCCTTTCAAAAAACGTTAAACTGAAAATATATAAGACTATTATTCTACCAGTTATATTATATGGGTGCGAAACATGGACTCTTACTTTAAGGGAGGAAAGGAGATTACGAGTATTTGAGAATAAAGTACTTAGGAAAATTTTTGGACCAAAGAGAGATGAACAGACAGGTGAATGGAGAAGACTACATAACAATGAACTACATGGTCTTTATAGGAAGCCAGATATAATAAGAACAGTTAAGTCTCGTAGACTGCGATGGGCAGGACATGTTGCGCGTATGGGGAATGAAAGAGGTGCATGGAAACTTCTTGTTGGAAAGCCAGAAGGAAAACGCCCAGTTGGTAGACCAAAAATGAGGTGGGAGAACAACATTAAGTATGATTTGAGGGAATTAGATTATACAGGGAATGATTGGAAAGCATTAGCTCAGGATAGGGATGTATGGAGAGCTTATGTCCGCGCGGCTATGAACCTACGGGTTCGATAGTGCCAGTAAGTAAGTAAGGCCTACCACAAACGGTGTATCTTAAACACTTTAAGACAAATGCAGCAAATTCTATAAAACTGTCCACACATATTAGTGATATATCTAAGAGCATAATGGGCTGGTGGTCAAGTTTTCTGACTAATAAAGTCCCGGGTTCTATTAACGGTTAGACCGTCGAATTTTCTCCTTAAAGGGAATTATCACTGTGCTTGTCAATGGTCTGGAATTTAGGTTGAGTTTAAGTTAAGGTCTCCCCTGGCGCTTCATTATCGCCCATTATATCATTGGGGTAACGTAAGTCCGACATTCACGTAGGCCTAGTCCAACCTAAGAAATGGATTACAATTCCGCCAATGCCAGGGGAGAAAGCTAGATATGTCGTAAAGAAAACCTGAGACAAGAAAAGTCAATTTCTTCCCCAATATTTGTACAAAAAAGTGTGTAAGTAATTTGCATCATTTCATAGTATAGGCCCGGTATATATTTTAACTTTAGTTATACATGCATTATATATAGGCCTATATATATATATATATATATATATATATATATGGTATGATAAGAAAAATAAATGACTGGACGGGATTCGAACCCGGATCTCTGAGTCTGTACCTCAGTGTGATATCCATTACACCACCAGGCGAATCCAATTCAAACATTTATTTTTCTTATATATGTATTATATTCTCCATTATTACTAGATGTCGCGAGAACTCGGTCTTCACTGCCATCTAGTAGCTGACTATAACAAGTAAGCAAATTAAAGAGAACATCTAGTTCTCGCGACATCTAGTAATAATGGAGAATGTAATACATATATAAGAAAAATAAATGTTTGAATTGGATTCGCCTGGTGGTGTAATGGATGTCACACTGAGGTACAGACTCAGAGATCCGGGTTCGAATCCCGTCCAGGCATTTATTTTTCTTATCATACCATATTAAGCTTGCATTGCTCAATGTTAAACATTTAATTATAATATATATATATATATATATATATATATATATATATACTTGAGATAATTCTATAGATTAATTGGTATCCTAACATTATTTTATAATAAAGGCCTGCATTAATTTAATGAATTTCCTATCTTCTTTATGGAACTAAACTGAATTTTCAAATATAATTTTAATTTTTTTCATATTTTATAAAATAAAAACAAACTAACCATTAGCACTATCAAACCCGAAAGTTGAAGACCGCGCGAACATAAACTCTCCATAGATCTCTATCCTCACTATTTTTTATAATCATTCCCTGTATTTGATATAAAATTCGCTTGTCCATATCTCCTATAAGCTGTTCGCTCATAATTGGAAAAAAAATGTGGAACATTTAGTCAGAATAACTATAATTAGGCCTAATAATAATAATAATAATAATAATAATAATAATAATAATAGTAATAATATTTCAGGAGACTGATTCCTATAGGTATTCAATTTTATATTTCAAACAGTAATATTTTTTTTATTAGTAATATTCCACAATACAGTGTTTCTCCTTCAACCCAAAGTGATTTGTCGCCAGAGTTTCCTGTCTAGAGCAACTTCTTCCCTCAAATCTCTAGTTTCCATACTTCTCCTCAGTCCATATATCCAACGTTCTCTAGGTCTGCCTCTTCCACTTCTTCCTTTAGCTTTCCAATTAAGGATCTTGTTTGGTTTTCACTCTTCTTCCATTCTTATTATGCGTCCATACCATTTCAAACGTTTTTCTTTTATTTTTCTAATATGCTTTTTTTCAACTTGCATAATTTGGGGTTGTTCGTTCCCTATCGTGCGCCTCCCCAGTTGGTGGATAGGGGAATGCTTCCCAGATGTGGGTGGTATCGGGGAAATGAAATACCCGAATCGAACCAAAACTAACAGCTACTACCTTGTAGTTCAGTAATTCAGTAATGATTCACTACGGCTAGAGGAAGTCAAACCTTCATTAAAAATACCTGGTCTTCCAGGTTGGGTGTTGTAGCAATGGACCATCTCCTTATTTTAATGAAAAAATATGCAATGCTTAAAAACATAATAATAATAATAATAATAATAATAATAATATTAATAATGCATGGAAAATTGAAAGAAGAAGATCAAAAGGAAGATCAAGAACAACCTGAAAGAACAACATTCAAAATTCAATGAGGAAATTTGGTGTAACAGACGAAGAGACAGAGGACAAAAAACATGGAGAATTTTAATTAAGGAAAATTTGTGAATGTTTGTTACAAATTGATAGTCTATAAGTCCTTGTGATTACGCAAGACAAAGTTAAAGTGTTTGTGATTGTTGTGTTATCATCTTTGCACATTTGTGCGCAATCCATTTATATATAAGTCCTTAGTAATATATATATATATTTATTTATTTATTTATTTATTTAAATTTATGTTAACTGGTTGGACAAATCCTTCAATGATGAGGAAAATTCTCAAAATTAATGGATGAATAATAATAACAATAATAATAATAATAATAATAATAATAATAATAATAATAATAATAATGAGAAGAAGAAGAATATATAAATTTACATTAATTGGTTGGAGAAATCCTTCAATGATGAGGAAAATTCTCAAAATTAATGGATGAATAACAATAATAATAATAATAATAATAATAATAATAATAATAATAATAATAATAATGAGAAGAAGAAGATCAATTACAAATAATAAATATGATTAATATAGGTCTAATCAAAGAAAACAATTGAATTACTAGACTTTCATGAAAATATTAAATATTCGTCGTACATTAAAGGACCTGTACAATTTATAAAATTATATAATATAATTAAGAAGACACATGCCCTAGGTTTCATTGATTCAGGCGATTAAAATATTTTTTTTATTTCCATTCCAAAAATACTCTCCATGAAATGTTCTCTAACTAAAAAAAATCATTATTTTATTTTTTTCGAGATGGAGCCTTAATATCTCACAACTGAGTGGACCTGCTAATTTTATAGACTACCAAGAACCATTCAACATATAGGCCTAAGAGATTTCTAGACACACAACAGTTTATACGAGTACTGAATATTTTAACAAAAACTGGGAACATCTTTTCTCTCAAGTTATCCTTTAAAATAACTAGTTCCATTTCACCCTCTCGAGTTGATACGTCAAGAAGAGTTTTAAAAACAACTGAAACGTAAATTTCACCTGAATTACCATCTGTTTACGTCATCGTGCTGAAAGCCTGTATTCATTTCTTTGTTATCTAGCATTCCACTTGTCTCACTTCTATGCTAAGTTTAAGCGTCACTTGAACTTTTTACAAATGTATGAATACTCAGAATTTTCCTTCAGGCAAGACTTTACTTTCAGATTTGTTGACGGCAGAGGGAGTGTTGGTATGAAATGGGTGGACAGGCAAGACAGCAGCTTGAAAATCTTCAAGCCTAAAAACATGGGACCAGACAAAAGCAAAGTTTTGCAAGCAAAATACAGCGTATGAACTCTGTTATTCGTTAATTCAAGTAGCAACAGCACCATAGCACGAGTGATACTGACGATAAGTTATTGCGCAACTTTGAGCTAAACAAATCCAAAGAGAAGCTAAACTCCTCCTTCCCATTTCTACACGCACACATGTACCAAGTTTGAGAGGTTGTGAAGTTTTGTCTGAAAGTTCAACGCGCCTGGTTGCTTTTCAAGTGGCTGAGGATGAACTGAGATCCATCTCCCCTCTGCCCTCTAGTTTGTGTAAGTACAGGTTAAACTTAGTGGTATTCACGTCAAAAATTTACTTCTCAAACTTTTATAACTCTCTTGTCCTCTTCAGGCATTTAAAAACATATAGGCTTAAATTTCGCCTTGACCCAAACTTTTGACATTATGTCACAGTCACAATATAAGGTACATGGTATTTCAATATATATATATATATATATATATCCATCCATAGTAATTCTGCCCGAAGGTAGGTCCTTCACTGCAATCATAGCTTGCAGCTTTACTAGGGAATTGTAGGTGTGGTAGCTTCCCGTTGCTTTCCACACCGACGAAATTATGATGATGATGATGATGATGATGGCCATATTATTTCGGGGACCGTTTAGCTTTAAAGTTTTCCTGACATTTGTCTTACAGGTGAGGAAAACCCCCGATAAAAATCTCACCCAGAAAAACCGCCCCAACCGGGGATCGAACCCGGGCCCGCTGCATGACAAGGCAACACGCTACCTCGAGACCACAGCGGTGGACTATATATATCATCATCATCATCACTCCAGGGATTAGGCAATTGCCCGTTTCGACTTCATAATTCATCAGCCCAACTTCTTCTAGATCTTCCAACATCACGTCTTCCTCTTGCTTGATAATTTCTTGCTAACAATTGTTATCTCTCCTTACTCATTCCATCCATATGATCAATCCATTTCTGTCTGTAATTGGTGACCTTATCCAATAAAGGCTGTACTTTCAATTCTTCTCTTATATCCTCATATATATATATATATATATACCATCCGTAGTAATTCTGCCCGAGGACAGGTCCTTCACTGCAATCATAGCAATTTCATGCTATGGTTTGCAACTTTACTAGGGAATTATAGTTGTGATAGCTTCCCGTTGCTTTCCACACTAGTGAAGGATGATGATGATGGCCGGATGATTTTCGGGGAACGCTGGGCCCTAAGCTTTGTGACATTTGTCTTACAGGTGAAGAAAAACCCCGGAAAATACCTCACCTAGGAGCCTGTCCCGACCGGGAATCGAACCCGGGCCCACTGTGTGACAAGGCAGCACGCTACCTCGAGACCACAGCAGTGGACAAATATATATATATATATAGTTCTATATTTTTAATGCCCCAGGTTGACATTTTTTGAACATTTCTGCCGTTCTCTTCTGGCATTGGCGTAATTGTAACCCACTTCCTTCTGAGTTTGGAGCGCCTGGAAGGCGGAGTAACGTTGCCCCGATGATATGATGGGTGATGATGATGATTGTAGTGGGCCAAAAGAGAGTCCTTAATCCTAAGCTGATTGCGATGACCATATAATGTTCGGGGACCGCTCGGACCTTAAAGTTTCCTGACATTTATCTTACAGTTTATTAAAAACCCTGAAAAACTTTACGAAGGAAACTTGTCCCGACCGGAGATCGAACCTGGGTCCGCTCCGTACAAGGCAGCACGCTACCTCGAGACCATCGGTGGACCTTACTAGGAATATAAATATACGTATAAAGTTATCTCAATTTATAGAAAATTCTACACGAGAGAAAGAGAGAGGGAGCACTACGATACTAACTCCCAGGAATCCAATAAACATACAGCAAAAAACGGCCGAACGCAAAAATCATACCCCACCTCTAAGAGGTGAACGACCGGCGGACACAAGAACTCCAACAAGAAAATCACTAGTTATGTTATGAAACAGTTACAAGGAGGAAATAAATAATCTAAGTTGGATGTAATAAGTTAGTTACATGAATTTTGGCATCCATAAGAGAAATGGGGAAATGGACAAATTTTCATAATAAGGAATTCTGTAATTATGCCCTACGCGTACTACAGTGAAGGGTATTGAGGTGGAGACATAAAATACCTATTTTTTATTTATTTTTTATTGGATTGTTTCTGTACATACACAGGTATCATCAAACAAAATATACAATTCTTTCTTCCATACTTCCCGGTCTTGTGTGCCTGCATTTGTCATATTTATCTTCTTCATGTTGTCTTGAATTCCCTTTATCAATATAGGCTTTGGTCTACCACGTTTACCTCCTCCAGGAGGTATCCATTTCAATACTTCTTTGTTTTGTGTCCCTCCTTCTCATTATATGCCCTTACCATCTTAGTTTGATTTCTTCAATCTCTTGTACAATACCCTTTCCTACATTCATAATTTCTCTTATTGTAGCCTATTATCTTTTATTTTATCTAATTTTTATATTCTTGCCGATCTTCTTAAGAAGTCCATTTCTGTGACTAATAATTTATTTCTGTGTTTTTGCTTCAACGTCCATGTTTCCGCTCCATATAGTAAAATTATCTTCACAATTGTGTTACATATTGATAATGTAATCCTCTTGATTATATTCCTACTCCATAAATATAATTTAATACGCCAATAACTTTCCTTGTCTTTATTATTCTTTTATCGGTGTCTAATTCAGATTATGCATTTCTTTGTATTGCTGATCCCAAATACTTAAAATATTCCACTGTTTTAATCTTTGTTCCATAAATACGTATTAAAAATCAATAATATAAACGATTCAAAATTTTAAAATATAAATTCTCTGTAGAAATATGTATCCACAAACGTGAGTATTTAGATGGTTTTAGAAATTGTCCGTCTCCGTGGCGTAATCGGCAGAGTACCTACCTTCCACTCCGGCGACCCGGGTTCGATTCCTGGCGGGGTAGAGGATTTTAAATCTCCACCTTGGGTCTGGGTGTGTGTGTCCTGTCCTTGTGTCTATGTGAGAACAAAAGAAAATTAACAAAACAGGTAAAACAAAAAGGAAAATAGGCAAAACAAGAAGGAAAAACAGATAAAGTCCGTCGCTGTGGCGTAGTCGGTAGAGTCCCTACCTTCCACTCCGGCGACCCGGGTTAGATTCCCGGCAGGGTAGGGGATTTTAAATCTCCACCTTGGGTCTGGGTGTGTGTCCTGTCTTGTGTTTGTATGTGTGAAAAAGATAAAAAGGTTAACAAAGGTAAAACAAAAAGGAAGAACAGTGTAAACGGAAGAAAAACGAGAAAGAAAGAAATTTAAAAAAAGAAGAGAAGTGTAAATAAAAGGATAATAGAGAGAAAGCGGACTATTTTAAAGAATAGGTTGTGGCATTAAACCTACGGATTTTAGATATAGAGTTAGTTAAAAACATACAAACTTATCTGGTCTGTATTAACCCTTAAATTGGCGAAACAATAATTTCTCGTGCCAGTTATTCAAATCTTTCGGACCGCAAAGAAAACAAAATCACGTAAAACTCTAATAAAATTGCAGGCTACATTATTACGTAATTTGACATATACTTGAGTAATTTGTAATCATTTGTTTTTTTTATTGTCTTATAAATAAAATAAATAAACGAATTAAATCAATGTATCTTTAAAGATACATTGTGAAGTTAAGGGTTAATGGAAGTAAGGTTCATACTGCTACATGAGACTTTTTTAAGTACGTAATAACTTGTCATATTCTTGTACATGAAGTATGTATAAAGTTACGCCATTTTCATTTCTAGCGCTAGTATGAACTTGTGTAATATTTTCCATAAATATTCTCACTAAAACCTTGTGCATCCCTTGTTTATCGCGATATTTTATTTTCCTTAGCAGTTATCTGCACGTTATTTATTCCTTGACTATGGTTATAAGAAAACACTCTTCATTAAGTAGTTTTAAATAAAGAAATACAAACAATTTACAGTACGAAAATTCCATTTTAACAGTCGCATTGTTTTTCAACTATTTGCATTTTTTTCTGAATATGAGGTTATCATCTTCACTTCGAATAATATACGGTAGTTTGAATGTTATAATTCGTGATTTAAAAAACGATAAATAATACATTTTTCTTATGATTACTGTGAAATGTGATATAATAACCCTACTGTATTATCTGATAATGGAGTTTTGAAACTATTGGAAAATGTTAAATAACAAATAATAGTAAAATAATATCCTTATTAGAAATATTTGCGTTCATTATAAACAGCTGACTAACGTTAGAGGATGGTCAATGTTTATTAGTTGATACTAATCAGTCATAAAATGGTGGCAAGTGCGTATTTATTGTTTTATATTGTTCCAAATAAATTTCAGATCATTTAAAATTCAGTGATTTGTTTCGTATTGTATTGTATTATATTGTAAGCCTACATTTTCCCTTTACAGAGATTTAGGCGCTCTCCCCCTACAGGGAAGAATTTGAACCAGTTCGACTCAGCCTCTAATGGAAATGAGTACCAGACGCTTGTTCTGGGGTAAAGGCGGCCGTCACGCAGGGCTGACAACCCGGCTGACGTAAAGTGCCGATTGTCTAGAAAAAAGTGGGAGCCTTAACTTCCTACTACCCTAAGGGCCTCCGGGTCTGTTGTGGGATCACTTTACTTTACTTTAATTTAGTTACACTTGTTTTCGTATAGATGTCATTTTGAGTGGTACATGGTCAGCGTTCCGCCTCATACTGACATCTAGGAAAACCAAGGTAGTACTAGGACGGGAAAATTCGGTAAATTTTGCTTAGAGGCCTTTCATTCAGACTTAAGGATTTTTTACGAGCCTGAAAATCTTCAGACTCGGGACCCACGGCTTAAAGTCCCTCCCGGAGGACTTGCTCCTTGGATTTTTCCGTCCTAAAAAATCCATCGACCCCGGCCGGGTTTGAACCCGCGATCCTTGGGACCAGAGGCAAGGAGCATAACCACTAGTCAACCGCGGCCGACATTTGTTTCGTATAATGTATATTAACACTAACTTTTGGATATATTTTTGTAAATACATGCTACGTAGTATACATAAAGGGCAGAGGTTTTACTTCCTGAACGAGGTTTGTAATATGTTATATTACATCATCATCATTATCATCCAGGGATTAAGCCTGTTGGCTCGTTCCGGTTTGATGAAAGCTAGAATTGTTAAAATTGTTCAGACCATCTTCTGTGTGGGCGACCAACATTTTCTCCTTCCGTGCGGTTTGTAATTTAGCAATAATTTTGGAAATCTTCCTTCTGGCATTCTAGCAATATGTTCTTTCCAGTCGTTCCTGTATTTAATTATTCGGTCTGTAAGTATGAAAATATTTACTTCCTTTCTTATATCTTCATTTCTTATCTTACCCAGCAGAGTATATCCTGCTATATTTCTTAAAAATCGCATCTCAGCTGCTTCCAATCTTTTTTCTTGTCTTTTAGCTGATCGCCCAACATTCTGATCCATACATCAATACAGGAACAACCTTTATTTTATAAAATTTAATTTTTGTTTATTTTCTTGTGTTTTTAAGGGTTCTTTTAATAGTGCCACACATTGTTTTACAGTATATTTATTTATGTTGGCAACCCCGAAATGTAGGAAGTTGAACTTTCATTCAAGGTCGCCATTGCTGTAAGTACGACAAAACTCATTATCACGCAAACATTTATTTAAAAAATAATAGTAGACTATTTTATAATTCATAATTGTTATGTTTTCTCGAAATGTAGCAGGAATTAAACAAAATGTACAATATTTTGTAGTAGACAGATTTTGTGGTGCGGTTGGATTTATGACCAAGGCAAGGATCTGACTTATTTAGGAGGTCGGAACTCATGTTCGTGCCTCGTTACTCGACACCCAAAACTACTCCAGTTATTATGATTTCATCCACACAAGCGCATGCAGCAGTCGGAACTCATAATTCAACTCTCAAATTACAACTCCTGAAATTAATCTCCTTTCTTCCCTTTACTCTTACTTTGTCTCTCAGAACAAAGAACACTGACAGAATTATCAAAATCCATTCTTTATTTTAATTAAATTAAATTTATATCTCATCATTAAATATTTCGATTATGAGTAGCACAGAAATATTGTTCATTCCTGCAAGAACCAACAAAAAATGTATTTCTTCTTCTTCTTCGGCTTTCCCCCATTTATGGATTTGCCGTCTTCAGTTTCCACTTATCTCTAGCATTCCAATCTCCTTCTTCCAAATTCCTATCATCCACTATAGTTCTGACGTAGGTTTTCCATTTCCATCTTGGTCTGCCACGTTTATTTCTTCCAGGGGGTGACCATTGGTATATACATTTTTGGCCATCTTTCATTTTCCATTCTTTGTACATGGCCATACCATTTAAGCGTTTGATTTTCAATCCTCTTAACAACAGATGTGGTGACATTCATTTCTCTCCAAAGGAATTCATTTCTTATTTTATCCTGTCTTGTTTTTTGGAGGCTTCTTCTAAAATAATCAAATTCAACTGTTCTAATTGTATTATTTTGTACACGCCGTAGCGTAGTGGTTAAGGCACTGAGCTACAAGCCAGAGGGTCGAGGGTTCAAGTCCCGTTGGGGTCAGGATTTTTAAACTGACCCAAACCCTCTGGCGGCACTATGGCCCTGGGGTCGACTCAGCCTCTAACGGAAATGAGTACCAGACGTTTGTTCTGGGGGTAAAGGCGGCCGTCACGCAGGGCTGACAACCCGGCTGACATAAAGTGCCGATTGTCTAGAAAATGTGGGAGCCTTAACCTCCTACTACCCCAAGGGCCTCCGGGCCTGTTGTGGGATCACTTTACTTACTTCCGTCAAAGACTAAGTTTCCCTTCCATATGACAAAATATTCTGTATTATGCTCTTATAAATTTTCATTTTAGTTTCATTTGTGATATTTTTGTTCCAAATTATTCCATGTATTGTTTTAGTTGCATTTGTTGCCATTGCAATTTTAGTCTGTACATTTCTCTCATAGGTACCTAAACTTGTAATTATTGACCCAAGATATTTAAAAAATGGCATTTTTTATCCCTGTTTCGAGTATGAGGTCATCCACATCCTTTCCCAAACACATATATTCTGTAACTTTATATTCAGTCCCCATTTTTTATATCTTCCATTAGTTTATTTATCATATATTTCATATCATCTTCATCCCCTGCAAAATTAAAATGATCGTCTGCAAACAACAATGAATGCAGTACTTTTCCTCCTATAGGAATACCCATTTCAGAAATTTTTTATACCATAAAAAAATTATTTCAATCAGTTATTTTTTTAGTGGAATATTACATGACCTGTAACGTAAATTTTAAATCGCTGGAAAAATATTACATCGACGAGCCTCTTGGGTAGTGCTCAGCGTTTCTGACTACAGTTCATGTGGTCCCGGGTTCGATTTCCGGTTAGACTATAGGAATTTTTCCTCAAAGGAGATTTGAGTTTAACCTGGAGTTTAGGTTAAGTCTAGGGTAAGATCCCCCCTATCGCTTCATTATCATTTATCACCCATCATATCATCGGTGTAACGTAACTCGGCCTTCCATATGCCTAAACCTAAGAAATAGATTACAATTCTGCCAATACTAGGGAAGAATCCATAAATATTATAAAAGAAAACCTGTGGTATTGAATAAAAATATTTATATATTATATATTTAATTATATTTCTATCGAATTACATTTTTCAGCGAAATTATTTTTTTTTTTTGTGTTTACCGGCTAATATCATTGACGTCTTTTAGTTTTGAGCATAATGGTTTTCTTATTTAGTATAATTTTTAATAATGAATATTGAAAGATTATATTTAATAAGATTATATTTAATAATGATCCATGCATCTACTATCAGTAGATCTTGAGAAAGCATACGACAATTCTCCTATAGATAAACTATGGATTGCTCTAAGACGTATGCGAATTAAGCCTATAATAATTAAAGCTATACAAAATTTATATGATAATCGCATTTCTAAAATTAAAATTGGCAGTAAATTGTCTAATGGTTGTACGATAAATAAAGGTCTTCGTCAATGTTGTTGTCTATCACCGACTCTGTTTAAAATATATGTACATGAAATATTAAAGAATTGCAGGAGAAACTTTTCAAGCATGGGATTTCCTATTTCAAACAACAAAACTTTATACAACTTACATTTTGCAGATCATCAATTGTTAATTGCACAATGTTATGAAAATTTAGAATATATGACAAGAAAATTAATAGATGAATATAAAAAATGAGGATTAATTTTGAACATGAAGAAAACACATGTATTAATTGGTGAACCAGATCAAAATTTAATTTTGGAGACTTAAAAAACAATAAAATCTTGTAGTGAGATCAGATATTTAGGAATAAAAATAAATAAAAATGGAAGTTATAAAGAGGAAATAAGAAATAGAAATAATAAACGAAACTTTGCAATTGCTTGCCTCGATGGAATATTGTGGGATAAAATACCAAAGATGGCACTGATGTATAATCCTGGAGGACGAAAATCGGTATGAAGACCAAGAAAACGCTGGGCTGAACAGATGTGAGATCAGAACAGGCAAAAACCTAATCCGTGAAGTTAGTTGGTGATCTTCTTGTAAGCCCATGTTTAACAGAGATTTAGGCGCTCTCCCTCTACAGGGGAGAATTTAAACCATACTAATTTTGTTACACTTGTTTGCGTACAGATGTCATTTGAGTGGTCCGTGGTCAGCGTTCCGCCTCATACTGACATCTAGGAAACCAAGGTAGTACTAGGACGGGAAAAGTCGATAAATTTTGCTTAGAGGCCTTTTCATTCAGGCTTAGGGATTTTTTACGAGCCTGAAAATCTTCAGACTCGGGACCCAGGCTTAAAGGCCCTCCCGGAGGACTTGCCCCATGGATTTTTCCATCCCAAAAAATCCATCGATCCCAGCCGGGTTTGAACCCGCGACCCTCGTGACCAGAGGCAAAGAGCATAACCACTAGTCCACCGCGGCCGATTGATGATGATGATGATGATAATTAAAAAAAGAAGTATAATTTAAAATCCAATTTGAGTGCGTCGGGCTCTGCTAATGGCATTATTTACGGGAAGAACTTCGAACGAACTAGTTTCGTGATGTTAAAATGTGGTGCATCAATTGTTCTTTATCAGCACTCATTTGTAGTTTGAGGATATGGCAACGATAAGGGTAGGAAATGTAGGGAAGGAGCGTGCGCAATAAACGGCTCTCCAGTCGGATGAATCACGGTTCTAGTGCAAGGAGAAGATGAAGTTTTAATGACGTGCTAATTTCTGTTGGGCGAAGCACGTACACACTAAACTCCAAACAAAGTACAAACTTATAAAGTGGTTTCAATTTAAACAATTTAAGATAAAATATTCTTTAAAGCAGAGTTATCCCATTTCATGTAAAACTTTTAACGAAAACTTTTATGAACTTTTGTTTTTAACTATTTAAGTACTCATTCTTTAAGGATTAAGACTTTTGCGGTGTTCATTATTTTGTAACAACATCTCATATTTCTATCCAGGTAGAACACGTTCCTCGACATTCTATCTTTCTTCAAAGCCCACTGCCATCAGTATAGCACTCACTCATTTTGACGTATAAACAATATATATATATATATATATATATATATATATATATATATATGTACAAGGTGTTGCAAAAATACCGACAACGGAGGTAAGGCGGTATATTGAGATATTCGTAAATTAATTAGTAATTTTTTAACATCTCACCTCATATTTTATGTTTCTTCAAACACGGGGGGGGGGTCCCGCGCCGTAGCCGAGCGGTTAAGGTAGGAAGCCTTGGCGCAGAGCTACGGGACTTGCGCTGGTTCGAGTCTCCATGGGGGAAGAAATTTTCTCATGGTATTTCGGCCAGTATGGGACCGGTGCCCACCCAGCATCGTGAGGCAATTGGGTAGCTACAATAAGTAGCGGCTCCAGGTTGAGGAACCAGCTATAACGGCTGGGGGACTCGACATGCTAACCACATGTCACCCCTACACTGGCTGTTGATCATCTACCTCTGTGATTGACATATGTAGATGTGAAGGGCCAGCAGCCGGCTGGTAAAAGGGCAACCGCTGAAAAGTGGAAAGACCCTCAATCGGAAATCAAACATGGGAACTAGTTTTCAAGAGAAGGATCTCTCTCATTTTCAACCGACATTATGACTACCGGATTTTCGTTGGAATCTCCATCAATAACGTTTGCCATCTGATGTTGATTTGATGAACTTTGAGATGAGGTCACGTTCATCAGGAATCTCGAAATTCAGAGCAGTTTTCATATACAGAGTGATTAAGAAATATGGTCATACATTTGATCGCATTTTGTGACGAAAATATTATGATTAAAGGATATATTATGTTATCATTGGAAAGGGAATCCTTGAAATTACAACAATAGAACAAAGAAGACAAATCACTGCTCACGTGCAGCTTGGCGGGTTGATTTTTGTGGGCTAGGGTCGAAAGCCTTCACAATTCTGTTCGTTGTTTCTGCATCCGTGCTAATGCGAGGCCTTCCAGGAGGTTTGATTTTCTGCATCCTTCCCGTTTCCAGCAGTAGTTTTCTCCACTTCTCCAGAGTCGACGGCTGCAATGCTACGTTAAACTCACATCTTGCCCGTCTTGCGGCCTCACGATCATTAGCATACGTATTGCCCATGCAGCAATTGTAATTTGCTGTTACATATTCAACGCCATTTTGACTAATGACGTAAGTTCTACACTGTTTTGTTTTATTCCATTGTTGTAATTTGAATAATTGCCTTTCCAATGGTAATTTAATATTTCCTGTGGTGGTAATATTTTGATCACACAAAGCGATCAAACGTATAGCCATATTTATGATTCACCCCGTATATATTCTTGTAAAATTCTTGTAAAATTTCAATAGACGATGCAAAATTATTTATTTCCTGCAGAATACCTTTGATTGCTTGAAATATTCTTTTGTATGTTAAGCTTATATCTGAGAAAAATAATCTATTTGTATTTCAGTATTTTGTTCCATTAAACCTTTGCTTTTCTAAAAAAATCCCACATTCTCTTGCAAGTTATTCAATACCAATACGTAAATAAATGTCATTCATAAATTCACTCGTGTCTAAGATAAATAGTTTGTACATCTTACAATTAGGGAATTTATTAACGAAATGAAAAAATTCTGGAAAAAGAAAAAAAACATGGTGAGTTATTTCTACTTCCTTTGAAATGCAACATAAATTGAAAGTATATTTGAGCATTACCACTAAGAACTGAATTGCACTTCTCTGATAACACTGGTCAACATGATTTTTGTCTCATGGGTACCAATAGCTGAACTTAATGCAGTTTTTTTTATAGTTTTTTCAAATATGTATTCGGAATTTCTCCATCACCAAAGTTCTTTTTATTTCAATTTAAATTAATGGATTTAAATAATTATATTTTTCAATAAATGTTTTTTCGTCCATTTGTCCATTGTAAAATAAAATCAAATGAAGTAACTCAGGAGATTTGAGCTATGGAAAAGAGATATCAAGGCAAATTGAATCCTAATATGCTGGCCGATTATTGTTGGACTATCAAGACGGATGATCCACATGCGAAATATAGCAGAAAATCGTAATTTCTTACTTTCTAGGTGAGTCCGAATGTTCGAATATTGTTTAGTTACAAATGCGGAAAATATTAAAGTGATTGAAATTATAAATTCCTGTCTCTCGGAAACCTTGCGCGATGGAGAAAAACAGATATCATATTTGAATTCAGGAGAAAAAATACTATCAGAATCGCATATTTTTCTTTCTGAGATAAAGCAAAATTCTTTTTTGTTGCTCAGTGTAACAGCCATGTAATTTGAATTCGTTATTCAAGGCATCTTTTTGAATCTCATTCTCCAAAGTACTGCTTGAGCTGACAAGAGCATACTGATTCATTTGGAAAGGGATACAAGGATCAGACAGCTGCGGCTACTTTGAGAGTATCTCCACTAATAGCAAGAGGTCAGTTCTATGTTCCTTGCTAATAGGGTTAAGAGTATTAATGACGGGTCATTTGGGGATGGGGTGACAAAATACTAAAGAGCACGGAAACGAGAGTTCACTGCTGTCCAGGGAGACTCTTGCACTCAAAACCCCCGACCATGTTGACAGCCAAATCTTGTATTACGTAGCTAACATTTCCTCTCTGTGTTTATTATAACTTGAGTTATAGAGGAGACGTCTGACTACGTTCGTGGGATAAAGATTTATTTATACATTTTCTCTTTACTAGCTTTATATTGCCCATTACTGAACCATAATAATAACAACAATAATAATAACAATAATCACAATAATAATAAATTAAAATTTTATAAAATAATGGCTGTCCCTGTCCTTTTGTATGGGAGTGAATCTTGGATTACCACCACCAAACAAGAAAGTAAAATCCAAGCAGCCGAGATGAAATTTTTAAGAAGAGTAAAAGGCTGCACTAGGATGGACCAGATAAGAAACGAGGATATCCGTGAAGAACTCCAGATCTACTCCATAAAAGAAAATATATTTAACAACAAGATACAGTGGAAAGAACATGTAGAAAGAATGGAAGAAAGTAGATTACCAAATAAAATCTTCCATTATATTCCAAGAGGAAGAAGAGATGTCGGACGTCCTCGGAAGAGATGGTCTTAGATCTATTAGTGAAGACGGAACAGGCAACTCTTGCCTAAACCAGGAAGTGAAGAAGAAGAAGAAGAAGACAATAATAATAATAATAATAATGTATTGATATTAATAATAATTAAAGAATTAAATTAATGTTTTTATTACCTCACCTCATATCCTTTTTCTTCTAGACTGCAGTTTCGGAGCTTATCTCCATCATCAGTAGCCTCTGGTTGACGGTGTTACGTTGTTTCTTGGCGCGCTTCTTCTTTCTTCTATAGTTCTTTCGGTTTATCTGTGTGTTTGATTAGGCTAGCTTTTGTATCGATTAAATGTTTTTCAGACCAAGCATGGACTGCTACAGCTGACTTGTCCACTTCACCGTTTTTTACATTTCTAAGATGTCCTTTCATTCTAGTTTTTAAATTTCTTTTTGTTTTTCCTATATAGATTTTGTCACAATCCTTACATTTGATTTGATATATTTCGGATTTGTATTCTACATAAGTTTTTGGGCAATGGTGTTTTCAAAATAATAAATAATTGTAAAATAATAACATATTTGTTGGAAAATATTTGCGTTCATTATAAACAACTAACTAACGATAACAGTGTGACCAATGTTTACACGATAAGCGCTGAAAATAATTTAGTTGAGAAGTACGCGGAAAGTACGTATTTATTGCTTTTTTATATTGTTTCAAATAAAGTTTAGTTCATTCGAAATACAGTGATTTGTTTTGTGTTTATTAACACTACATTTTGGATATATTTTTGTATATGCTATGTACGTAGTATACATAAAGGGCAGTGGTTTTACTTCCCGCACGAGGTAGGTAATATGTAATATTACAGTACAGTTATGTAGGTTGCCAACGCGGGAACCTCAACGGCTTCAGAAGCGGAAGACGAAACTTGTTCTCAACGGTAAAGAAGGCGGAAGAGAAACCTGCAAGACAAGGAGTAGATGGGACCTCAAAGCTTTGGTTAGCAACCCATCTAGGAGAAGGAAACTCCGGAATAAATCCCCGATCCACTAGGGGAACTGGTTGTGCATCTGGGCTGGTAACCCGGCCATGTAAATAAATCCAAACTCATCTCTCTCACAGTGTTCAGCCGGACGGATTTAAGGTTCAAGGAATGTAGGAAGCGTTTGTCGTTTCATCCGAGGTTTGATCCTTGGGACTGCGAACAATGTATAAGATACAACTTGAAGTGGGTTGCTAGCCCGTTTTCATGGCGAGTTTATTATTTGGGGTTTCCTCCCTAGGACGATTGCCTTCATCCAGCTCCAGAGCGCAGCCTGCCCCGTTTTATTTCGGAGTTGTTTCTCCTAGATGGGTTGTCTTGCAGGACTAACGAACCCCATCCGCCCGTTTGTCAATCTACAAGGCAGTAGATGTAGAGTTGCCTCTTCCGTCAGGTACACCGTACCGAAGGATTCCTTCTCCGCAAAAACTAAACAAATAATAAGCACATGCGAAATGAAAATCTTAAGAACTATTCAGGGGAAAACATTATTTGATAAAATACACAATACAGAAATTAGGGACAAATGCCATATTCAAGACATAACCAAATTTATTATAGATAGACGAAAATATCGGAAGGGTCATATAGAAAGAATGGAAGAAATCCGGCTTGCAAAAAGAGCTAAAGAAGATAGACCAATGGACGGGAGAAGAACAAGAGGAAGACCAGACAAGAGATGGATATAGACAGTAAATACACATCCAATACGTCTTCCTCCGAGGAGTGATTTTGGAAATAAACAGGATGAAAATCCTACAAATTAAGTTTTAAGATGAAGAAGAATGTAGGAAGACCAGTGAAAATATGGACAGAACAACTGTGAGGCGGAACAGGCAATTTGCCTAGCCCGTGAAGTGTAGAAGAAGTTATTTAGGTTGGAAACCCCGATATTTAGGAAATTGAATTTTCAACCATGGTCGCCATTGCTGTAAGTACGACAGAACGCATTATCGTGCAAAAAAATATTAATATGCTTTGTTCTAGAGAAACCTTAATAATAACTGGCTAATGTTTGAATAGAATTAATTTGATGTAAACTACTAGGTCTAGTTTGAATAGGACGACATTTGTAGTGAATATTTCCTCAGAAACACCGTTGCTTGACAACGAGTCCAATGTCTCCTATGGCATCATGCTAATAATGAAAGCTTTTGCGTAATTTATAAGCTGCGTTGAAATTCCTGAGTTAAAACAAGGGCTACTTATGAGCCAGCGAGAGAGACTCAAGTTGCCTTATTAGCGGAGGCAGATGTTGTAGGTAACGTTAAATTATACTCTTTACATTTCTCAAGTTTCAACTACTCTTCACAATATAAAGATCTCGTACAAGAGCAGAACTGTGTGTTCATTAAATAGCCATTTATGTCATGAAACAAGTATATCACGTAATATATAAGCTTTAGAAATATCCTTAAAGCAACGTATGATAGACAAACGAGTAATGCAAAGAATTTTTTTTTACCAGGAAACAGTGGCGTGAGGTGTTAGTTAAAATCATGAAACTTAATATATATATATCATGAAGTTTCGGTATTATGACAGGAAGATTTTAATTTTCAGAACGATACTTTATAATTTTAATAATCTAAATGATGCAGGTTGACTAGTGGTTATGTTCCTTGCCTCTGGTTCCGAGGGTCACGGGTTCAAACCCGACCGGGGTCGATGGATGTTTTTAGGATGGAAAAATCCAATGAGCCAGTCCTCCAGAAGGAACTTCAAGGCGGAGGTTCCGAGTCTGAAGATTTTCCGGCTCCTAAAAGCTTCTTAAGTCTAATAAAAAAAGGCATCTAAGCAGAATTTACAATTCGTTCATGATTTTCAGAGAAAATGTGAGGAAAATAATAACACTGATTTTATTTTATAAAATTTGTACAGTGTGTGCATATATATATATATACAAGATAAGAAAAATAAATGCCTGGATGGGATTTGAACCCGGACCTCTGAGTCACTTATGCTACATTTGTTTTTCTTATACATATTCTCTATTATTACCAGATGTAGCGGGAACTCGGTCTCCACTGCCACCTAGTAGCTGCTATATATATATGGTATGATAAGAAAAATAAATGCCTGGACGGGATTCGAACCCGGATCTCTGAGTCTGTACCTCAGCGTGATATCCATTACACTACCAGGCGAATCTAGTAATAATGGAGAATATAATACATACATAAGAAAAATAAATGTTTGAATTGGATTCGCCTGGTAGTGTAATGGATATCACGCTGAGGTACAGACTCAGAGATGCGGATTCGAATCCCGTCCAGGCATTTATTTTTCTTATCATACCATATTAAGCTTACATTTCTCAATGTTAAACATTTAATTATAACATATATATATAATTGAGTTTATGATTTGCTGAGAGTGTATGACTTATATAATAACATGAACTTTTTTCTAACTTCCGTATGGAAAATATTATTTCAGGATAGGGATCTATGGAGAGCTCAAGTCTGCGCGGCCATTAATCTACGAGTTCGATAGTTTCAATGAGTTAGTTATTAATGACAATAGATAATAATACTAATAATAGCTTTAATTTACCTGGCAGAGTTAAGGCCTTAAGGCCTTTTCTGCCACTCAACCAGGTTCTAAAAATTAAAAAAATAGTCTTACATATAAATTACAATAAACATAAACGATTACATGTTATAAAAACAATACAATTAAAATATATAATATATTTTGATTTACTCTAGATTTAACGAATTAAATATATAATATGTACAAGATATATAGTAAAAAAGGACAATACAGCATCAGAAAGACAGAATAAATAAATAGAGAAAAATTAATTATTAGACAACAGGTAACTGTATAAGCGTGACTTAAAGGTCTCAAGTGAGCGGCAACCCCTGACATCTTGAGGAAGGAAATTCCAGAACCGGGCAGAGGCTACTGTGCCATTGAGAGAAATTTAATTGCCTTTCCCATCCAAGTAATACCTTCGTTTCCCACTTAATTCCTCTTTCAGGCGATATGCTAACCACATGTCATTTGCTGACATCTGTTGGGAGATAAGCTAATTAAATTAGCTTAGTCAAGAAACTCCAACTAGCGAGCACTTATGTTCTCACGTGAGATGCATGGTTAACTAACTAACTAATTCACAGGCACTACTGAACTCGAAATACGGCTGCGCGGACATAAGCTCTCCATACACCCCTAACTTGAGCCAATGTTTACCAATCATTCCCCGTATAATCTACTTCCCTCAAATCATAGTTGTTATTCTCCCACCTCATTCTAGGTCTACCAAAATGGCGTTTTCTCTCTGCTTTTCCTACAAGAAGTTGCCATGCACATCTTTCATTCTCATTCGTAACACATGTCTTGCCCATCGCGGTCTACGGGGCTTAACCGTTCATATTATATCTGGCTTCCTATAAAGACTATGTAGTCTTCTCCATTCACCTTTCTGTTCATCTCTCTTTAATCCAAATTTTTCCTTCTTCTTCTTCTTCGGCTTTCCCCCACTTATAGATTTGCCGTCTTCAGTTTCCATTTATCTCTTTCATTCCAATCTCCATCTTCCAAATTCCTATCATCCATTATAGTTCTGACGTAGGTTTTCCATTTCCATCTTGGTCTGCCACGTTTATTTCTCCCAGGGGTGATCACTGGTATATATTTTTTGACCATCTTTCATTTTCCATTCTTTGTACATGACCATACCATTTAAGCGTTTGATTTTCAATCCTCTTAACAGATGTGGTGACATTCATTTCTCACTAAAGAAATTAATTTCCTATTTTATCCTGTCTTGTTTTTTGGAGGCTTCTTCTATAATAATCAAATTCAACTGTTATAATTTTTCCTAAGAACATTATTCTCAAATACTCGTAATCTCCTCCTTTAAAGAAAGAGTCCATGTTGGGATGCAAGGTTATAAGATAGTGGAATAGACTAACAATTACTAGATTTCTCCAGATTTAAATTTTTTTTTATACACGAAGAGTGTTATTGCAGAGAAAGGTTTTGTGATACAGTCAGTGCTTTGCTACAAACGAATTCTAAATTGAAGGAGACATATAGTAGCCAGCCCAAACAGGTGAGCAATATATTTGTGTTAAGTCAGACCACAACCAAAGCCCAACCTAAAATCTTCTCTGACGTCTTCAGTCAGGTCAATCCTGAGGGGAGACTCGAGAGGATTTTTTTGAAAGTAGTAGAAATTGCCTTCTTTTTTTAGACAAATCTCTTCCTATCTCTGCAACATTTTTAGAATTCTTTGAAATATAAGATGGAAGGCTGTATAAAATAGAAACCCATCCCAAAATATTAATACAACACAAATATAATAACCGACTCGATTTTTTAGTTTTGAGACTTTCGGATTTTAGCGAGATGAGTCGTAGACGGAATGTTCAATAATGTGATTAGAAAAAAAAAAAAAAAAGGTTTTGGAGCTAAAAAGACAAATCTGCAAAATAAAGTATAATATGATTAAAATTAATAAGATTAAATCTAAACCTTATCAGACAGGGATACTAGCGCTTATGAAAGAATATGTAAATATTCATAAAGTTTTAACAGAAATAAGTGAAAAGGAAAACATAAAAAAACATATTACTATACCTAGATGCATACAAATATTGAAATCAATTTTGAGACATAGGGGACTGGATGAATTTTAGCTCAGAAAAGGAATCCATGCGAGGCTTATATCACAGTAATATTAGTCTATTATATTCTCACATAATATTGAAATCAATGATCAAAGTCGAGCTATTCGCCTGCAAAGATTAATAGAACTAAAAAAAATCCACCTGAACGAGATTTGAACACAGGAGCATAAATATGGAGATCTTAACTTTAAATCCCGGTTCAGGTAGAATTTTTTCTCTTTAGTTGTATGCGTATAAGTATACAGCATCCAGAATATAATAATAATAATAATAATAATAATAATAATAATAATAATAATAATAATAATAATAATAACAATAATAATAATAACAATAATAATAATAATAATGATCACCATCATCATCACTCCAGGGATTAGGCAATTGCCCGTTCCGACTTCATAATGCATCAGCCCAACGTCTTCTAGGTCTTCCAACATCACGTCTTCCTCTTGCTTGATAATTTTTTGCTAACAATGGATATCTCTCCTTACTCATTCCATCCATGTGATCAATCCATTTCTGTCTGTAATTCATGACTTTATCCAATAAAGGCTGTATTTTCAATTCTTCTCTTATATCCTCATTTCTTATTCTATCAAGTCTTGTACATCCTTTTACTTGTCTTAGGAACCTCATCTCCGCCGTCTGTATTCTATCCTTCTGTCTTTTCACTGGAGCCCCAAGTTTCACATCCATACAATATTGTGGGAACCGCCATAACATTACACATTTTTATCTTGGTTTCTTTTCTAATAATAGTAATAAAAGTAATAAATGTAATAATAATAAAAGTAATAACAATAATAATAAATTAGAAAAATAATAGTTCATCATCATTATAGTAAATTCACGAATTTAGGTCATTTGTTGACCTGTTTCGGCCTCAAGAGAAACACCATCCAAAAGTCTTCTGAGTAGATGTCGTGATCTTCTTCTTCCTGCAGGTTGATATTTTAACATTTGTTTGGGTATCCTGTGATCTTCCATTCGATGAATATGTTCATCCGCCATTATAATAGTCATTCAAAATATTACACTATAAATGTTTCCTACAGAATCAACAAATGATTAATAAAATCCTAAATAGGATAAGAACTTAACATACTGTGTTTTTGATAGCCTGCGAATTCGTGCTGTGAAACTAAAATTATAGAATTATACTGCGTGCGAGAAAAATTTTGAATTTTAAGATTTAATTTATTATGGATTAATGCCAGTCTCTTTTTCCATCAATGCTTTTTTTTTAGTATCCAAGTTTTTAACACAATATAATATGCTATGTTGTGAAGAGGAAATAAGAAATATAAATAATAGAGGAAAATTTGCAATTGCTTGCCTCAATGTAATATTGTGACATAAAAATATAAGTAATAAAAATAAAATGAACATATATCATACAATTATTAACAGCATCAGTACTTATGGATCAGAACTTTGGCCATTAACAACCAAAAACAAATAAGTATATTTTGGCAACGGAAATTGATTTTATACGAAGGTTAGCAAGAATTTCAAGAAGAGAAAAAATTAGGAACTAAGTTATAAGGGAGAAAATGAAGATTGAAGACACTATTTTAGATTATATTAAAATTCAACAATTAAGATGTATACGGACATGTCCAGCGAATGGAAGAGGATCGGCTACCAAAATCTGTTTTGGAATGGAAACCTGAGGGAAGACGAGGCAGAGGAATACCTAAAACCTCCTGGAGTCAGGGAATATGTTTATACATGAAGGAGAGAAACATCTACAACCAGGAGATTGAATGGATCGAAAAATTGGTTATTAGGAATCGAACGATGTCAAAGACATTAATCAACCGATGATCTATCTATCTAATATGCTATGCACAATACGCGACAGAAGTCATTATTCTTTCTCTCTGGAGGATGCCAAATTTTCTATCTTTTAAAGAAAGGAACAATTTTTTTTCAATCATGATCGTGGTCGAATTTGAAATTCCAAAGTACCTCAAGTCACAGAAATCGACGGTTGGCTCAACTGGACTTCTACTAGCGCTTGATTTTTCAGTTATATTGTTGTAAACTATAGCTCTTCTTCTGTATTTACTAACATTATTTAACATGTTAAACATTTTCAAACGATTTTTACATTATTAGACAATTTTGAAGTATTTATTTAAATATGCAAATCACAATATTATGACACTGTTAGACAATATTGTGATGCTAACTGCTATTTTCTCCAAAGAGTATATTACTATGATTTTTCTATCGCTGTTTTGGGTTGTCGCTGCTTGGATCAACTTTAGGGAATGATAAGTAAGTGTACACCCATTTTTAATACCGTTTGGCAATTTTAATATCTTCTTCTTCTTCACTTCCTGGTTTAGGCAAGAGTTGCCTGTTCCGTCTTCACTAATAGATCTAAGACCATCTCTTCCGAGGACATCCGACATCTCTTCTTCCTCTTGGAAAATAATGGAAGATTTTATTTGGTAATCTAACTTCTTCCATTCATTCTACATGTTCTTTCCACTGTATCTTGTTGCTAAATATATTTTCTTTTATGGAGTAGATCTGCAGTTCTTCACGGATACCCTCGTTTCTTATCTGGTCCATTCTAGTGAAGCCTTTTACTCTTCTTAAAAATTTAATCTCGGCTGCTTGGATTTTACTTTCTCGTTTGGTAAAACAAAAGTAATGGCATTTTGTGGAAGAAATACTCTGAGTGCAAAAATAGTAATTAGAGATGAAATTATTGAACAAGTATCCCACTTTAAATATTTAGGATGTGACATCAGCTATGGGTATGATAATATTAATATTATTAATATATTTTTTAACCTTTACACTGCTACGAACGGGTATATCCGTTGGCGAAGAAAATGCTTGCTGTGCTATGGGTGTGTATATCTGGCGCATGCGCACTGTTGTTCTATAGGACTTTGAAAATATTTCACGCTAGTTTAAATCCAGTTTTTCCAGGACGATTTTAGCAAATCTGTACGATTAAATACTCAAATAAAGGAACAATTTTGTGATTTTGATAGTTTTAAAATTACAATACTTAGGCGTACAACTATACTTTTTTATAGGGAAAGGAATATTGCATTATATGAAATTACCCACATAGGAACTGAAAATAGCAATACATATAGTATTCTGTTGTCCCAGATATGCTGATGTAACGTTATTACAAATGTTTGATTGAGAGTGACAATAAAGTTGTCTTTTGCAGAAAAAGAGGGAATCCGGGTTTGCGGTGGAATTGATTTGTAAACTCAATGCATACAGTGTCTCGCTAATGACAGAATTGCATGTTCCGATGTTAACACGGATAAAGTAATTAGAATTATTCATGGATCTGCATACTAATCTAGATGCGTGTTAACTGTAAAACTATCTCAAGAGAATTGTTGACTCTTCTATTCAAACTATCACGTTACGATATTCAATTAATTTCAAATCCAATGAATACTTTTTTTAAGTTTTCTAATGCAATTATTAAAATTACAAATGGGTCCTGAATACCGATGTTTAATACACTAATCTCTTGGCTTAAAATAGTGCTCCTGGAAAATAAATAAATACTAAATAATATAAAATAATTATATTTTATGGGGTAGGAATATAACACTGACCAACAAAATATAAACTTTTTTTTCTCAGAAAGAAAAATATGTGATTACATTGTATTGTAAGCCTATGTTTTCCCTTTACAGAGATTTAGGCGCTCTCCCCCTACAGGGAAGAATTTGAACCATACTAATTTAGTTACACTTGTTTTCGTATAGCTATCATTTTGAGTGGTCCGTGGTCAGCGTTCCGCCTCATACTGACATCTAGGAAACCAAGGTAGTACTAGGACGGGAAAATTGCGTAAATTTTGCTTAGAGGCCTTTTCATTCAGGCTTAAGGATTTTTTACGAGCCTGAAAATCTTCATACTCGGGACCCACAGCTTAAAGTCCCTCCCGGAGGACTTGCTCCTTGGATTTTTCCGTCCTAAAAAATCCATCGACTCCGGCCGGGTTTGAACCCGCGACCCTCGGGACCAGAGGCAAGGAGCATAACCACTAGTCCACCGGGCCGATAAAATATGTGATTCTGATAGTATTTTTTCTCCATCGCACAAGGTTTCCGGGAGACAGGAATTTATAATTTCATATATTATAATATTTTCTACATTCGTAACTACACAATATTCGAACATTCGGACTCACCTAGAAAGTACGAAATGACGATTTTCTGCCATATTTCTCCTGTGGAGCATCCCTCTTGATGTTCCAACAATAATCGGCCAGCATATTAGGATTCCATTTGCCTTGATATATCTTTTCCATAGCTGAAATCTCCTGAGTTAGCTCATTTGGTTTTATTTTACAATGGACAAATGCACTAAAAACGTTTATTAAAAAATAATCATTTAAATTCATCAATTGAAATTGAAATAAAAAAACTGTGGGCGATGGACAAATTCCGATTACATATTAGAAAACACGATAAAAAAACTGCATTAAGTACAACTATTGGTACTCATGAGACAAAAATCATGTTGACCAGTGTTATCAAGAGGACTGAATTATTAATATATAACACAATTGTAAAGAATATTTTATTGTATCGTGTGGAAATATGGACATTGAAGCAAAAACACAAAAATAAATGATTAGTCACAGAAACGGATTTTTAAGAAGATCGGCAAGAATATAAAAATTAGACAAAATAAAAAATAACACAATTAGAGAAATTATGAATGTAGAGGAGGATAATTTACAAGAGATTGATAAAGTCCAACTAAGATTGTATGGACATATAATGAGAAGAAGGGACACATAAACAAACTAAGAAGTATGGAAATGGATACCTCCTGGAAAAGGGAAACGTGGTAGACCAAAGCCAATGTGGATAAAGGGAATTCAAGACAACATGAAGAAGAGAAATATGACAGAAGCAGACACACAAGATCTGGAAGTGTGGAAGAAAAACAAAATATGTATTTTGGTTGAGGATACCTGTGTAAATAACAGAAACAATCCTGAATAAAAAAATATATAAAATAGTTTTAAAAAGTAATTGTAATTTTTTTAATATATTTTTCAAAGCTAGGTTTGCATCCAAATCTTTCTCGGTCGTCCCTTTGTTCTTCCCTCTGTTGGTATCCAATACCAGTGTAGTCTTTTTCCTTTCTTTTTTATCGCATTTATTATATCTAGTTTATTTTGCATTCTCATCATTTTACCTCCTTCTCCTTTAAGAAAAAATATTTTTACAATCATTTATACAATTTAATTCACGATAACACTGATCAACAAAAAAAAGAAACTTTTTTTTTGTCTCAGAAAGAAAAATATGTGATTCTGATAGTACGTTTTCTCCTGAATTCAAATAAGATATCGGTTTCTCTCCATCACGCAAGGTTTCCGAGAGACACACATTTATAATTTCAAACACATTATTTTCTGCAGGAAAACCATATGGAAAACGCCCAGTTGATAGACCAAGAACGATGTGGGAGAATACAATTAATCATGATTTAAGGAGGAGTAGATTATGCAGGGGATGATTGGAAAACATTAGCTTAGGATAGGGATATATGGAGGGAGCTTATATCCGTGCGACCATGAACCTACTAGATCGATACTGCCAGTGAATTAGTTAGATATCCAAATAAAATAGTATATCTTGAAGTAATGGTCCACCGCTGTGGTCTCGAGGTAGCGTGCTGCCTTGTCACGCAGCGGGCCCGGGTTCGATCCCGGTCGGGGCAGTTTACCTGGGTGAGGTTTTTATCGGGGTTTTCCTCACCTGTAAGACAAATTTCAGGAAACCCTTAAGGCCCAAATGATCCCCGAAATCACATGGCCATCATTATCATCACCCGTATCATTATCATAGTCATGATCCTTCACCGGTGTGGAAAGCAACGGGAAGCTACCTCACCTGCAATTCCCTAGTAAAGCTGCAAAGCATAGTATGAAAATGCTATGATTGCAGAGAAGGACCTTGCCTTCGGGCAGAATTACTATGGATGGATGAAGTAATGAAAGGTTTGTTTGCCATTGTTGATATGCGCATACTTTGCAATGGTGAAATGCGAAATTTTGTAAGATGATCGTGGTGAAATATTCATTGACAAGTTGTAAGTACAGAAGGTTTTGAAATACAAACGAATTTTCTTAAATAATTTTCCGCCACAAGAATACATTTTTTGTTTGCTTCAACGGAGAATTAACACAGTGTTCTTACGTACATTTAAAATTCGAATGATAACTTAAACACAAGATCACAACATAGTCTCTTACTTAATATACCGCAACATAGGACATCACATCACTCCATGTCATATACCATCTCCACTTCTCGCAACTGGAATTCCCTACCACAAGAAATAAGGGGCTGCCGGACATTGGCATCTTTTAAAAGAAATCTAAATTTATATTTGCTCTAAACTCGACTTCATTATTATCCAGTGTAAGATATATATATATATATATATATATATATATATATATATATATATATATATATTAATTGGTGTTTCCCGTATAATGTATCATATTTATATTATTATTATTATTATTATTATTATTATTATTATTATTATTATATCGTATCATTATTGTTATTACCCTATAAAATGTTGTTTGTACATGACATTTACATTGCTACATTTATTGTATCTTTAACTGTTTATAATTAGTATAGTGTATATCTATATTTGTCGAATATTTATTTGTATTTGTGCTGGTTGAGTGGAAGAGAGGGCCTTATGGCCTTAACTCTGCCAGAATAAATAAAGTATTATTATTATTATTATTATTATTATTATTATTATTATTATTAATTTTTATTTTAAATTTTAAGCAAAATATTCATGATATTAGAAGATATTGTAGCTATCGATTAGGGGTATATTCCCATATCCTGAGGAAATAGGGAATGAATTACTTCTACGCAGAAAACTATTTGTCGTCTAGGTGGTTTGGTATGGGATGGACATTCTAATAGAGAGAAGAATAGGATCGAAGCTTACTTTAAAATCTCCTAACATATTGGTTTCTGGAATAGTGCTGGAGGTGGAACAATGCCTAAGAGGATTATCGGTATTTCCAGTCATCGTTACGTGCGGAGAAAAGGTTCCGATATTAGCTTCATGTTGGTCGTTCGCTTCTCGATATTGCTAGCAAACGTTCGGACTTACGTTGTCAGTTTTCATTAACAAGTTTAAGAGAATTGTCACTTTATTATTTCACTTTTATGCCAACATCTTCGAAATTTTCATTCAATCAAATTCCTGATTACTCTTCAAATTACTGATTTAACCCTTAAATTGGCAAAACACAAATTTCTTCTCTTAGTTATTTGATTGTGGCGGACCGTAGTGAAAATGGAAACTTGTATAACTGTTATTATTAGGTATATTGTATAATTATACATACATTTAAGTGGTTTCATTTTGTTCGTTTTCTTCTGATTTATTTGAAATATTAAATTAACTAACCAACTGATGTATCCAAAAGGATACTATGAATTTAAGGGTTAAATAACAGTAAATATAACTTCATATTATGAGAAAAAACACTTCAATATTGAGCTCGCAAATGCTATCATTTCATTAAACTCTATAAACTAACAACCTAACTGGCATCAACCCGTAAGTACACGGCCGCATGGGCATAAATCTCTCCATACATCCCTATCCTAAGCTAATAATTTCCCAATCATTCACTGTATAATCTACTTCCCTCAAATCATAGTTAATTTTGTTCTCCCATCTCATTCTAGTTCTACCAATTAAGAATTTTCCTTCTGGTTTTCCTACAAGAAGCTTCCATGCACGTCTTTCATTCCCCATTCCTGACAAATGTCCTGCCCATCGCAGTCTACGAGACTTAACTGTTCTTATTGTATCTTCCTATTAAAGACCATGTAGTTCACTGTTATATAGTCTTTTCCATTTAACTTTCTGTTCACCACTCTTTGGTCCAATTTTGTTTCTAAGAACTTGATTCTCAAATACTCTTAACCTCCTTTCCTCCCTTAAAGTAAGGGTTCATGTTTCGCATCCATATAATATAACGGGTAGAACATAAGTGTACCTCGACAATTGTTATGGACGGCCATGAGAAATGTGAATATCTGTGATAAATGGATTATATTGTTAGGAGGATCTATAGTAATACAAAAACTAAAGTAAAAATAAGCGACTTAAACATTTTCTTCCTACAACTCTTAAAAGAATTTTAATCCAAACTTTAGTGATGCCGCATTTTGACTACTGTGACGTTTTACTAACTGACATAAGTGACGGGTTGTCGGACAAACTGCAGCGTGTCCATAATATGTGTATCAGATTCATATTTAATGTTCGAAAATACGATCACATTTCTCCATTATTCCACGAATGTCATGGCTACATCTAAAAGAGAGAAGAAAATCGCACTGTCTAATTCTCCTATTTAAGATCCTACATACCTCGATTCCCAATTATTTATCATCCCGTTTCCAGTATCTATCCTCAAACCATAACTTAAACACAAGATCACAACATAGTCTCTTACTTAATATACCGCAACATAGGACATCACATCACTCCATGTCATATACCATCTCCACTTCTCGCAACTGGAATTCCCTACCACAAGAAATAAGGGGCTGCCGGACATTGACATCTTTTAAAAGAAATCTAAATTTATATTTGCTCTAAACTCGACTTCATTATTATCCAGTGTAAGATATATATATATTAATTGGTGTTTCCCGTATAATGTATCATATTTATATTATTATTATTATTATTATTATTACTATTATTATTATTATTATTATCGTATCATTATTGTTATTACCCTATGAAATGTTGTTTGTACATGACATTTACATTGCTACATTTATTGTATCTTTAACTGTTTATAATTAGTACAGTGTATATCTATATTTGTCGAATATTTATTTGTATTTGTGCTGGTTGAGTGGAAGAGAGGGCCTTATGGCCTTAACTCTGCCAGAATAAATAAAGTATTATTATTATTATTATTATTATTATTATTATTATTATTATTATTATTATTAATACTTTAACAGAGGAATTCACAGTGAATAAAGGCCTCAAGCAGGGATGCAGTTTATCACCAATTTTTAACATTTATTTAGACCAGGCTCTTAACTTGTGGTATAAAAAATCTTCTGAAATGGGTATTCCTATAGGAGGAAACGTACTGCATTCATTGTTGTTTGCAGATGATCAAATAATTTTTGCAGGGGTTGAAGATGATATGAAATATATGATAAATAAACTAATGGAAGAATATAAAAAATGGGGACTGAATAAAAATTTACAGAAAACAGAATACATGTGTTTGGGAAAGGATGTGGATGACCTCATACTCGAAACAGGGAAAATAAAAAAAAAAGTGATTTTTTAAAAATATATTGGGTCAATAATTACAAGTTCAGGTACCCGTGAAAGAGATGTACAGACTAAAATTGCAATGGCAAAAAATGCAACTAAGAACTTACATGGACAAATTTGGAACAAAAATATTACAACGGAAACTAAAATGAAGATTTATAAGAGCATAATACAGAATATTTTATCATATGGAAGTGAAACTTGGTCTTTGACGGAATTACAACAGAATAAAATTAGAACAGTTGAATTTGATTATTTTACAAGAAGCCTCCAAAAAACAAGACAGGATAAATAAGAAATGAATTCCTTTGGAGAGAAATGAATGTCACCACATCTGTTGTTAAGAGGATTGAAAATCAAACACTTAAATGGTATGGCCATGTACAAAGAATGGAAAATGAAAGATGGCCAAAAAATATATACCAAAGGTCACTCCCTGGAAGAAATAAACGTGGCAGACCAAGATGGAAATGAAAACCTACGTCAGAACCATAATGCATGATAGGAATTTGGAAGCGGGTGATTGGAATGATAGAGAGAAACTGAAGACGGCAAACCTATAAGTGAGGGAAAGCCGAAGAAGAAGAAGAAGAAGAAGAAGAGATACAGTAAAATGTTGGAAAATAATAAAGAAAATTAGGAAATTTGGTGTACAATATTTATGTTGAATTAAGGAAATCCCATCTGTATCCTTCGGTACTGCCACCGGCTTCAATATATGAATGGATTTGTAATTACAACATACTTTATTTAACCCTTGTATTGAAACCATATGGGCTAACTCCTATTCAATCAATCAAATCCGGTGTCATAACAGCTGTCGTCGTCTTCCTGAAACCAACACCATTCCTCTCTGCCCATTCACTAGTTCGGTCCCAATCGTCGAGTATCCATAGCTGATTGTACTACCTGCATCCAAATCTTTCTGGTCGTCCCTTTGTTCTTCCCTCTGTTGGTATCCAATACCAGTGTAGTCTTTTTCCTTTCTTTTTTATCGCATTTATTATATCTAGTTTATTTTGCATTCTCATCATTTTACCTCCTTCTTCTTTAAGAAAAAATATTTTTACAATCATTTATACAATTTAATTCACGATAACACTGATCAACAAAAAAAAAGAAACCTTTTTGTCTCAGAAAGAAAAATATGTGATTCTGATAGTATTTTTTCTCCTGAATTCAAATATGATATCGGTTTCTCTCCATCACGCAAGGTTTCCGAGAGACACACATTTATAATTTCAAACACATTATTATTTTTTTTATTTTCTTTTTCAAATGCCCCAGGTTTGCCTTTCGACATTCCTGGTTTCTCTCCTGGCATGGCGTACTTGAAACCCACTTCTGAGGTTGGGGCGCCTGGAAGGCGGGGTTACGTTGCCCCGATGATATGATGGGTGATGATGATTATAATGGTGCGCCAGGAGAGTCCCTAATCCTAAGCTTAACCTAAGATGAATATGAATGATGATGATTGTGATGGCCATATGATTTCGGGGACCGTTTGGGACTTAAAGTTTTCCTGAGATTTGTCTTACAGATGAGGAAAAACCCCGATAAAAATGTCACCCAGAAAAACAGACCCGACCGGGGATCGAATCGGTGGACTCAAACACATTATTACTTTCTACATTCGTAACTACACAATATTCGAACATTCGGACTCACCTAGAAAGTAAGAAATGACAATTTTCTGCTATATTTCGCCTGTGGAGCATCCCTCTTGATGTTCCAACAATAATCGGCCAGCATATTAGGATTCCATTTGCCTTGATATATCTTTTCCATAGCTGAAATCTCCTGATGAAAGTGTTCCCCGTTTTATTTTACAATGGACAAATGGACGAAAAAGCATTTATTAAATAATAATTATTTAAATCCATTAATTGAAACTGAAATAAAAAAAATGTGGGTGATGGAGAAATTAGTAATATATATTTGAAAACACGATAAAAAATTGCATTAAGTGCAACTATTGGTGCTCATGAAACATAAATCATGTTGACCAGTGTTAGTATACAAGTAAAAATTTGTGTCCTAACGCCACTCACTGAACCTTTTGTGCTTCAGGATCCGCGCTAGGAGAAATATGGCGTTTTAAATGGTGTATTTTCAATTTTGTACAGGGAGGAATTTAAGACGAGTGTATATCTATGTGTGAGTAGTGTAAAGTATGTTGTAAAAGGTGTCAGTATGAAGAGAAGAGAGAAGTTGAAACCCGGTTTCCGCACATAGCCTACTCCTGCAGAAAAGCACCATGGGGACTACCAGCTTAACGTCACTATCCGATTAATGAATTATTACACTGGTCAACATGGTTTTTGTCTCAGGAGTACCAATAGTTGTACTTAATGCAGTTTTTTATCGTGTTTTCAAATATGTATTCGGAAGTTCTCCATCACCCACAGTGTTTTACTTCAATTTTAATTAATGGATTTAAATAATTATATTTTTAATAAAGTTATTTTCGTCCATTTGTCTATTGTAAGATAAAACCAAAAGAGTTAACTCTGGAGATTTCAGCTATGGACAAGAGATATTAAGGCAAATGGAATCCTTAAATGCTGGCCGATTATTGTCGGACCATCAAGAGGGATGGTCCACAGGCGAAATATAGCAGAAAATAGTCATTTCTTATTTCTAGGTGAGCCAGAATGTTCGAGTGTTGTGTAGTTACGAATGTAGAAAATATTAAAGTGTTTGAAATTATATATTCCTGTCTCTCGGAAACCTTGTGTGATGGAGAGAAACTGATATCACATATAAAAATATAAATCAGAAGAAAAAAATACTATCAGAATCACATATTTTTCTTTTTGAGACAAAAAAAAGTTTATTTTTTGTTGCTCAGTGATACAGACAGCATGGCAATCCTTCTCAACCATAAACTGCAAAGGGATTTGCAATTTAATGCAGAATATGGTGAGCAATCTAGAGATTAAAAATTGTAAACCATACCCTGCCCTTTATTTTAAGATTACAATTTTGAACGACGCCGGGAAACGAACCCGGGCCCACTAATAAGGAAATAGGCATGCCATGCCACCTGTGTCAGTACGGCGGACTAAAACAAGTACAAATTATAAGAATATTACCATAATATGTCAAGGTTTATATATTTCAAAAGAATACACCTAAAATATTCCACACAATGCTAATTAAAATTAAATGTTTACGAATATTAGTATATTTACTAATAATGTCCTTGACATTAATAACTTCATCATCATCTGCTTTCATGGATTAGGTCTGTTGACCCGTTCCGACTTCAGCCCATCTCTTTCTGCTGAAGTTTATGAGTAAGTTATTTTTTACTAGTAGAGGTTACTAGCCTCTAGCCAAACCCCTCTTCCTGGAGGACAGGGAACTGTAATTTCGGAGTGTTCGTCTCCTAGAGAAGTTGCCTTCACTACGGCTTTGGGGACTTCTCTTCTCCCCACGTAACCCTGCGGACGGGGCCCTACCGAGGTACTACTCACTGGGCGAGTGGGACCTGGAGTGGACTACCTCTGTCAAGGGTTCCACTCTACCCTCATTAATAACTTAATAGTAATAATAAAAATGCATGGAATTCATTTTAAGCGGAAACCTTTAGGAGCGCTGCTGCGGCTCTCACTTTTCCCGCTATTGTGCTCGCACCGCCGGGGAGCGAGTTCCGTTACTACAGGCAATCGTATACAGTTTAGAAGCTACAAAGTACAAATAACTCAACTAATTTAGATTATCATGAAAATAGGCCTATACATAGAGGCTTATTACTCACCATTTATTTGACGTCCAAATTTCAACAGTCTGGTCGCTTTGTAGTCTGGCCCCTTGGATATGTTACTTTCCTGCGACAAACGTTTTAGTGATTTTCTAGGACTTACTTCTAATCGCACCCGAATATCCTCAAGTTTCTCTACCGTCAAAACGTGGCTTTCACGCTTTTTCGGTATATCACACATTGAACCTGATTTAATGTCACTTTTTCATCAACTTGGAAAGGCACGATTTTGTAGAAATCGTACAGTCAGAATATTTTTGATAACATCTCCGAACGCGCCTTGTATGGTTATTTCTCAATTAGTAACATTCCACCAAATAAATTCGCTGTTCAACCCTATACTTCATTTACGATTACTTTCTGACACAGTAACACACGTGCAACACACGACAACAAGTGACAAGCGTCACATTACAACACACTGAAGCAACTAACCGCTGGGATGTTGTGTACAACTTGTCTCCCACGCTGCGATCGTACTGCTCACAGCGGCGGCGGCAGAATGATGCGAGGTTTCTTCTTAAAATGGATTCCCTGTAATAATAATAATAATAATAATAATAATAATAATAATAATAATAATAATAATAATAGTAATAATAATAATACCAATGGCAACAGCAATACCAAATACAATGATAATAAAACATAACAATAATAATAACACAGTAAAGTATAAAATTAAAAAAAAAACTATGTTTAAGCTAATAACATTTTAGCATACAAAACCTTAAACTATTACGAAGTAATTAATAAAAAATCAATCCAGCAAATCCTAAAGACAACACTCAATCAAAGACTCAGATTTTGAGAATCAAATGAAGGGCTCGGCTGTATAAAACATGTTAAGTCACAAATTCTTGAAAATTGAGCATGTAAACTGTGCTATGTAACCTTCTGAAGCATTTGGTGCATCTAGTTCTTACATCTGTCAATAGATGACAGATGGTCAGTAGATGGTAAATAAAACTACGTGCACCAAATGCTTTCAGCACGTCACATATCACAGTTTGCATGCTTACTTACTTACTTACTCACTGGGACTATCGAACCAGTAGGTTCATGACCGCGCGGACATAAGCTCTCCATACATCCCTATCCTGAGCTAATGCTTTCCAATCATTCCCTGTATAATCTACTTCCCTCAAATCATACTTAATGTTGTTCTCCCACCTCATTCTTGGTCTACCAACTGGGCGTTTTCCTTCTGGCTTTCCTACAAGAAGTTTCCATGCACGTCTTCCATTACCCATACGCGCAACATGTCCTGCCCATCGCAGTCTACGAGACTTAACTGTTATTATATCTGACTTTCTATAAAGACCATGTAGTTCATTGTTATGTAGTCTTCTCCATTCACCTGTCTGTTCATCTCTCTTTGGTCCAAAAATTTTCCTAAGTACTTTATTCTCAAATACTCGTAATCTCCTTTCCTCCCTTAAAGTAAGAGTCCATGTTTCGCACCCATATAATATAACTGGTAGAATACAACTCAATTTTCAAGAATTGTCAGTTACCATGTTTTACAGCCGAGCCCTTCTAATGTCCGTAATTAACTAATTAATTAAATTGTACGTTACTTCATTGTATGTTTATAAAATTATTTTCAACAACTCTAGTTTTAATTTCAACCATTTTTATGAATTAGCGATATCCTGCAGCTTTACGTTGTAATCATAAGTTCTCTTGATATATATTGTGGAGCGGTGGCAATCCATTTGTTCCAAGCGACAGTGAATTTGCATACATATGCTGCTCCTATGTTAGCCAGATAAGTGACGAATCGTGTAGTTTGCATACAGTTGTTGTACTGCGATTCCACCAGAGGGAGTCCAGCATCTTTTCATCATACTTGATTTAAAATAGACTCAATTATTTTAACCAAGATATTGCAGTAAAGCTAGAATGTATTTGCAGAATATAAATTAACGAAAAAACTGTTCTCCATAAATATTCAATTATTGTTCATTCCCAAATTAGGTGAAACAATTCATGAAGTTTTTTTAGAGTAATGAAATTTTGTTTTCGCCGAGGAATCTAGAATATTGATATTATTAGGATTTTTGTAATTGAAGACGAAAAATGTATTTATTAATATTTTTACTCTTTGCGATTTATATCAACGAAGTAATATATTGCTGGAACAAGACATATAAATTTGGAATGAGAATATCAGAAAATGCAAAATTAAACATCCTATTGTTTGCAGATGACCAAATAATAATTGAAAATTCAGAAGGTAATCTGCAGAAAGGTCTGTATGAACTTAACAAACTTACAGAAGAATGTGGACTAAATATATCTAGAGAGAAAACGAAAATAATGGCATTTGAAGGTGTAGATCCAGTCAGAAGTAAAATTGTACTTAACAATAAGATTTTAGAGCAGGTGAATACTTTTACATATTTAGGATGCAATACCTAATATGAAGAATAAAACGATGTAAATGCAAAAATATATAAATCTTTAAGAATTTTAGGGTTAATAAATTCTATCTTCAAGCCACAGTTAGTCCAAAAACACTCAAGACTAAAAGTGTATAAAACACTGGCTCTTCCAACTCTTTTGTATGGTAGCGAAGTATGGACGTTGAAACAGAAGGATATACAGAGACTTAGATCTGCTGAAATGAGATATCTTCCGAAGACTGCAGGATACATACTACTAGATCACAAAAAATTAAGACATCTTAGAAGAATTACACATGGAACCTTTAGAAAACAACATTTCTGGTTATAAGTCAAGATGGATGCAAAATGTTCATCGAATGGAAGATCATAGGATACCCAAACACAATGTTAAGATATCAACTTACAGGAAGTAGAAGACCAGAACGTCCACTCAAAAGACTTTTGGATGGTGTTTCTCTTGAGGCCTACAAACTACTAGATCACAAAAAAAAAATAAACGAAGACATCTTAGAAGAATTACACATGAAACCTTTAGAAAACAAAATTTCTGGTTTTAAGTCAAGATGGATGCAACATACTCATCGAATGGAAGATCACAAATGTTAAGCTATCAACCTGCAGGAAGAAGAAGACCAGGACGTCCACTCAAAAGACTTCTGGATGGTGTTTCTCTTGAGGCCTAAACATGCCAACAAATGGCCTAAATTCGTGAATGTACTACGATGATGATCTTGTTATTAGCATTGTTAAAAACAAACTATTCTCTCACTGATACTATCGATCCCAGAGGTCCATAGTCAGAAGGGCATAAGCTATCCATACATCCCTATCCTGTACTAATGATTCCTAATCACCCCCTGCATAACTCCCCTCCCTCAAATCATGGTTAACATTATTCACCTATCTCGTTCTTGGCTTACCTCCTAGGCGCTTTCGCTCTCGTTTTCCTACTACAATTTCCATGTCGCTCTCTCATTCCCCATTCGTGCGACATATCCAGCCCATCGCAGTCTATGAGACTTAACTGCTTTATTGCTACCTGCTTTCCCATTAAGCAGTAGCCGAGTTGATAAGACAAGATGCCTTGCGCTGGTTCGAGTCTCCATCGGGGAAGAAATTTTTCTCATGGAATTTCGGCCAGTATGGGGCCGGTGCCCACCCAGCATCGCGAGTCATTTGGATAGCTACAATAAGTAGCGACTTCAGGTTGAGAACACCAGATATAACGACCGGGGGACCCGATATGCTGATCACATGTCGCCCTTACACTGCTTTTGATCGTCTACCTCTGTGATTAACACATGTGGACGTGAGGCTAGCAGCCGGTGGTAGGCCAAGGGCGTTCTAGGCCTTTTGCGCTTGGATGGTACCAGGCAGAAGGAAGAGGGGGAGAAGTAGAAGAACATGGTATGATGGAATATATGATGCCATGATGAAGAGGGGTATGGAAGGAGGGCAATGGGAAGATAGGAATCTCTGGAAAGCAGGAATCAAGGGCGAACTGCTGCAAAGTGGAAAGCCTGCATTAAGTAAGTTTCAGGTGAACTCTTCACCTAATGGTCCTATTTTGCTGGTTAACGAACGTGACCATAGATTTTTAATTAATTGATATGCCCTCAAGTTTGGTTTCAATGAAACAAAAAACTGCCGCCACTAGAGCGTTACGGACGCAAACACACAGACAGTATAAAATGTTGTGTCATGGTCATTTTCGGTGTCAAATATAATGAATCGATGAAGACCTGTAAAACAGTTTTAAAAAATATCTTTATTAAAACAACCTCAATAGCTTAATTGCTTCGAAATTATCTAAGGGAAGGATTTTCAAAGGAAATAAGATAAATTTGTGCATCCATTTCTCCCATCAGTCGTAGGACCCATGGTACCATCAACAAAAATCTCGGATTATGCACATGTGGTCTGTTTCTTGTCTCACAGATGCTCATTCATAAAGTTGAATCTATATATTTTTCGGTCTACCAACATTCCTGTCTCCTTTTGATTTATAATTAAGTACAATTTTAGGCATGATTTCATCTATCATTCTTTGAACATGTTCTTTCCAATTTTTCTAGATTATTTTATGATATGAAAGATTCTTTAACATATTTATGCTCATGTTATATAGTGTATTTAAGGAAAAAGAGGGACTTGTCTAAAAAACCTGAGGAAAAAAAAAATCTGTGTATCGAAGAAGGTCAATGGAAAAGATAAATGTCCACAATGGAGAGAAACTAAAAACTATGTAATGAATGCACATCTTTAGGAACAAAATTAGACCATTCAGGCGATAACACAATGGAAATTAAAAATAGAATCGCACAAACAAAACAAGCAATAAATGCTTTAAACTCTGTTTGGTGGAGAAAAATATTACAAAAAATAGAAAATTACAAATATATCAAACCATAATTCAGAGCATTTTAACATATGGTGCTGAAGTCTGGCAAATTCCTACCAGGGAAATGAAAAGAATTTTAAGTACAGAAATGGATGTTTTAAGAAGATCAGCTGGAAAATCTAGAATGGATAGAATACGAAATAAAGAAATAGGGGAAATTATGGGTGTACAAGAGGAGCCGGACATCATAGAAAAGAAAAGATTGCAGTGGTATGGTCATGTCAAACGAATGCCAGAGCAAAGATTGCCAAAATTTGTTATGGAATGGATCCGAATGGAAAGGAGGAAGAGAGGAAGACCGAAGAAAACTTGGATAGAAGGGATACAAGCAGCTATGAATATCAGAGGAATGGAGGAAGATCAATGGATTGATAGAGAGGAATGGCGTTTGGTTTCCGGAAGGCGGCGGCAGCTGCCATGATACCGGATGATGATGATGATGATATAATATATTTACTTCTTCTTTTATCTAGAAGTTTGCAGCCAGCCATACTTCTCTAAAATCTCATTTCAGCTGCTTCTATAATATTCTCTTCTCTCTTAGTTAAAACCCCAAAATTCAGTACCATATAACAGTAAGGGAACTGTCACAGCTTTATACAATTTTAGTCTTATGTCCTTTCTTGTATTTTTAAATATTCTCTTGTACCCATACCACAATCTTTTAAACTTTCTTACCCTATCCCTCCGACCTGTAGAGAGTATTATATAATGTCAGTGGAACACGTCTATCATAATCCTCAAACTACCCTCCAACTTCCCCGCAACCATGTACTTTGCCGAACATCATAAAACACACAAATCTGATACGACAACCAGAACTTAATGACCTAGTTAGACAAACTGTCTATTAAGTTACAGATTACAGGAATGGAATTTATAAGATAAAGATTCCAAGATTCAGAAAAGGAATCGAGAAACTGACTAGTAATTATGCAATAAAATTATATTTGATGTACAAACTAAAATTGCAATGGCAAAAAATACAACTAAAACATTACAAGGAATAATTTGAAAAAAAATATCACAAAGGAAACAAAAATGAAAATTTATAAGAGCATAATACAGAATATTTTGACATATGGAAGTAAAACTTGGTCTTTGACGGAAGTACAAAAAAATAATTAGAACACTTGAATTTGGTTATTTTAGAAGAAGCCTCCAAAAACAAGACAGGATAAAATAAGAAATGAATTACTTTGGAGAGAAATGAATGTCACCACATCCGTTGTTAAGAGGATTGAAAATCAAACGCTTAAATGGTATGGCCACGTACAAAGAATGGAAAATGAAAGATGTCCAAAAAATATATACCAATGGTCACCCCCTGGTAGAAATAAACGTGGCAGACCAAGATGGAAATGGAAAACCTACGTCAGAACTATAGTGGATGATAGGAATTTGGAAGAGGGAGATTGGAATGCTAGAGATAAATGGAAACTGAAGACGGCAAACCTATAAATGCGGGAAAGCCGAAGAAGAAGAAGAAAATTCTATTTGTGTTGGAAAGAAAAAATTAAACGGGTCGATAGATGAATTAGATACTAAAAATAATGCAGAAGAAGAATGGAGATAGTTAAGCGATTCCTTAAAACTGGGCTTAAAATCAGTTTTTTATTTTCCACAATGCCAATTCAAAACCTTATATTCCAGTGGTTTATTCAGTCTCTATGAAATGCATTTCTATAAATGTGTCACTAATACTGAATGCAATACATTATATTGAACATCGCTTGGCGATTTGTGGGAATATTAAAGTGATGTATTATTGTAAGGAGGGTTTACTAAATTCTGTTGTTTTTCATGTTAGTGTTACAGTCGAATAACACCACAATATTATGTAATGATGTAGGCCTATTTATATATTTATGACGTCACCCAAAATTGGAAAAGATATGTTAATGCAGGTATAAGAGTGAACCGTTTTAAAATACTAAACGTTTTATTGTATGCTGATGATGTGGTTATTATTCAAGAAAATTAAAATAATTTTCAGTACTCTTTACATTAATTAAATCAGTTATGCCAAGAATATAATTTTAAAATAACAAAAGGAAAAACAAAAATAATGGCATTTTTGGGGAAATGGACATATATGATAAAAAATCATAATAGAAAACCAACCTCTGGAACAAATAAATTTTAATTATTTGAGTTGTAATTTTACTATCGACACAAAAACTGAAAAAGACATAAATTGAATACTGTGAAAATTTCAAATAAAATGCGGAACTATACATAAAACATTAAAGAAAAATAGTAGAGATACTAGATTGAAGTTTTATAAAACATTGGCAGTTCCTGCATTACTTTATGAGAGTGAAATTTGGGTAAATACCAAAAATTACAAAGTAGAATACAAAGCGTAGAAATGAACTTCCTCAGAAGATCAAAAGTCTGCACAAGATTGAATTGGATAAAGAATGAAGATGTAACAACAGAGTTAAATATATATCCACTGTATGATGAAATCAAGGAATATAGAGACAAATAGTTTAGACATGTAGAGAGAATGAATGTAACGAGGTTACCGAATGCAGCATTTAACTACAAGCCAAGAGGTTCAAGAATGTAGGAAGGCCAGTGAAAAGATGGATAGAACAACTGTGAGTCGGAATAGGCAATTTGCCTAGCCCGTGGAGTTAAGAAGAAGAAAATGTATTTCTCTATCAAACAATTTATATTCCCGCTGAACGTAATATTAAATACCCTCCGCTAGTGCAACATGTAAAAGTATTTCTTTCTCCACTCTATATAAAACCAGGGCTAATGAAAAAGTATGGGAATGTTCTATATAAGAGTGAGGAAGCCTTTCAGTGCTTAAAGACTCTGTGATGCTAAATTAAAATAAATATGAAATTACTGTATTTTCACGGGTCCTTTACAAGTATACAAAGTTTCAAGTCTATCCTATGTTTCTAAGTGGGTGAAAATCGTGTTCAAAGATTCCGTTACATAAATACAAAGACACTTTTTTCTCTGAAGATTCTGGCCAGGATTTTACAAAATAGATATGAAATTATTGTATTGTCACGGGTCCTTTACAAGTATAACAAAATTTCAAGTCGATCCAATTATTTTAAGTGGGTGAAAATCGCGTTGAAAGATGCAGTTACATAGATAGATAGATATATAGATAGATGAGACAGACAGACAGACAGACAGACAGACAGACAGACAGACAGACAGACAGACAGACAGACAGACAGACAGACAGACAGACAGACAGACAGACAGACAGACAGACAGACAGACAGACAGACAGACAGACAGACAGACAGACAGATAGATAGATAGATAGATAGATAGATAGATAGATAGATAGATAGATAGATAGATAGATAGATAGATAGATAGATACAGGTCAAGCTAATATAAAGCCTGTAATAAAGATTATTTGTCAGTATAACAAATTAGAAAACTTTTTCTAAGACATTATTTTTGAGAAAAGACTTAAAGAATTACCAGCATGAAAAATATCTTCTGTTTTTTATCCAATGCCTCCATGTTGTCATTTCGACATTCTGGTATTCTCTCCTGGTATGGCCTTAGCGTAACCCACTTCAGAGATTGGGCTTCTTTTTCTCTTAGTTGTTTCCTGAGTTTTCTTGCATCTGGTAGAAAACTTCGAGCATTGATGTCACTAGGTTCAATGTTAAGGTCTCTCAGACATTGTAAACTTTCCGCTTTTAGGTTTCGGAGATTAGTCATCATCATCTGCATTCACGGATTAGGTCTGTTGACCCGTTCCGACTTCAGTCCATCTCTTTCTAGTTCTGCCAACATCTCGGGTGCCTTCAGGTTGAATTTTGTTATTCGTTTTGGATATCTATCTTCATTCATTCTGTCTATGTGTTGCTTCCTGTCTATATGTATCTATTTTATCAGTTATTGCAAATATTTCAAGTTCCTGTATTATTTTTGTGTTCTTGATTCTGTCTTCGTCCCGCGCCGTAGCCGAGCGGTTAAGGTAGGAAGCCTTGGCGCAGAGCTACGGGACTTGCGCTGGTTCGAGTCTCCATGTGAGAAGAAATTTTCTCATGATATTTCGGCCAGTATGGGACCGGTGTCCACCCAGCATCGTGAGCAATTGGGTAGCTACAATAAGTAGCGGCTCCAGGTTGAGGAACCAGCTATAACGGCTGGGGGACTCGACATGCTAACCACATGTCACCCCTACACTGGCTGTTGATCATCTACCTCTGTGATTGGCACATGTGGATGTGAAGGGCCAGCAGCCGGCTGGTAAAAGGGCAACCGCTGAAAAGTGGAAAGACCCTCAATCGGATTCTGTCTTCCCTAGTGCACCCCTTAACAGATCTCAAACATTTCATTTCTGCCGCCGTTATCCTACTTAGATCTTGTTTTTTATGTATCCAGGCTTCTGAACCATAGAGCAGTGCCGGTACTATACCGGTAGTAATATATGTATTAATGTCTTGGTAAAGAATATGGCAAATGTTTATATGCTGTAATTTTGTTTCCCATGTTGCACAAAATAATCCAAGTCCTTTATTTCGACGTTCAGTATGTAACATGTGATCAGGGACATCCATCGGAAGATGTAACATTTCTTTAAGTCCACTTCCAAAAGTTTATCACAATTCATTAAAAATGTTTTTGGTATTTGATTTGGTGGTACTGTTTTAAACGAGTAAATTAGAGTTGGAGATTTGGAACAATTTAAAACTGTAAATTTCTAGTCAGGCTTTAACAGCGGTGAAGCAGTCAGAGTTTCAATATTATTCCATAAATTAGTAAGGGTTTGGCTAGAATCAAAAGTTATACGATCTGAAAAGTTGACACCTAAATAACGATTAGTGTCAGTGATTTTATGGGCACGAATTGCATGTCCATCAAATTGGAGATCTTTTCACATAGTTTACCTTTCTCGATTGAAAGCTGCTGATTTGGAAACATTAATTTGAAGGCCTATTTCCTGAAATCTCTGCAGAACTATTCACGTCAGTTCATGGATAGTGCTACATCTTTCCCTATAATCACCGTGTCATCAGCAAAGATCATAATCATTATGAGGTAGATAACCATATTGACTTGTTATTGATTTTTCTGAGAGTACATCGAGAATATGATTAGTTGCGATGTTTTATAAGGATGGTGATAATGGAGAACCTTGTAGAAATCCTTGATTGATAGTAATTAGCCTAGTTTTATTTTGATAGGTTTTAATTTGAGTCGTGATTCCTTCGAGATTTAATATTAATTTTGACTATTTAACTCAAGCCCCAAATGGGACTCAATGACCAATCACGTTTCAATGATTTCTGTTTTACAACCAATTAGAGTCGTGTTTCACGAAATATTTATCAGTGTTATAATTACCATATTAAAGAAAGCTCCTCCTTTTTAATATTCTGAACCTGACCATTATTTTGCAGTGACTGAGCCCACGAGAAATACGGCTACCAGATTGTATATATAGTGCATGAATGTCAACACATGCCGCATGCGGGAGTTAATATAAAAACATTTGTAGCAATTGATTATACCACCAAAAAAAGAAACCACTGTTTGCACTTTCTTAAATGTATTTTTTCCCAGGTAACAATCCAGAAAAATATAATTGTCATATTTACATCATACGACATCAGAAATGAATTAATATACAGTTTGATGTGTTTCATTTTTTTTTCCACTAGAGAGCATTCTTACAATATTGCGTTCCTTTGGCAATATATAGTATGATCTGGTTGCAGTGATAAACAAAAGAAGCAGATGAAGCGTACCTATCGTTTCTCATTTGTTTTTCAAACATCGCCGTTTACATTAATATATAAATATTTTAAATAACTATAGTTAGATAATGATTTGTGAGTAAACAGCTTAATTTTATTCGTTAAATAGTCCTAACAAATGCCACTCCTGATTTCCAAATTATCGATAAATTCACGACTCACGAAGTGATAATTGTTTTGGCACACCGACAGTTTCTAATGTGTTCTTAAGATTATTATGTCCTATATTATCAAAGGCTTTACTGAAATCCACAAAAACTCTACATACAGACTCTTCTTTTGTTTAGCTGAATGTAAGATGCTATTTAGGATAAATGTATTAATATGTATGCTGGATGCTCCCAAAGATGGTCAGTCTAATTTAGGAACACCCTGTATATTATTCTACCACCTTATTCTTGTCATTCCTACCGAGAATTTTCCCTCTTGTTTAATTTTAAGCCTTAACGGAACAAAATATTATATATGATTAATATTAAGCTAACTAAACATAAAAGAAGGATATTAATTTGAAAGAAGGGATCTCCCTTTTCAGAGCAATTGTAATTAAACACGTGTGTTTTATACTTAAGTATTATTTAATTACACCTCTCGAAGTGTAGTGAAATGGAAGAAAAAACTAATATTTTTTATTGGAAATTCACCGCTTTCCTACTGTGCTGTATGGAACACGCCATACATGATTTGAGGTCATTCTGGTAGAAAATCACACAGTAATATTAGCTGCACCATACGTTGCAAACAGGAATATTTAAAAATCTAATATCATCGAAAGGCAATTTTTAATATCAATATCCCATATGGTGTTATATAATTTAATTTTGATTAATCGACATGGAACTAGATGACGCTTTTATTTTCCACTTACATTACATAAAATGTTGCATGTATCTGGGCTTAATTATCTGTACATGACATGCAACAACAACTTGGTAACATTGATTTAGTTCACTTGTTTCATATATCACTCATTAATGATGTGAAGGCAAGCTGTACAAAAACATTTGTCACTACGTAAATTACAATAAACCTGTGCAAATGTAAATAATACGTTTGAACCCTTTTAATGAGAGACAAAAATGCAAAAGTGTTTTATCTTTACCCTGCACATACATCGTTAGTCAAAATTCATAGCTCCTTTATTTAGTATCAATTTGACAATTAAAAGTGAAAAAAACGCAATTAAATCAAAACTATTTTGATCATATACTATATTAAAGTTTCCATCCATAGTAATTCTGCCCGAAGGCAGGTCCTTCACTACAATGATAGCATTTTCATGCTATGCTTGCAGCTTTAGTAGAGAAATGTAGGTGTATTAGCTTCCCGTTGCTTTCCACACCGGTGAAGGATGATGATGAAGATGATAATGATAAGGATGATAATGATGATGATAGCCATATGATTTCGGGGACCGTTTGGGCCTTAAAAGTTTTCCTGACATTTGTCTTACAGGTGATGCATATACTTGGTTAGTCAAAATTCATAACTCCTTTATTTAGTATCAATTTGGCAATTAAAAGTGAAAAAAAAACGCAATTAAATCAAAACTATTTTCATCATATACAATATTAAAGTTTCCATCCATAGTAATTCTGCCCGAAGGCAGCTCCTTCACTACAATCGTAACATTTTCATGCTATGCTTGCAGCTTTACTAGGTGAAGGATGATGATGATGATAATGTTAAGGACGATAATGATGATGATGGCCATATGATTTCGGGGACCGTTTGGGCCTTAAAAGTTTTCCTGACATTTGTCTTACAGGTGAGGAAAAACCCCGATAAAAACCTCACCCAGGAAAACTGCCCCGACCGGGGATCGAACCCGGGCCCGCTGCGTGACAAGGCAGCACGCTACCTCGAGACCACAGCGGTGGACATATTAAAGTTTAAAATATATTAAATAACAGTTTAAAACAACTAAAACAACACGCTTCATTAGATCTTTCTTGTATCTTTTAAGCCCATGCTTCCCTTAACAGAGATTTAGGCGCTCTCCCCCTACAGGGAAGAATTTGAACCTTACTAATTTAGTTACACTCGTTTTCATATATATGTCATTTGAGTGGTCCGAGGTCAGCGTTCATACTGACATCTAGGAAACCAAGGTAGTACTAGGACGGGAAAATTCGGTAAATTTTGCTTAGAGGCCTTTTCATTCAGGCTTAAGGATATTTTACGAGCCTGAAAATCTTCAGACTCGGGACCCACGGCTTAAAGTCCCTCCCGGAGGACTTGCTCCTTGGAATTTTCCATCCTAAAAAAATCCATCAACCCCGGCCGGGTTTGAACCCGCGTCCTTTGGGACCAGAGACAAGGAGCATAACCACTAGTCCACCGCGGCCGATAACCAAACTAAAAAATAAAACATAAATAATAGTTTAAAAAACTAAAATAACACGGTTTATTAGAAAACCGAAATAAAAAATTAAAAAAAATTAATTTCCAAAACGCTAGTGATAAAATTAAAGTAGCCAACAAAAAATCATCTCCAACACATCTAGAATAAAACTAGAGTTATCTACAAAAAATAATTTTACTATCAAAAGAGTGGGGTGCTCTATATCAATTATTATATTTGATAATAAACAGATATTGGTAAAAGTAAAGTCTCTAAGAATAAAACGTAAAAATGATGAAAAGTACCCCACGCTTTTGATGGTAAAATTATTTTTTTTGTAGATAACTCTAGTTTTATTCTAGATGTGTTGGAGATCATTTTTTTGTTGACCACTTTCATTTTATCCCAAGCGTGTTGGAAATTAAAATTATTTTTCATTTTTTAGTTCGGTTTTCTAATAAAGCTCGTTGTTTTAGTTTATTTAAACTATTATTTATTTTTTTATTTTTCAGTTTGGTTATCTAATAAAGTGTGTTCTAGTTTTTATAAACTATTATTTATTTTTTAATTTTTAGTTTAATTGATTCTCACAAACCGGAATCCCACGAAAATGTAATTCCTTACATTATTTTTAATGTCTAGGTACGAATATAATTATATTTTTTAAATTATTATCTAACATTATTATAATATTTTTGAATATTTTAATACAGATAAATAGTTACAGTTAAACGTATCCTTCTCATATTTTTTGGATAAATTACAATGTGATAAGTTTACAAAATTGTCATTAATATTTTACAGACTAAGATAAAAATGTAAATATCTTTAAATTCGATACTATTGAAGTATGAGCTAAAAGTAATACTCTTCTAAAAAAAATCGTCCGGACCGGATTTGTACCAGCGACCTATGGATTACTGAAATTATATACCACTACAGTCCACCGCTCTACCAACTGAGCTACCAGAGGATATAATATTAATTTCTTACAACGATGGATTAAGAAGTCGATAAGTCCGCAACCTATTATACCGGTTTTTATTTTTTGATGTCCTGATGATCCTGGCCAGGAACTTGCAACACATTTATGAAATTATTGTATCGTTGTTGGTCCTTTACAAGTATACAAAGTTTCAAGTCGATCCTATGTTTTTAAGTGGGTGAAAATCGTGTTGAAAGATTCCGTTACATACAGGTCAAGCTAATGTAAAGCGCCTAAAAATACGAAAATGTTTTACCTTTACCATGAATATACATCGTTACTCAAAATCCGTAAGTCCCTTATTTAGTATCAATTTGACAATTCAATGAGAAAATAACTATTTTGTTCATATACTAAAATTTAAAATATGAAAATAGATACCTGAGATTTCAGTCTTCCTCAACTTTGGATGCAGGATGTGCAATACTTTCGGAACCTATGCTCCATAGAGTACCAATTTACAAACTGAAGGTGGAGCTCCGAAAGTACCGGTACTCCACATCCTACATCCAAAACTGAGGAAGACTGAGATCTCAGGTATATTTTTTTCATATTTTAAATTTTACATAGTAACCTCAACGGTCTTCTCCATTCACTTTTTCTGTTCATCTCTCTTCGGTCCAAAATTTTTTCGTAAGAACTTCATTCTCAAATACTCGTAATCTCCTTTACTCTCTTAAAGTAAGAGTCTATGTTTCGCATCCATATAATATAACTGGTAGAATAATAGTTTTATATATTTTCAGTTTAACGTTTTTTGAAAGGAGTTGGGAAGTCAAGAGTCTCTGCAATGCATAATAACACGCATTTTCAGAATTGAGCCTATGTTTAATTCCCTGCTGATTCTATTATTTTAAATTGACTATTTATTCAGAGTCCATATTTGTTCTTCTTCTTCTTCCTCTACGCATGAAAGCTGGCAACTTGTTGCGTGTTCATTCACTACAGGTCCGGGGTATGGTGACGTCCTTCCATCGTAGTTGTGGTCTTCCTAAAGGCCTTTTCTGCTGAGGCGTCCAGTCACGTACTTTCTTCACTAATCTTCCATATTTCTGAGCCATATAATATTGGCAATCCTTTAAACAATTTTAAATGTGTTTTAAGACCGAAAATAATTGTAACGAGACATCTAATGAAATAATTGATATGTTAAGTTATTGATATTATAGAAAAGATTAAAAGTATGTATGTTAAAATCTCTGTACTAAAATCGAAACAATACTCTAACTTAATGTCACATTAACTGCACTGCACTGTAATTCCAATTACCCATTGAATTCAAACGATACTCTTTCAGATCACGAATGGAATTGAATTGATACACCAAATTAATTTACAAAGGAATTAAACTACTGTCTCTGAAAGGAAACCAGGATTTTCGGGAGGTGTTTCTGTTAGTGAGATCAGCTTTTTTTTATATAGTTGGAACGAGCGAACGGCGCCATAGCTGTATATGTAGCGTTACAAATGAGCACAAAACGCATAAAAAGCTCGCAGTGAATAGTACAAGTAGTACGTTACGTAGAGAGATCCTCATCAGATCCGCGTAATTGAGCACTGCAATGGTCCAGTGGTTCGCGCTCATTTCTACAACCGCGCGTCAGCTGTTCCATGTTACACTCCAACTGCTTCTCAAGAACAAAAGTACACATACTTTTCTAACCCCGGCCTCTAATTGCAATTTCAAATGATTTACTCATATAATTTGCCTATTTCCTATAATGACTGCGGAGGTAATAGACTTCAAATGTTCCTCCTCTCAAAACATATGAAAATTTTAATTGTGACTTTGGGGATCTTATAAGTGTGCTTGTACATCAATCTTAAATTTTGTGATCAGTTTAGTGGTTCATTTTATAAGTAATGGAAGTTATGTCAAGAAATAGTTCAAATCCACATCAGATACACAATTTATTATTATTATTATTATTATTATTATTATTATTATTATTATCCATCAATCAAAGCCGGATGAAACGGTTTAAAAACACATATGAATCATGGGGGTCTCACAGTAAATTTACAAAAAAACAGAATATCTGGCAATAAATAGCAATGAAAGAGAAAATGTAATATTGGAAGAAGGAATCCAAATAAAGCAAGTGAAACAAACTAAATATTTGGGAATGATTATGGATAACATCGAAGGTATAGGCAAAGAGAACATAAAACATAGAATTGAATTGAGGAGCAAAATAATATCATTGTTAAATTCCATATGGTGGGATAAGCATATTTGGAAAGACACAAAAAAATATATTGGTAAAACATTGGTGGAATCTGTTGCAATGTACGGACGTGAGGTATGGACAATCAATAAGTACTACAAGAATAGACTAATAGCTCTATAAATGGATTATTTACGAAGAAGTGCCAGAAAGTCTAAATTAGAACATGTCGCAAATAAGGAAATTTGAAACATAATGGAAGCAGAAGAAAGCATAATTGAAAGAATTGAGGAGAAGAAATTAAAGTGGTTAGGACATGTTTTAAGAATGGAAGATGAGCGATGGCCGAAGCAACTATATGAATGGCATCTGAACAGAAAGAAGAAAAGAGGAAGACCATGGTTAACATGGAAGGAAATCGCAGAGGAAGACGACTTGCACTAAATGATATACCGCTGTGCCAAGCACGCGGCTATCTGAAGACAACTAGAAATAGCCGTGCAGGTCAGCAGCTAGGCCTGGCCTCCTCCTTTGCGGTTCTGGATGCAGAAAGATAACTACAAATTGATCGCGGAGTATACCCAAAAAGCTCTAAACACACGAGCTGAAGAAGAGAAGAGAAGACGAGGAACTCAACGATAGAATGAGTAGAATTAGAACTTAGAATATATAAATATGTATATTTGATGAATTATAATATTAAGTTTAGGTTAAGTAGATATAAGATTAATACTTCCATCTTATGTATATAATTATTACATTAAATAAAAATAAAACGTAGTTTTATTTGATTTTCATATTTATTATATAATTCAGTGACAGCTGTTGACAATGTCTATATAGGACAAACTGGTAGACCTTTTATCTCTCGGATAAAGGAACACATGAGAGCGTATAACAGAAATTTAGAAAATTCAAAATATGCTAACCACCTATTCCAATTTAATCATTGTTTCGATCCAAATTTTGAAATTTTACATATTTGTGATAAGGGTAAGAAGTTAGATCTTTTGGAGGCTGTAGAAATTAATAAATTTAAAAGTAGTAAAAAACTGTTAAATTCTCAACTTGATTTGAATGAATCCCCTTTGTTAAATTAAAAAATTTAAATAAATATTGTTGTATTGTTGCTTAGATCAGTTGGAACACAATTCATAATTTGTTAACACGTCTGAAGAAGGTACAGTGTACCGAAACAGCTGTCACTGAATTATATAATAAATATGAAAATCAAATAAAACTACGTTTTATTTTTATTTAATTAATAAATATGGATTTTCATCAAGTAAACACCAACTCAATTGATTAATTATTACATTGTATAAGAAAGAAAATTAGATTAACAAACCATAGTGTAATATAGCTGTAAACACCTTAGAATAAGTTTCAACTAGCCGCACTCTGTAAAAGTATAATGAATTAAATAAATAAATCACGCTAGATAATAAACAGCGACAAGAGCAGACCTGGAGATATGGACATTAAGGCCGAGGAAACCCAGGGGGATGGTGGTGGGGCTCTTAAATGAAAAGAAAAATGTTCAGAATAAAAACTAAATTATTTTAGAGTTCCACATACATAGGCTCTCGCAGAGCTTTCATAAATTCCATACATTAACGATAGGGAGAGAACTGAAAGGCTGGATTAATTAATTTATTTATTGAAGTCTGCGTTTATTGCTATCTTTAAAAACCATCCAAGGATTAAACGTTCCCTTCACAACGTATCTAGTACATTACAAATATTTCTTTTCTGACACGAATTTATGACACTCAAGTGACATTGATTGAGAGATGTTGTAATGAATGGTTGATTCTGCATCCCTATTTTAATTCTATAGAAACATGTCGATGTATTTTTTTTTGTGGTCACAATGGCTATTATGAAATAAACATCGCTCGAGCAGGATATTGAAACCCATCTGTTGACAATAAAAACAACACACAGCTTGTCCACTTTCATTTCCACAATTGTATAGCCAGCATTGCAAACACCTACTGTAAAACTTCAGCTTTTGTTTTGGCAATGTTGAAAACACACGTCCTGTAGTTTAATATTCCGACAGTAGTTTAATTTCTAATAACTAGATGATAAGAAAATAAATTAAACTTTCTCGGAACTACATACAACGTACAAGTGAAAAGTAAAAAGTTATTTCAATATGATTTATGGACTCTTCACCATCAAGGTCAATATAATTTGTTAAGATATTTATATAAAATATGTATTTATATTATATATATATAGGCCTACAGTAGAAGCTACTTATTCGCGGGGGATATTTTCCACAAATATGCCGCGAATATGGAATAATAACATTGGTCAACATGATTTTTGTCTCATGAGTACCTATAGTTGTACTTAATGCAGTTTTTTATCGTGTTTTCAAAAAAATATTCGAAATTTCTCCATCACTCACAGTTTTTCTTATTTCGATTTCAATTAATGGATTTAAATAATTATTTTTAATAAACGTTTTGTCGTCCATTTGCCCATTGTAAAATCAAACCAAATGAGCTAACTCAGGAGATTTCAGCTATGGAAAAGAGATATCAAGGCAAATGGAATCCTAATATGCTGGCCCCTTATTGTTGTATCATCAAGAGGCATTCTCCACAGGCGAAATATAGCAGAAAATCGTCATTTGTTACTTTCTAGGCGAGTCCGAACGTTCGAATATTGTGTAGTTACGAATGTAGAAAATATTAAAGTGTGAAATTATAAATACCTGTCTCTCGGAAACCTTGCGTGATGGAGAAACACCGATATCATATTTGAATTCAGGAGAAAAAATACTATCAGAATCACATATTTTTCTTTCTGAGACAAAAAAAGTATATTTTTTGTAGCTCAGTGTTATCGGCACTTGATGACAGCCGGGTTGTTACTCCTGCTCAACGGCCGCCTCTTCCTCTAGAACAACCTTCTGGTACTCATTTCCATTAGATGCTGGGACGACCCTTCCATCGTGTCACGGAAAGGGTACATTTTAAATATAAAATAGCAGGCATAATATAACGTTGTTAATGCGGAATAATGCCCAAGAGAATTATACACATATGATATTTCCTATTCTAGCAATTAATCTACAATAACATACAACTGAACCATTAAAATAATAATACTTTTTAGATGTTATCTAAAAATGAGTCAATTTTTCATGTAAAATGAATTGAATTTGTTAGAAAGAACACATATTTTTTGCACGACAGTGCGTTTTGTTGTACTTACAGCAATGGCGACCATGATTGAAAGTTCAACTTCCTACATTACGTGGTTGCTAATCTAAATAACTATCCTGTAATGTTATATATTACAAATCTCGTGCGGGAAGTAAAACTACTGCCCTTTATGTATACTACGTACAATGTAGGGCTATATATAAAAATATATCCAAATGGTAGTGTTTATATACATTATACGTAACAAATCACTGTATTTTAAATTAACTGAATTTTATTTGAAACGATATAAAACAAAAAATACGTACTTGCAGCCATTTTATTACTGATTTGTGTCACGGCCTGCTATAGTCTCAACTAATAAACATTGCCCATTTGTTAACGTTAGTCAGTTGTTTAAAATGAACGCAAATATTTCCAAAAATGTTATTATTTTACTATTATTTATTGTTTTGAAAATACCATCGCGTAAAGAATAATGTACAACACACGTTTGTGAGGTGTTTTACAGAAGCGAGTAAATGTTTAATAAATATGACATTATTGTATTCTCACGGGTCCTCTACAAATATACAAAGTTTCAAGTCGATCCAATGATTTTAAGTGGATGAAAATCGCGTTGAAAGATAGATAGATAGATAGATACAGGTCAAGCTAATATAAAGCGTGTAAAAACCGAGGGATAGCGAGGTTTTTAAACATTTTCTCTCTTCTGTAAAAAGCACTTCCCAACCTCACAACGTAATATATTATTGTCTAAAATAGATGCGGCTATATGCAGCTTCAAAGAAATGGAATTACTCTCTCTGATAAATGTTTAAAGATGAACCAGTCGGACAGCTGTTAACTTACTCTTTAATGCAGTATGTAACCCACCATCGCAGTCAGTCTCCAGATTTCTAATCAGCTTTAGTGACCTCCGTCAGAAGCAGGTCTAATCCTGTGAAGTTACCGGGATTGCGCACCCTCATTTTCCCACAGGATCATGTCAGTCAGTCCACATGGATGGAGTTAGGCAAAGCACCACAGTCTACTCCATAATTACATTATGTTGAAAAACAGATTTTGCTTAAAACTCTTACAGGCTTTACAATCATAGCCTGCATCTAACTTTGTTCTATAACAGAATTGTACAGCAATAACAACATATAACAAGACCCAATTATGTTATGAGTGAAACATTCCATAACTACAAGAAAACATCGGGATATATTAGTCTATTTTAGAATAACATTTAATTTGGATTCTTGATTATAAACATTTATCAAATAATTAATGGCACACCATTGTGGTCTTGGGGCAGTGTCGTCACCTCATACGCATAGAGCCCTGGTTCGATCCTCGGTCGGAACAAGTTTCCTGTACGATTACACTCAGCAACATAAAATAAACTTTTTGTCTTGTCTCAGAAAGAAGAATATGTGATTTTCATTGTATTTTTTCTCCTGAATTCAAATTTGATATCGGGGTTTCTCCATCATGCAAGGTTTCCGAGAGATCCCATCGTTTTATCCGGGAACCAAGCATTTCAGACTAGTTTTTGGATAATTTTAAATCTCGTATGAGATCGTTAAGATCTTCTAGAGTCAATAAATGAGGCTCAGATGAACAGCTTTGTTAAAAGTTGTATCACCAAAATCTTTAACGATCTCTGATAAAAATAAAATTGAGACAATAGAAATGAGATTTCTCAGATCAGTTGCAGGAGTATCTCTAAGAGATCAAAAGAGAAGTCAAGATATCAGAGATGAATTACAAATAAATAATATAAACGGGAGAATACACACAAATAAACGTAATTGGTTTGAACATATACAAAGAATGCCAAATAATCGTTTATCAAAACAGGTGCTTCATTATAAGCCTCTAGGCCGACGAAATGTAGGAAGACCAAAACGTCGTTGAAAAGACGACCTGCACCTGCAGCATATAGTGCACCGGGGAGCGGAACGGGCCAACAGGCCCATACCTTGATGATGATGATGATGAAGGTATATGTGGAGTACGAAAAGAAATTACAATTTCCAACTAATATTATTTTAATTGGAGATAAAGTGTACAGTTCTAAACGTATGCAAAAGTATGCCTAATTTTGTATTAGTATCAATGAGTGATTAATGATATAATTCCTTTCTTTAGTTGTATAGATGGTTGAGATTAGACAGTCAGAATTTTCACTTTGCACCAATTCAGCAAACTTTAATGAATGGAGCACGAAACTGACCAGCACTCGAAGGGAGGAAACTAGTCAAACAATTAACTTATGAAGCGAAACCGTCTTAATACATTTTCGATCAATCTTCGGTGAACATAGCTTATTCTCGGCCCTAGATCTGAGAATGCTTGGCCAAAGGCCATCTTCCTCTTCATTCAATTTCTCCTTAAATTGTTATACACTTTTAACTAACTTTTTTATTACAAGTAATGCCAGGAGTTATTTCCAAATTATCGATAAATTGAAGACTCACGAAGTGAGGAGTGAATTTATCTAGAGCATTTGGAAATCATCATTATCGTCACTCCAGGGATTAGGCAATTGCCCGTTCCGACTTCATAATGCATCAGCCCAACGTCTTCTAGGTCTTCCAACATCACGTCTTCCCCTTGCTTGATAATTTCTTGCTAACAATGGATATGTCTCCTTACTCATTACATCCATATGATCAATCCATTTCTGTCTGTTATTCATGACCTTCATTTGGATATCAAGAGTGGTATGTGTTAGGACTATTTAACGAATAAAATTAAGCTGTTTACTCACAAATCATTGTTTAAATATTCATGCATCGATAGTAACTCTGCCCGAGGGCTGGTTTTTCGCTGCAATCATAGCATTTTATGCTATGCTTTGCAGCTTTACTAGGGAATTATCGGTGTGGTAGCTTCCCGTTGCTTTCCACACCGGTGAAGGATGAAGATAATAATGATAAGGATGATGATGGCCGGATGATTTTCGGGGACCGTTGGGTCCTAAGCTTCCTGACATTTGTCTTACAGGCGAGGAAAAATCCCGGAAAAAACCTCACCCAGGAGCCTGTCCTGACCAATAATCGAACCCGGGCCCGCTGCGTGACAAGGCAGCACGCTACCTCGATTCCACAGCGGTGGATGATTTAAATATAGTTATTTGAAAATATGTATTTATTTATTTAATGTAAACGGCGATGTTTGAAAACAAATGAGAAGCAATGTTTGAAAACAAATGAGAATCGATTGTTACTCTTGTTGGTCACTGCAACCAAATCATATTATTTATTGCCAAAGGATCGCATTATTGTAAGAATGCACCCTAGCGGAGAAAAAATTAAACACGTCAACCTGTTTATAACCAACATTATAGGTTATTAATTAATTTCTGATGTCCTATGATGTAAATTATATTTTTCCGGAATGTGAATACCTGGGAAATAAAATGTTTAAGAAAGTGCAAACAGTGGTTTCTTTTTATTGTGGTATAATCAATTGCTACGAATGTTTTTCTATTATATCCCGCAAGCAATGTATGTATACGTTCGTGCACTATATATATATATATATATATATATATATATGGAGGGTATAATACATATATAAGAAAAATAAGTGTTTGAATTGGATTCGCCTGGTAGTGTAATGGATATCACGCTGAGGTACAGACTCAGAGATCCGGGTTCGAATCCCGTCCAGGCATTTATTTTTCTTATCATAACATATATATATATGTATAATCTGGCAGATGTATTCTTGGCGAGTCAGTCACTGCAAGAAAATACTATGACCTGTTCAGAATATTAAAAAGGAAGAGCTTTCTTTAATATGATAAATTTAATTGATAAATATCGAGTGAAAGACGACTATGATTGGTTGTAAAAGAAGATATATTGAGTCGTGATTGGTCATTGACTCCCACTTGCGGCATGGGTTAAATATTCACATTAAAGGGACACCTTAAACAAGGCTATATACTGAGCATAGCAAATGGTAGTAGTTACAAAATATCATTAACACAAATATTGAACTCAATGGGAGAAATACGCACTATATATAACATTCATGCTAACCATTTAATCTTACAAACTGTAATGGAACACGTTGTTTAATAAGTGTATAATTTTAAAAAAGGGCAGAATTCAGATACCTAGGAACAATAATCACAAATAGGAATGAGATGCACAAAGAAATTAAACATAGGCTCTGGAAATACGTGCTAATTATGCATTGCAGAGACTCTTGATGTCCCAACTCCTTTCAAAAACATTAAACTGAAAATATATAAAACTATTATTTTACCCGTTATATTATATGGATGCGAAACATGGACTCTTACTTTAAGGGAGGAAAGAGTATTTGAGAATAAAGTTCTTAGGAATATTTTTGGACCAAAGAGAGATGAACAGACAGGTGAATGGAGAAGACTATATAACAGTGAACTACATGATTTTTATAGGAAGCCAGATATAATAAGAACAGTTAAGTCTCATAGACTGCGATGGACAGGGCATGTGGCACGAATGGGGAATGAAAGAGGTGCATGGAAGCTTCTTGTAGGAAAACCAGAGGGAAAATGCCCAATTGGTAGACTAAGAATGAGATGGGAGAATAACATTAACTATAATTTTAAGGAAGTAGATTATACAGGGGTCCCGCGCCGTAGCCGAGCGGTTAAGGTAGGAAGCCTTGGCGCAGAGCTACGGGACTTGCGCTGGTTCGAGTCTCCATGGGGGAAGAAATTTTCTCATGGTATTTCGGTCAGTATGGGACCGGTGCCCACCCAGCATCGTGAGGCAATTGGGTAGCTACAATAAGTAGCAGCTCCAGGTTGAGGAACCAGCTATAACGGCTGGGGGACTCGACATGCTAACCACATGTCACCCCTACACTGGCTGTTGATCATCTACCTCTGTGATTGACACATGTGGATGTGAATTGCCAGCAGCCGGCTGGTAAAAGGGCAACCGCTGAAAAAGTGGAAAGACCCTCAATCGGATCGGACTATACAGGGGATGATTGGAAAACATTAGCTCAGGATAGGGATGTATGGAGAGCTTATGTCCGCGCGGCCATGAACCTCCGGGGTCGATAGTGCCAATGAGTTAGTGAGTTAGTTATAATTAAAAAAAATATGTTGTCATATCCCTCCTTCTTTGTACCAAGGCAATTTTTTCAAAATAATTTCGATTTGTCTCTTTGCCAAATAGGCTACAGGTCTACGAGTTTGTTGCAATTGATTAATTGGACCCAAAGTATAAACATCATTATATATTACCATAAAATTAAGTAATGGTGAATATAATATAGACAGCGAGAGAAAAGAAAGGCGCCCTCTTTTCCATCAGACTTAGAGGAGAATGACCCGATCCGAGGGAACATGTTGCCAATGAATTATTCAACAATCGAACTATACAGCATGCTCCTCCCCCACGATACTAAATCTTTTAACTTATAGTTGTATAATGGGAGTGTTCTCCTACATTAGACTGCCTTATCGCTTTACAACACCCGCTCCTTGTTGTAAATAACCAATCATGCGTCTTTGTTTTATACACACTAGCTATATTAAATGTTGTCTTGCAGTCTTCTTTTATGCGTAGCTCATCATAAATACGCCATCCCCTCTCCTTCTATCGACTAGAATTAACTTCATGAATGCTGACAAGTGCCAATGTACAAAATTTAATCTTTGAATATGACAAGATTTCGATGCAAATATTCTGAAGGCATCCAGCATGGATACTGAAAATATTATAATACTCATTCATAACAGCAGATTCAGAATATTACTTGGGTATTTTTACATGGATAGATCATCGGTTGATTAATATCTTTGACATCGTCCGATTCCTAATAGCCAATTTTGTCGGACCATCCAATCTCCTGGTTGTAGATGTTTCTCCTTCATATATAAACATATTCCCTGACTCCAGGAGATTTTATGTCTTCCTCTGCTTCGTCTTCCCTCAGGTTTCCATTCCAAAACAGATTTTGGTAGTCGATCCTCTTCCATTCGCTGGACATGTCCGTACCATCTTAATTGCTGAGTTTTAACATAATCTAAAATAGTGTCTTCAATCTTCATTTTCTCCCTTATAACTGAGTATTTATTAAAATTTTGAAAAATGAATGCAAGTATTCTGAAGGGAACCTACAATATTATAAAAATCGTTGTTAACAGCAAATATTGAGACTAGGTCTCGATTATTTAAACCATTCGCTTCAGGATTAAATGTTCAATTCATCTTCCCAAAAAACCAGGCTTATGTTACCGTATATTTTATTGTCTACTTTCAGACATTCAAAAAAACAAAATATAACGGAACTCCAGATCACAATAAGGGGGGAGGTAAAAACACATTCTCTTACTTACTTACTCACTGGCACTATCGAACCCGTAAGTTTATGGCCGCGCGGACATAAGCTCTCCATACATCCCTATCCTGAGCTAATATTTTCCAATCATTCCCTGTATAATCTACTTCCCTCAAATCATAGTTAATCTTGTTCTCCCACCTCATTCTTGGTCTACCAACTGGGCGTTTTCGCTCTGGCTTTCCTACAAGAAGCTTCCATGCACGTCTTTCATTACCCATACGCGCAACATGTCCTGCTCATTGCAGTCTATGAGACTTAACTGTTCTTATTATATCTGGCTTCCTATAAAGACCTTGTAGTTCATTGTTTAGTAGTCTTCTCCATTCACCTGTCTGTTCATCTCTCTTTGGTCCAAAAATTGGTTACTGAAAATATTATAATGATTATTTATAACAGCAGAATCAGAATGTGTCTTGAATATTTATTAAAATTAAAAAAAATGGATGCAGGCATTCAACATGGGTACTTACAATATTACAAATATCATTCGTAATAGCAAATATTCAGAATTGGTATCGATTACATTCCCTTCAGGATTAAATGTTCATTTCATTTTCCCAGAAACCGGACTTATGTTACCGTAAATTATACTGTATATTTTCAGAAATTCAAAACAAACAAAATATAACGGTACTTCATATCACCATAAGGGCGAAGGCAAAAACACATTCCTCTACTATTCATAAATGTTAACAAAAGATTACCCCCCCAGGGATGTACAAAATGTGATAAAATATATAACAGCAGAGTTAAGCTAGTGTACCTCTTCTTCTGAGTTGAAGGTAATTTAACTGCCGGCGAGTCTACCTCGTATTTTGAGGCAACTGGGTTAATAAAGTAGAAAAATAATAAGAAACTCAATTCAATTAAGATGATATATAATTTTTTGTTCAATGTCACCAATTTGCCGTTTCGATATTTTGGATTTCTCTCCTGGCATTAGCATATTGTAACCCACTTCTGAGGTTGGAGCCCCTAGAAGGCGTATTTCGCTGCCCAAATTATATGGTGGTTGATGCTAAAGATACGCCAGGAGAGATTAATCCAAATCTAAACATAATGAGCTGAAAAAGAAAATGAAGGCCAGATGATGTTCGGAGACCGTTTGGACCTTACAGTTTTCTGATATATGTCATACAGGCGAGGAAAACCCCCGAAAAACTCACCCAGGTAAATTGTACCGACAGGGCATCGAACCCGGACCCACGCTACCTAGAGACTACAACGGTGGACGAATTAAGATAATACTAGTCGAAATTCGACCACAATTTATTAAATTTTAAGTTTCTCACAAATACGTCATCATGCATTAATTTTCAATTTATTTTAAAAATACGAACGTCAGGTTATAGGCCTATGTGGTTATATCTTGGCTCTGCCATATTTAAAAAAACAGTAACGGGTCGACATTATACTATCTATACTATTTAAATTTACATTTGGCCTATTATAATGTGTACGGGAATATATGTCCTTTCTATGTATCGTACTCCAACCTGCCAATGGTCAATGTCGAGGCATAATGGAAGTAGGTGCGAATATGTAAATATAAAAAAATATGTAATGAAATTACTGAAACAAAGATTAGACAGAGTTTAATTTAAATTTAAATAATACATGTACTCACGTTTTTTAAATCTAATACATAAATATATCAAAATTAATCTATGTTTGTTTGTTCGTACTTTATGCGCGGCCATACCGTTGATCCGATTGTGATGGGGCTTTTTCGCAAAATGTTCAGGAGATTCCCGGGATGAACATAGGCTATAAGAGAGTTGTGATACTTAAATCCTACATCTTTAAAAATCGCCCTTTGTTGTGGAAAACGTAGCTCTTTGGACGCTCAAATGGATTACGGTGCCTAAACCATAACAAATACACAACATTCATGTACACAAAATTGAATATCTCAAGAAGCTCTACAAAAAAAAAGTCCGCGACAGCATATGTTTATCTCTTACGGATAACTCACAATAACCATTTTTGTCTTTCATTGGTGCCAAGACGATCGAGACAAGTATGTAGATTCCTGTGCTAGCATAGCAGCAAATGGCGGGTATTCTTTTACGGATAACTCACAATAACGAATTTTGTGTTTTAGCTCATTCATTCGAAGAAGATCGAGATAAGTAGATTCCCGGGCAACACCAGATAATCAGCACAGGGAATCTTAAAATAATTACGATATAGATGTATAATTATTTTCATTTTACTTATTCAACTAATCATAAGAAGAACATTAATCTTTGTCTTTCAGCTCATTTATACCAAGAAGATCGGGAAGAGTAGATTCCCGGATAACGCCGGGTAAACAGCACGGGGTATCTAAAAATAATTACGATATAATTTTTTCCTTTAACATATTTAACTAAACATAAAACAACTTATTTTTTGTATTTCAGCTCATTTATGTCAAGAAGATCGGGATAAGTAGATAGATTCCCAGGCAACGCCGGGTAATCATAAGGGGGTATCCAAAAAAATATAAATTTATAATTATTTTTCGTTTTGCTTATTCAACAAAACATAAAATCACATTAATTTGATTTTATTTTGACGTAGCAGCGCACGCCGGGTATTAGCTAGTCACTAGTAATAAACCACTAAGAATAAATACGCGGGAGTAAGTCAATTCACATTGCTGCTGCACAATTTTTCTTTTTACAACAATGGACTTTCAGCATGAACGTAAACAAATGAGTGAGTATCATCATCAGCATAGTCTTCTTCTTCTTCTACTACAAGGTTTAGGCTATGCAGCCTGTTCCGGCGAAGTTAAAAGTGGAGTCCATCTTCTACGTAGTCGGCCAACATCTCTTGTTCCTCTGGGATTATACAGGAAGGTTCTTTCTGGTATTCTTTCGTTGTTCATTCTCATTAAGAGTTCTGTCCATTTCTTATTATTTTCGCTGACTTTATCTTCAGTTTTATATGTATTTAATTATTCTCGTATAGTTTCATTCCATATTCTATCCGCTCTTGTGCATCCTTTCACATTATGTAAAAATAGCATTTCCGCAGTCTGTGTCCTGCTTTATCCTTTTCTTGCCTGGTTCATCATCAGTGTTTTCGTTCGGCTTTCTCCTTCGCTTTTTAGTAATAGACAATTCATCTGGCCGCCTTACAAGGGCTGCGCAGATATAGTTGGGTGGTGGGATTGCCACCTTACAGCCTCCCAACTTGCTTCAGTTTTGTTTTTAGGGTGCTTTCCCTTAGGTAGATTGCCTTCTCTTCGGCTCTGAGCTCTACCTGCCCATTATAGCCGTCCAATCTGGAACAGATGCTATGCTGATTTTGGTTCACCCCGGGTATTTCATTTCCCCGGTATCACCTATATTTAGGAGGCATTCCCCTATCCACTACCTGGAGAGGCGCCCGATGGGGGATCAGCAACCCCTCACGGGACCAGCATAGTACATTCACGAATTTAGGCCATTTGTTGACCTTTTTCGGAAGTCTTTTGAGTGGACGTCTTGCTCTTCTTCTTCCTGCAGGTTGATATCTTAACATTTGTTAGGGTATCCTGTGATGAATGAGTAATACGCATATATCCTTTAGAGACAATGTATTTCATTTTGTTTGATTTAGTTTATTTGTAACACGTAATATACATAAATTTTATTTTTCTGCATTCCTTCTCTATATGAACTTTAATTGTGTCAAATACCACTCTCCTTCGTGCGCGCAATCTGCTTAAAAATGTGTACAAAGTTTTTCCTTCACGTATTAATATATAGACTGTCATACATATTCCAGTACTATAACAAGACGTGAGACTGATGTATGCATATGCTCAGCTCAGCAAAACACATGAACACATTGATTCCACTACTGAAGAGTTATCAAGCCACGAAATCCGAATATCTTCCTCTCATTCCTAGTATTTGGAAACATGGAACCGCGGGTTTAAATTCAATGTATATCCAATCGTACTTCACAATGAATTAAATAGATACACGTTGGTGGAATCAGAATAAAAAAATATTCAGAATCCAGAAAAAAGTGACTGGGAAATAGTTGACTATCCAACCTATGCAACGTCGGAAATAGAATGCCACATATATCTAGTGCGGTTTTATGCAAAATTCACATGGCATAATCTTCTAATCACCAGAATGACCAGCGATACACCTAATTCACGATACAACAGGGCGTAACAATACTAGAATTTTTTATTATTGATTTAATACTTCTCACTGAAGGATAAATTATATTTGAAGAGAAAAATTTTCGCCTAGACCGAGACTCGAACCCGGGACCTTTGGCTTGCCGGGCCAAATGCTCTACCAACTGAGCTACCGAGGCGAGTTGCGATCTAGACGTATATAAGAGAAAAAAAAGCGTCTAGATCGCAACTCGCTTCGGTAGCTCAATTGGTAGAGCATTTGGCCTGGCAAGCCAAAGGTCCCAGTTTCGAGTCTTGGTCTAGGCGAAAATTTTTCTCTTCAAATATAACACTAGAATTGTTGATGTGGCAGTGAAATGTTGCAACAATGCAAATAGACCTAAAAGAAAGCGAAGAACAAAAATATTCTGCGCCAGAAATAGTAGATTACTGAGTTCTTAATATTTTTTATGTTATCTCCTTTTCATTACAACATAAACACTATTGATTTTGAAATAGTATATTACGATGCAAGTTTGGAATGTGGTATTTACAGAATCCAGGAAAATGATTAAAAACCGAGCGATATCGAGTTTTTTTTCCGAGATTATGTAAAACACTTCACAAACGTGCGTTGTACATTATTTTTTGCGCGATGGTGTTTCCAAAATAATAAATAATAGTAAAATAATAACATCTTTGTTGGAAACATTTGCGTTCATTATAAACAATCGAGTAACGTTAACAGTGCGGACAATGTTTGTTAGTTGAAAGTACAGGAGGCCGTGAGACCATTATTACTGATAAATGGCCGCAAGTACGTATTTATTGTTTTATATTGTTTCAAAACTCCATTTAAAATGCAGTGATTTGTTTCGTATAATGTATATTAACACTACATTTTGGATATTTTTGTACGTAGTATACATAGAGGGCAGTGGTTCGATTTCCCGCACTAGGGTGTAAATGTAATATTACAGTATAGTTAGTTAGGTTGGCAATCCCGAAATGTAGGAAGAACTTTCAATCATGGTCGCCAATGCTGTAAGTACTATAAAACGCACTATCGCGCAAAAAAAATTAATTTTATATCCTTTGATTGCTGGTTTGTATGTATGTAGGCCTATGTATGCGTCATACACAAAACTGACATTCGTTCACGTAAATCATGGGAAAAACCAATCCCTATTTATGTTGAAGACAATATATTAATGCTGCTGGTATAGGGTGTCCATAATATTTTTAATGTAGGAGGAGACATGAACAAAAAATGAAAGGAAAACCTGGGACATTTAAAAAAAAAGGTGGGACATTAACAAAATATAGAAAAAACAGTTAAAATTTTGTTTTGTTTTTACCACGACACTGTTGCCAACACAAATTTATAAGTATCAACCATTCACAAATGAAAAACCAATCAAATAATTTTTATTAAGTTTAAAAATATTTATTTATCACTGCAAAGGGTATAAAAATCCACTAACTAAATCTGTTTCATCTAAGTTAAAATTGTATTTCTCCACCGTCGAAGTACCAGAATCAGCAGGAAAATCTCCAACATTGACAGCACTGACCATGGATCGATAACTTGAAAAATGTACCAGTTACCAATCTACAAGAGTAAAAAATCAAATATTATAGACCCAACAGTGCATCGTGGTCATATTATACAAATGGCGTTTTCTAACGTTCATATTTATAATTACATAGTAAAGAACAGAAAAAAAGTCGCCATTCATAAATACATTGACAAAGCATCATCCCAAAAGCGGGACATTTGAGCGTCCCCATGAAAACTTTGGGGACAGTGGGACATTTTCCTAAAATACAGGACTGTCCCGCTAAAAATGGGACGAGTGGATACCCTAAGCTAGTAAGTAATAAGGAGTTCATACAACCATCTACGTTGGATTCCTGGTATTCTTAGCATTAATTATAACAAGAGAGATATTAAAGCTGTTGAAATAATATTGTAAAATGTATATACAGGGTGAGTCTAAATTTTCCTTAAAGAGTTTGAGAACTTATTGAGGGGACCAAGACAAATTTCACATAGGAACCCATGTCTGGAAAAGTACCTTTTTCCGTTACACACAAAATACCATTACAACGCATGTTGCTCTCTCCGACTCCTGCTGCCTGTCGTCTGGAACCACTTACAAGAAGGACTCGATGTGACGACCACCGACTTCAATACAGATGCGGTACCTCCGTACCATGTATTCGTACACATGAACAACAATCCCTGGTCCTCCAACATCCGCAGCAGCCATACCTCGTGCTAGTAGGTCTTCCTCGGATTCTACAGGGGTCTCGTAAATTAAGGTTTTTTCGTGACCTCACAGGTAGTAGTCTAGCGGGGCCAAGTTGGGAGAACGTGCAGGCCAAGAAATCAGAGCTGCCATTGCACCGAGATTCGCCGTACAAAATCATCATGCCTGCGTTTATGCAAATGTGTATGCCATGGATAACAGCAACACAGTATCAATGAAGTACGTACAGAGTGATTCAGAAATATGGCTATACGTTTGATCGCATTTTGTGACGAAAATATTATTATTAAAGGAAATATGATATCATTGAAAAGGGAACGAACGCCTCCACAATTCTCTTCGTTGTTTCTGCATTCCTGCTAATGCAAGGCCTTCTAGGAGGTTTGATTTTCTGCATCCTTCTCGTTCCCAGCAGTCGTTTTCTCCACTTCCCCACAGTCGACGGCTGCAATGCTACGTTAAACTCACGTCTTGCCTGTCTCGTGGCCTCACGATCATTAACATACGCTATTGCCCACGCAGCAATTGTAATTTGCTGTTGCATATTCAACGCCATTTTGACTAATGACGTAAACTCTACACTTTTTTTTATTCCATTGTTGTAATTTGAATAATTGCCTTTCCAACGGTAATTTCATATTTCCTGTAATGGTAATATTTTCATCACACAACGCGATCAAACGTATATCCATATTTATGATTCACCGCGTACAGCTTGGATTCTGCTGTGCACTGTCATGAAGGATTACTACTGAAACGAGCAGATGAAAACGTCTCTGAGCGGATCACAGAATCAACTGAATAGCACGTAAACAAACTTGCAGTGGACATGGAACATCAGGTGAGCGGAGAATGACGTATGATCTACCCTAGTGAGTGGCGCCAAAAAACGTGTGAGGCGATTTTGCGTGCAGCGGAAAATCGGTACGTTTCCGGACACGAGTTCGTATGCTAAACGTAATTGTATTTTATCCAGCAGGGTATGACCTGCTATATTTCTTAAAAATCACATCTCAATTGCTTCTAATCATTGTTCTTGTCTTTTAGTGATCGTCCAACATTCTGACCCATACATCACTACAGGAACAGCCATTACATTATAAAATTTCATTTTTGTGTTTTTCTTATATTTGTATGGGTTCTTTTAAAAGTGCAAAGGATTACATAGAATTTATTTATATTTTCATTGCTACTTTCAATATTATCATAATATTATGTTAAATTGAAACCTAGATACGTATTTAAAACTATTCTCTTGCTCTAAAATGTTATTATCGATTACTATTTTTTATGAAGTTTTTCCTTACAACAAATTGCAGGTGCATTAAACGCAGGTTACGTATTTTAGGAAAGATCAGGAATAATTCCTGATACAAATTTAGAAACTACCCTAAATATATAAACGGACCCTAATTTTCTTTGCTTAATGACATTGTATATACATTCCTTCACTGAAACTCTGTAAGAGGAATTTAGACTCACTCTGTATACGCATTAATTTAATATCCAACACAGAAATCGATCTAAGTTTGACACAGAACTGATTAAATTTCCAAACTTTTTTCAGTAACAGTAATTACTAAAACACCTGGAAATACTTCACAGTAATTACTAAGAGTTCTTCTATTCATTGAATAAAATATCTTATTTATTTATGACGTATAATTAAAAATGTTACCTTTTTTACACGCTTTATATTAGCTTGACCGTATATGTCTATTATGCAACGGACCTGCATCTATATAACGAAATCTTTGAACACGATTTTCACCCACTTAAAAACATTGCATCGACTTAAAACTCTGTATACTTATAACGGACCTATGGCAATACAATTATTTCATAATAGTTTTCTAAAATCCTGGCCAGAATCATCACAAAATACCGGTATAATAGGTTACGGACTTATCGACTGTTTAGTGAATCGTTGTAAGAGCTCAGTTGGTAGAGCGGTGGACTATAGTGGTATACAATTTCAGTAATCCATAGGTCGCTGGTTCAAATCCGGCCCGGAGTATTTTTTTCAGAAGAGTATTAAGCAATTCAATTTGATGGGATTCTGGTTTATGACAATCAATTAAACTAGAAATAAAAAAAGTAAATAATAGTTTAAAAAACTGAAACAACACGCTTTATTAGAAACCCGAACTAAAAAATGAAAAATAATTTTAATTTCCAACACGCTTGGGATAAAATTAAAGTGATCAACAAAAAAGTCATCTCCAACACATGTAGAATAAAACTAGAGTTATCTACAAAAAAATAATTTTACCATCAAAAGCCTGGGGTGCTTTTACGAATGGTTTTTACGTTTTCTTCTTAGGGACTTTACTTTTACGAATATCTGTCTATTATCAAATATATTAATTGATATAGAGAACCCGACGCTTTTCATGGTATAATTATTTTTTTTGTAGATAACTCTAGTTTTATTCTAGATGTGTTGGAGATGATTTTTTTGCTGACCATTTTAATTTTATCCCACGCGTGTTGGAAATTAAAATTATTGTTCATTTTTTAGTTCGGTTTTCTAGAAAAGCGTGTTGTTTTAGTATTTTTTAACTATTATTCATTTTTAAATAGCTACAAACTAAAAACTTTAATACAGGAGAGATTAAATCTTCTTCTTCTTCTTCTTCTTCTTCTTCTTCGGCTTTCCCCCATGTATAGGTTTGCCGTCTTCAGTTTCCATTTATCTCTTTCATTCCAATCTCTCTCTTCCAAATTCCTATCATCCATTATAGTTCTCACGTAGGTTTTCCATTTCCATCTTGGTCTGCCACGTTTATTTCTTCCAGGGGGTGACCATTGGTATATATTTTTTGGCCATCTTTCATTTTCCATTCTAGAGATTAGATTATATTAGCAATAAAGATGGACTCAGGTCTGTTGTTGTTGTTGTTGTCTAATGGGCTGCATCTAACCCTGAAGCCATTAGCAGTCTTGCTCTCCAATACTTTGAGGTCTTGGAATCTTCATGTTTGACAGCGATACAGTAGTTCAGATGACCTTCGTCCATTTCTTCATCTGGGTGATTGCATAAAATGTATTTCGGTGAAGGCAGAACACTGATTTTGTAAATGTGTTTTGTCAGACAGTCGTGGCCCCGTTCTCATCCTAAAATGTGCTACTTCTGTTTTTCTTGGTATGTTCGGTATATTAGTATTTTTATATTAGGCAATCCCATTTACTTGTTTTTGTCCACTTTTTGAAGTCTATTGTCATTCATAATTTTGAATTTTAACTTTATGTGGCGTTTCTGTGGTTGTAAGATGTTGGTTTAGATTCAGGCATTTGTTCAATGCGAGATCTTTTTTGGCGAGGAGATCGGCTGTTTCATTACCGGCAATCCCATTGTTCGAGGGTAGCCATTAGAGGACGACTTCTTTACCATAGTTTCGTAGGTCAGTAATAATGGCATAGCATTCTTTGCAGTCAAAACTGCAGACTATATTTTTACCTAACATGAGTTGAGTGAAAGCAACCGCCAGGATACGAACTGAGATCCCAGTCTGGGCAACGGCGCTCGCTATCACGCGTTCAAATACTGTAGAGGTCAATCCTATATTTATTCAGTAAAAATGAATGACGTTTATCATCATCATCATAGTACATTCACGAATTTAGGCCATTTGTTGACCTGTTTCGGCCTCAAGAGAAACACCATCCAAAAGTCTTTTGAGTGGACGTCCTGGTCTTCTTCTTCCTGCAGGTTGATATCTTAACATTAGTTTGGGTATTCTGTGATCTTCCATTCGATGAACATGTTGTATCCATCTTGACTTATCAGAAATTTTGTTTTCTAAAGATTCCATGTGTAATTCTTCTAAGATGTCTTCATTTTTTTTTTTGTGATCTAGTAGTGTGTATCCTGCAGTCCTCCGAAGATATCTCATTTCAGCAGATCTAAGTCTCTGTATATCCTTCTGTTTCAACGTCCATACTTCGCTACCATACAAAACAGTTGGAAGAGCCAGTGTTTTATACACTTTCAGTCTTGAATGCTTTAGGACTAATTGTGGCTTGAAGATAGAATTTATTAACCCTAAAATTCTTAAAAATTAAATATTTTTGCATTTACATCCTTTTCTTGTTCATATGAGATATTGCATCCTAGATATGTAAAATTATTCACCTGCTCCAAAATTTTATTGTCCAGTACAATTTTACTTCTGACAGGATCTACACCTTGAAATGCCATAATTTTTGTTTTTTCTGTAGATATCTTTAATCCATATTCTTCTGACGTTTATCTGAATAAAAAAATGCAGCTAATCTTCACTGTAATATAAATTCACAGAACAATATCTGATGTAATAAAGAAACTGTGTAAGCTAGGATCCCTGGAATGTAGAACAGGGAAGATAAAGGCAAGCACTTCTGTACTGCGGCTCAAAATTAATTAACAACATTCTTTTAATTGCTACAAGAAAAGTAAAAGGTTGTAAGGGTAAAGAAAAAAGAACAGCTGCGTATGTCAGCCTTTCAATCACGTATACAAGCATACTGCGGGGAATTTTCTTTTTTCTCTTCTTCTTTTTCACAATTTAAGTCGTGTAGAAACTTGCTTTCACGTTTTTATTTAAAATTTGTACCAGATGTGAGCAAGTCTTATTATAACTGTGTTAAATTATTTTTCAAATTTGGAACATCGGTTGTATAGGGGAAAAAAACAGCAAAGTATAAAATCTCTAATAAGACATTGAGATTCCGGTTCTTTAACCCATTCACTTCTTCTTCTTCTTCTTCTTCTTCTTCTTCCTTCCAAGTATTAGGCCAAGGCCTGTTACGATCCTAGAGAACATTTTCCCTCCAGCGTTTCATAGGACGGCCCAGTGATCTTCGTCCTCTTGGTATATAATTATAAACAGCTTTGGGGATCCGATTTGAACTCACTCTTTCTAGATGGTGTTTCCAATTTAGTGAATAAGATTTGAAAGCATAATAATAGTCCCTTTGATTGGTTGCTGGCTAAAGGAAGGCAAGACCAGTGATGGGGCTGCCATTTTATAGCCTCTGGTCAGGCTTTTCTGGAGAAGAAAAGAAAATAAAGGAAAGAAGAAATGGAAAGGAAAGACTCCCTAGTCCTCGGTTGCCCTAATAGCGTCGGGGTCGAAAAAACAAGAGTTAACCAAGAGAGGTTAGATAGTAAAGTTAAAAGAGTGCAAAACAGAAGTAAGTGGAAGAAATGTTTTGCTCAGCTTGGGCACCTTGTGGTCGCCATCCACATATCCCCTAGATGAGGACCCCTGAGGGGTAACCCATTCACTACAGGTTTAAATATATTTACACAGAAACCGGACTTAAGTCACCGTAACTTATATTGTTTATTTTCAGACATTCAAAACGTAAAAAAGATAACGGTACTTGAGATCTCAATAAGGGTGAAAACCAAAGCTCATTCCTCTACTATTCATAAATGTTAACAAAACATTACCCTGCCAAGGGATGTACAAACATTGAAAAATATATAATAGGCAGAGTTAGGCGAGTGTACCTCGTCTTCTGAGTTAAATCCCATTTAGCAGCTGGCGAGTGTACCTCGTGTTCTGAGGCGAATGGGTTAACGACTTCATCCTTGAGTCAATACTAATAAAATTCATTGTTAAAACCGTTGAGGTGGAGAGTCATAAAATAAAATAAGTTAAAATATACCTTCTTAGGTAAAATCCGTCGTCCTCAACTTATAAAATATGCAATCTTTATGCCCGTAGGCCTTTCAGAACAACCGTTCCATCTTATTCATCCTAGAAATATCAAAAGACGGTAATACAGAAATCAATTTGAACGTAAGTAGTTTGCCCACAATTTGGGTTAAAACTCTGCTTAATAATATCGGCAAATAATTTGCTGAACTTCAAGATTATATGGCTCTGAAAAGTAAATGCGTACTAGTAGCCGGACATATACATAAAAACCGATATAAATCAATCTCAATATAAATATATATATATATATATATATATATATATATATATATATATATATCGGAAGTTGCAAAGTAGAATAGAAATGAATGACGGATAGATAAATGATGTTAGTGGAATTAAATATTATAACCTTAACATACTCGAAGAACTTTGATAACCATGATCTTGTCCTCCACAAGTAGCTATTCGTCAGTATATAGGGCTATTCAGAAATAAGGAACAGACTTCAAACATTTATTTCTTCCAAACTACAAAACATATAAACACAATTCCAACGTTCCTGGAAAGAGAAAAGTTCAAATTTCACGATTTTATGGATTCAAAATGAGCACCGTGTATTACACGACAAATATCAAAACGGTGGCTCATTCCTTGCCACACGCGAATGAGCTGGTCTCTAGTTATCGAATTCACAGCTTCAGCAATTCGATGTCGCAGATTTTCAAGACTGTCAGGCATAGGGGAAAAAACACGGTATTTTACGTAATTCCATGGATAAAAATCGCACGGGGTTAGGTCGGGTGACCTGGGAGGCCACGGGTAATGAAGTTGATCTTCTGCTCCTCCTCTTACACTCCAACGTCCTGTTTTGTTGGCATTTTAGTACAAACAATCAATATGAAAAGTAACAGCGCCAATGTGGCCGTGATCAGAAATTCAAACTTTTCTCTTTCTAGGATCCTTGGAATTGTGTTTCTATTTGTTTGTAGTTTGGAAGAAATAAATGTTTGAAGTTTGTTCCTTCTTCCTGAATAGCCCTAAATATATATATATATATATATATATATATATATATATATATATATATATATGTGTGTGTGTGTGGTGTGTGTGTGTGTGTGTGTAAACTGAGAATGTCATTTTTCCATCACAGTCATTGAACTAACATTCTGGTTAAGTTCCATCCGAAGATCAACTTTATATTCAAATAAAAGAACTACAAGAAATGTATAAAATATATATTAAGAATGAAAAAGACATTGTGCATCTATATCACAGAGCAACAAAAAATAACCTTTTTTTTTTGGTCTCAGAAAGAAAAATATGTGATTCTGATAGTATTTTTTCTCCTGAATTGAAACATGATATTGGTTTTTCTCCATCACGCCAGGTTTCCGAGATAGACAATAATTTATAATTTCAAACACTTTAATATGCATAGTTAAATATGGGAAATAACATTATGAGGTCCTTAATTCGTAAATTACTGAGTAATTTTTTAACATCTTAGCTCATACCTATTTTAAGTCTCTTCAAACACGGGAACTAGTTTTTGAGAGAGAGATCCTTCTCTCGCAAACTAGTACCCGTGTTTGAAGAAACAAAAAATATGAGGTAAGATGTTAAAAAATGACTCATTAATTTATTTTAATATTTTCTACATTCGTAACTACACAATATTCGAACATTCGGACTCACCTAGAAAATAAGAAATGACGATATTCTGCTATATTTCGCCTGTGGAGCATCACTCTTGATGGTCCAAAAATAATCGGCCAGCATATTAGGATTCCATTTGCCTTTATATATCTTTACCATAGCTGAAATCTCCTGAGTTAACTCATTTGGTTTTATTTTACAATGGACATATGAACGAAAAAACGTTTATTTAAAAAATATTATTTAAATCCATTAATTGAAATTGAAATAAAAAACTGTGGGTGATGGAGAAATTCCGAATACATATTTCAAAACACGATAACAAACTGCATTAAATACAACTATTGGTACTCACGAGAAAAAAAATCATATTGACCAGTGCAATCTGTTTATCAGCAGTGATGTATTTCAACTTATGGACAGACGTATCAGAGGTGGTCACGATAACTTAGAAACTCCTCATTTGATACCACATTTGGATCAAAGCTGATGTATTTTGTTATGCAAATTCGTTTTGGAAACACTGGTTGCGTTGTTGATGCTACCAGCGCCAACAAGAACAAGGTTAATAATACCAATGGCATTGTATTCATCGGTCTCCGTGTTGGATACTGATCTTTGTGTCATGTAATGGTCAATTTACCTCTCTGCATATGATGTTTACGTCACAGGATTGGGGTAACACTAATCAATATTCACGAGCGTTTGTTTCTGATTCTCCAGATTACCTTTCGTAACGTTGTTATCCTGCAGGCGATATAGTGAAGTGAATAGCTCTCAACTCAATCACTCGACAGGCTGCAAATAATCTACCAGTGCTTGTATTATGTAGTGCGAAGTCACTGTAGTACCTTTCGATGAAGATGTACAAACTTCAGAAGTGTTCAATATCTGCCTTTTGTACAAATGCTTTGTATATCCTGTCTTCACTAATTGATACTAATAAAATTCATTGTTAAAACCGTTGAAGTGGAGAGTCATAAAATAAAATAAGTTAAAATATACCTTCTTAGGTAAAAAAGTGTGATTTTTTTAATATCTTGCGTCAATAATTACAAGTTCAGGTACCTGCGAGAGAGATGTACAGACTAAAATTGCAATGGCAAAAAATGCAACTAAAACATTACATGGAATACTTTGGAACAAAAATATCACAAAGGAAACTAACATGAAAATTTATAAGAGCATAATACATAATATTTTGTCATATGGAAGTGAAACTTGGCTTTTACGGAATTACAAAAGAATAAAATTAGAACAGTTGAATTTGATTATTTTAGAAGAAACCTCCAAAAAACAAGACAGGATAAAATAAGAAATGAATTCCTTTGGAGAGAAATGAATGTCACCATATCTGTTGTTAAGAGGATTGAAAATCAAACGCTTAAATGGTATAGCCATGTACAAAGAATTGAAAATGAAAGATGGCCAAAAAATATATACCAATGGTCACCCCCTGGAAGAAATAAACGTGGCAGACCAAGATGGAAATGGAAAACCTACATCAGAACTATAATGGATGATAGGAATTTGGAAGAGGGAGATTGGTATGATAGAGATAAATGGAAACTGAAGACGGTAAACCTATAGATGGGGGAAAGCCGAAGAAGAAGAAGAAGGTAAGATCCGTCGTCCTCAACTTATAAAACATGTATTCTTTATGCCTATAGGCCGTTCAGAATATCCGTTCCATCTTCAGCAGGTCCTTCTTCGCTACAATATCTAGTATGATGGTTGATACTGCTGGTCCTAATCTGGTGTTGTCCTGACGATATCGTACAGTGAGTTGTTTAGTCTGGAAATGCTTTTATTTATTAAAAGCTTGTTGTCTATTTTCCTTGATAATTTCCAGGTCTTCCAATATGTTGATTTTTGTTGGATTTCCCTCTTTGTGTACTATTGTAAGGGTATCTTCTATAGAGTTGATTCTATGACCGGCGTTTATTATGTGCTTAGCGTAATTAGACTTTCCACATGCGTATACGAAATCGTTACGATGTTCTTTAAACCATATGTATACGCATATGGAGTGTCTAATACGCTAAGCACATAATAAACGCCGGTCATAGAATGAACTCAATAGAAGACAGCCTTACAATAGTACACAAAGAGGGGAATCCAACTAAAATCAACATATTGGAAGACCTAGAAATTATCAAGGAACAAGACAAAAGTTTTTAATAAATGAAAGCACTCCCAGACTAAACAACCCACTATACGATATCGTCAGGAAGAAGCTTTAGTCACGACACATTAGGACCAGCAGCATCAAGCATCATACTAGATATTGTAGCGAAGGAGGACCTGCTGAAGATGGAATTGATGTTCTGAAAGGCCTACAGGCATAAAGAATACATATTTTACAAGTTGAGGACGACGGATCTTACCTAAGAAGGTATATTTTAACTTATTTTATTTTATTCCCTAATTCAACATTTAAATGTAGTGAATAAGATAAATTGTTCCAAAATAATATATCACATAAATTATTTTGTCTATATGTATATAAAATGCGATTCTTTTGAATATCAAATTAACGGCACTGTCCAGTAGCTGAGGTTGCATTATTTTTTTTCTTTTTCTTAATGAACCTTTTAGAATCAAACCATTCATAACATTCATCCCATGTAGATCTTAAACATTTGCGCATAGAATATCTAAGAGTTCACTTTAAATGAAATAAAAACACGTCCAATCTCTCCCTCTCTCTATGTCTCTCCATCACCCTTTTCCCTAGTTTGTTTACATGACTTTGATGTTGAATTAATATATTATATTATTACGATATTAGTTTATAATTATTTTTATCCGTTGCGCAACAGGTTAGATGCTCGCCTCTCACAGCTGGGGTCCCGAGATTGAGTCTCGGTCACTCCATGTGGGTTTCACGGTGGACGAAACGGAACTTGGGCAGGTTTTTAGAGTTTTTCCTCGTTTTCCCCTGCCACAATATCATTCCACCATTTCTCCATACTCATCTCATTCATTTCGTTTATTTCGTTCATCTGCTCCTGTGATGGTGCGTCAGGCATGGTCGGCCGGCACCCTTGTTATTCACACATCTCTGTACAAGGGGCTTCATTTGATCTCATCCCTCGACCCGGCCCTGAGTTTGACAAGTGTTGAGGAATTCTTTTATATTTTATTCTACTAAATATAGAAGCACATTTAATTTATTTAGGCGTAGCAACGCACACGGAGTATTAGCTAGTATATACATAAATAAATAAATAAATAAATATATATATATATATATATATATATATATATCATCATCGTCATCCTGCCAGGTATTAGTCCTAGAAGAACATTTGGACAGTAGTTCATTATTACCTTGGGGATCCTGGATCTAGCCATTCTTGAGGCATGTTCCTTCCAGTTTAGCTGATATCTGAAGATGTAGTCCAGTATTGATGACACATTAAGTTCTTGAAGGCTTCCTACATTTTTCTTTCGATCCCATTTGGTGCAGCCAGCTGTTCGGCGCATAAATTTCATCTCACAAGCTGTTAGTCTGCTTTCATCTCTCGTCCTTATAGTCCACGCTTCACTCCCATAACATAGGACTGGTCGAGCCATTATTTGATAAAGACGAGTACGAGTTGATTTTTGCCCTAATGAAGGTTATATATATATATATATATATATATATATATATCCATAGTAATTCTGCTCGAAGGCAGATCCTTCACTGCAATCACAGCATTTTCATGCTATGCTTACAGCTTTACTAGGGAATTGTATAGGTGTGGTAGCTTCCCGTTGCTTTCCACACCGGTGAAGGATGATGATGATAATGATAATGGTAAGGATGATAATGATAAGGATGATGGCCATATGATTTCGGGGACCGTTTGGGCCTTAAAGTTTTCCTGACATTTGTCTTACAGGTGAGGAAAAACCCCGATAAAAACCTCACCCAGAAAAACTGCCCCGACCGGGGATCGAACCTTGGCCCGCTGCGTGACAAGGCAGCACGCTACCTCGAGACCATAGCGGTGAACTATATATATATATAAGTATACCAATTATATCAGGAAAGGCCTTTAGGAAGACCAGAACTACGATGGAAGGACGTCACCATACCCCGGACCTGTAGTGAATGAACACGCAACAAGCTGCCAGCTTTCATGTGTAGAGGAAGAAGAAGAAGAAGATACATATATTCCTAACACCTCAGCCAATGAAGCAATAATTTCATTTTACTTTATCTTAATATATATTTTTAACGAAACATAAAATATAAAATATTATGCACATAAGGTCCACCGCTGTGGTCTCCAGGTAGCGTGCTGCCTTGTCACGCAGCGGGCCCGGATTCGATCCCGGTCGGGGCAGTTTTTCTGGGTGAGGTTTTTATCGGGGTTTTTCCTCACCTATAAGACAAATGTCAGGAAAACTTTAAGGCCCAAATGGTCCCCGAAATCATATGGCCATCATCTTCATCATCATCCTTACCATTATCATCATCATCATCATCCTTACCATTATCATCATCATCATCATCCTTCACCGGTGTGGAAAGCAACGGGAAGCTACCACACCTACAATTCCCTAGTAAAGCTCCAAGCATAGCATGAAAATGCTATGATTGCAGTGAAGGACCTGCCTTCGGACAGAATTACTATGGATGGATGGATATATAAGTATACCAATTATATCAGGAAAGGCCTTTAGGAAGACCACAACTACGATGGAAGGACATCATCATACCCCGGACCTGTAGTGAATGAACCCGCAACAAGCTGCCAGCTTCCATGTGTAGAGGAGGAGGAAGAAGAAGAAGAAGAAGAAGAAGAGATATGTATATTCCTAACACCTCAGCCAATAAAGCAATAATTTCATTTTACTTTAACTTTATCTTAATATAAATTTTTAACGAAACATAAAATATAAAATATTATGCACTTAAGAATCAAGGAGAAGGTTGTGCAAATTTATAGCAATGCCTCTATTGTTAGGAAAAATAATTTAAATAACAAGCTGCCAGATAACACAAAATAAGCATCTGCATATATTTAACATTCAATATATGAAGCTTACGTAATATCTACAATTTTTTGCACAATGTTATTTCAATAAAGGTATTCTACCAGCTTCGATGAACCCCCGGCAAAACATTGTTTTATCTGTTTTCCTGGAATCAAAGGAGGGGAAGGAAAATAAGCAAATTTGTAATATTGGACTCAAGTTCGTGTTTCAAATATTTACAAAGCATTTATTAATTAAATTCCAGGGTTACGTAATGAATTAACGAAATTAATAACTGAAATTATTGGGACAAACAGAATTTTCCATTAACCAATATACAGCAGTTTACAGATACAGTGTATTAGCTTATAATTTTTAATTAATATTCCCACAAAAATAATTTCACTCGTAAAGTTCGAGTAGAACATCGGATTATTTACGTTTACCAAATGAGTTTTTAATGACTGGCGACTAAAATTAACTTTTTTGCAATCTGAAATATGCTATCAAGTGGAATGACGACGCTGATTATATATTTTAACAAAAGGCATAAATGTCAAATTGTGTAAGTATAATCTTACTATAAATGAGGGAAATTTTGAGGAAGTGGCTGAATTCAAATACCTAGGAACAATAATCACAAATAGGAATGAGATGCACAAAGAAATTAAACATAGGCTCAATTCTGGAAATGCGTGCTATTATGCATTGCAGAGACTTTTGATGTCCCAACTCCTATCAAAAAACGTTAAACTGAAAATATATAAAACTATTATTCTACCAGTTATATTGTATGGGTGCGAAACATGGACTCTTACTTTAAAGGAGAAAAGGAGATTACAAGTATTTGAGAATAAAGTACTTAGGAAAATTTTTGAATCAAAGAGAGATGAACAGACAGGTGAATGGAGAAGACTACATAACAATGAACTACACGGTGTTTATAGCAGTGGATTAACAAATGAAACATAACAAACGTTTCTCATTTGTTTTCAAACTCGCCGCATACATTAAATATATAAATATTTAAAAATAACTATATTTAAATAATAATTTGTGAGTAAACAGCTTAAATTTATTCGTTAAATAGTACTAACAAACGCCACTCTTCATTTCCAAATTCTCTAGAAAATTGGAAATCACTCGTGGCATTACTTATAAAAAAGTAAAGTTTATCTTTCCCTTGTCATTGGACATTATCATGAAATTGGTAAATGTTGGATTATGTATCTATCTCGCGTCCACTTTCAAATTCTCGGCCTTAAACCAACACCTCAGGGAGAAGGTGTTGGAGTCGCAACTTCAGGGAAATTGCTGAGCTACATAGTACGTCAGGTCGCTCATTCCTGACGACCCCACAGTTGGTCCACGGCTCCTCGAGCCTAGCCGCGAGGACTGCTGTCGCAGATCCACCGACCGTTCCCCTGTTCTACCTCCAGGGACGCATCCTGCAGCCAGTGTGAGACCGGCTAGGGCTTGAATCCTCAAGCCCCACAGTGTGAGACTTTAGTACATCCAGGTGCTCATCTCCTGGTGACCCCACAGTTTGTCCAATAGCCCGTAGGCTTAGCCGGGAACTAGCACAGTTGCTCCCCTCTGCACTGGTCCGAGTCGTGCCCTGGTCTGCCCACAGGGACGTGTCTTGTTGCAGTTGTGGCCCAGCGTGGAGCTCGCAAGATACATAGAAAAAATTAGGAGGAATTTGTGTCACAATTAGAGAATGATATTACTAGACCCGCACCACAAACATACAAAATCTTGAAAAATTTGAATCGTGAAACAAAAGACAATCTCAACCTTAATGTCATCCCAGCCAAACAATGGTCAAATTATTTTCAAAATCTATGGACCCAATACTCTCATTTTACCATCATTCAATAACACCTCTACAGACTTGATTACAGAGGATGAACTATCAGAAGTATTAATGAAAATGAGAATCAATAAAGCTCCTAGAGAGGATGGAATCAGTATGTTGAACTATTTAAAAATGCAAATCCTCTGTTTTAGACAGATTTCTAACATTCGTGAGGAAATTATGGAAGAGTTTGATGTAGAACCCATTCTTCACCATACAAAAAACTACCAGAACAACTGGAAAGCCCATCTTCAAGGAACGCCGCCTCACAGAATTCCAAAAGCCATACTTCACTACTGCCCCCAAGGCAAAAGATCGCTGGGACGTCCAAAAAAGCGCTGGATGGAAAATTCCTCTTTCAGACCGTAACAGGCCACACGGCCTAATACTTTATTTTTACGGATTATGTAAATGAAATGAATTAAGACATAAATCATTAAATTACTCTCGATTTATCACTAGAACAAATGTGAGATTTATAAAATTAATGTGAACTTCTTGTACCTGCAGCATGAAAAGGGCACTTTCCCGAACAAAGGTTTCTATTCAAAACGTTATAAATTACCGAATCCCCTTTAGAAGTCCTAGAACTTTGTAATGGAAATTTCCGAACATCCTGTATATACTATTATTCATTTCAGATTGTGTTTATTACACGTCCTAACTACCTTGGTTATTAATTTGAGTATTTTCAAGATTTAATCGAAAATAACAGTTTCCCCTTAGCAGAGAGAAGGAAGTTATTGGAAAATGCAGTTGGAACTGCCGAAGCAGAGAAATTACAACGTTCTTATCATTTCCGGTACATGAACAAGGACGTCAATAGCTAGAGAGTAGCAGAACTAAGAATATTTCTGTTATATTGTATTCCAAATTATCTGCCTTTTAGCAAAGCGAGAAATAGTTGAATATTGCTGTTAGAGGTATTTACAGATAAAGTTCTCGGAAGTTACTAAATATGTCCGTTCCACATAAATTCCTGGTAAAATCGACTATCGTAAAATAATTTCCGCGTTTTGAATATTACTACATGATTACATCATCAAACTATACAACAGAAAGCTCTGTGTAAAACATGCGAAACAGTACACAATTATTAAAACATACATACTCACTGACACTATCGAACCCGTAGGTTCATTGCCGCGCGCAAATAAGCTCTCCATACATCCCTATCCTGAGCTAATGCTTTCCAATCATTCCCTGTATAATCTACTTCCCACAAATCATAGTTAATATTATTCTCCCACCTCATTATTGGTCTACCAACTGGGCGTTTTTCCTCTGGCTTTTCTATACGAGGCTCCCATGCAAGTCTTTCATTCCCCAAACGTGCAACATGTCTTGCCCATCGCAGTCTACGAGACTTAACTATTCTTATTATATCTGGCTTCCTATAAAGACTATGTAGTTCATTGTTATGTAGTCTTCTCCATTCACCTGTCTGTTCATCTCTCTTTGATCCAAAACTTTTCCTAAGTACTTTATTATCGAATACTCGTAATCTTCTTTCCCCCCTTAAAGTAAGAGTCCATGTTTCGCACCCATATAATATAACTGGTAGAATAATAGTTTTATATGTTTTCAGTTTAACGTTTTTTGAGAGGAGTTGGGACACCGAGTCTCTGTAATGCATAATAGCACGCATTTGCAGAATTGAGCCTATGTTTAATTTCTTTGGGCATCTCATTCCTATTTGTGATTATTGTTCCTAGGTATTTGAATTCAGTCACTTCCTCAAAATTTCCCTCATTCGTGATCAGCCGTCCATTTCCATTATTTAATGAATGTCGCGCATAGAGTATGAACAAACAAACCAACAAACAAACAAACCAACAAACAAACAAACAAACAAACAAACATTCATTTTTATATATTAGACTGAAATAAATTTAATTATTATATTAATTGATTTGGTGTTTACTTGATAAAAATCCATCATGTTTAGTGATAAAATAAAATCAAACTGTTAAAATTGTATACGATTTTCATATTTATTTAAATTCAAATTCATTACAGCTGTTAACAGCTGTTACGAAATTGTATTAAAATAAATATGAAAATCGTATAAAACTTTAAGTTCTATTTTATTTAATCACTAATAAATAATTATGTTTAGATTAATTAAGATGGTACGGACATGTCCAGACAATGGAAGAGGATCGACTACCAAAATCTGTTTTGGGAAGGAAACCTGAGTGAAGACGAGGCAGAAGAAGACCTAAAACCTCCTGGAGTCAGGGAATATGTTTATACATGAAGGAGAAACATCTACAACCAAGAGATTGGATGGACCGACAAAATTGGCTATTAGGAATCGGACGATATCAAAGACATTAATCAACCGAGGATCTATCTATCTAAAATAATTACTGTTTATTTAACAATATGAACTCTTCGCCACATGCGACAAGTATTATTCTCTAACGGCAACAACTGAGCTACAACAACGGACAATTATAAATAAATAACAATATTAAATTAAAACGAACGAACCCCATAACCCCGGTACACATTACGCCCAGGTGGGTGCAAAATATAAAAGGAACGGATAACATTTTAAAGCCGGTACATACTTTAATCTCACAAAACTTTTATTCAATTTGTTGATATACAGAGCATATCCAGTCCTTGTTAGCGAATTTCCTTAAAGGGGTAAACATTACATTTTTGCGCTGTAGTGCGTTTTGCCGTAGTTACAACAATGGCAAACATGATTGAAAGTTCAACTTCCTACACCTCAGGGTTGCCAACCTAAATAACTATACTGTAATAAAATAACTATACCATAATATTACATATTACAAACCATGTGTGGGAAGTAAAACCACAGTCTTCTATGTATACTACGTAGAATTTATATACAAAAAATATCCAAAAGTCAGTGTTAATATGTATATTATGCGAAACAAATCACTGCATTTTAAATGAACAGAACTTTATTTGAAACAACATAAAACAATAAATACATACTTGCCGCCATTGTTTTACTAAATGGACTCAAGGCCTCCTGTTGTTTCAACTAATAAACATAGACACTGTTAACGTTAATCAATTGTTTATAATGAACGCAAATATTTAAACCAAAGATGTCATTATTTTACTATTATTCATTATTTTGAAAACACCATCTTAGAAAAAATAATGTACAACGCACGTTTATGAAGTGTTTTACTGAATCTTCTTTTTTTTATAGGCCCATGTTTCCCTTAACAGATATTCAGGAATTCTCCCACTACAGAGAAGAATTTGAACCATACTAATTTAGTTACACTTGTTTTCGTATAGATGTCATTTGAGTGGTCCGTGGTAAGCGTTCCGTCTAATACTGACATCTAGGAAACCAAGATAGTACTAGGACGGGAAAAGTCGGTAAATGTTTGCTTAGTGGTCTTTTTCATTCAGGCTTAAGGATCTTTTACGAACCTGAAAAATCTTCACTCTCGGGACTCACAGCTTAAAGTCCCTCCCGAAGGACTCGGATTTTTCCATCCTAAAAAATCCATCGACCCCGGCGACCATCGGGACCTGAGGCAAGGAGCATAACCACTAGTTCACCGCGGCCGATTTTTACTGAATCTCGGAAATTAAAAACCTCGCTGTCGGTCGGGTCTTATACATTTTCCTCGCTTCTGTAAAAACCACATACAAACCTTGCATCGTAATATACTAGTTTATACTTTGAAGATTCAATTCAGCAGTGTCTATGGGCGGAATTAAATCAACCAGGATCTCTCATTGGAGATGATCAAATTTATAATGGTATTGTTACTGCCCACTGCTTTATTGCATTCATGATCATTTCATAGCAAGTGATGCTCTGCAGTCAGGCAAAACTGGTTCAGCTACTGGCGGGGATTGTACCATGTCACGCTCTCTAACACCACATAAAATATCTGCAAGCCAATGTTGCGGTTGCATCAAGTCTCGTGACCGTCTAATCCACGTGGGATTTGTTATAGACATTTCCTTCCATCGTGTTTTATTTTCCGCCTCATGACTGTTATGTGTACTAACTCTACACTTTATATATTTTTTAAAATTCTATTAAATCATCCAATCATACAGATGCCTTCTGTCGATCCCCCCAACAGGAGAATAATATGGTGATAGTTGTTGTAGAATAGTATATAACAAATCCTAGAAGACCAATAGCTAGTATAGCGAAAATTATGCCTAAATTACCAAATGCTTCTTTTTTCCCTCTCTCATACAGTAGTATTATATTAATAGTAGGTGTACTAGCACATATAAGGACTGGAAGTAAATATCAGTGAAACTAAATATATGGTCACACGTAGAAATTCAGTATATAATGGAAGTGGACAGCTAATGACAGGTGAGGGAAATTTTGAGGAAGTGGCTGAATTCAAATACTTAGGAACAATAATCACAAATAGGAATGAGATGCACAAAGAAATTAAACATAGGCTCAATTCTGGAAATGCGTGCTATTATGCATTGCAGAGACTCTTGATGTCCCAACTCCTTTCAAAAAACGTTAAGCTGAAAATATATAAAACTATTATTCTACCAGTTATATTATATGGGTGCGAAACATGGACTCTTACTTTAAGGGAGGAAAGGAGATTACGAGTATTTGAGAATAAAGTACTTAGGAAAAATTTTTCGACCAAACAGAGATGAACAGACAGGTGAATGGAGAAGACTACATAACAATGAACTACATGGTCTTTATAGGAAGCCAGATATAATAAGAACAGTTAAGTCTCGTAGACTGCGATGGGCAGGACATGTTGCGCGTATGGGGAATGAAAGACGTGCATGAAAACTTCTTGTAGGAAAGCCAGAAGGAAAACGCCCAGATGGTAGACCAAGAATGAGGTGGGAGAACAACATTAACTATGATTTGAGGGAAGTAGATTATACAGGGAATGATTGGAAAGCATTAGCTCAGGATAGGGATGTATGGAGAGCTTATGTCCGCGCGGCCATGAACCTACGGGTTCGATAGTGCCAGTGAGTAAGTAAGTAAGTAAGTACTAGTACATATGGTGCTGAAGTCTGGCAAATTCCTACCAGGGAAATGAAAAGAATTTTAAGTACAGAAATGGATGTTTTAAGAAGATCAGCTGGAAAATCTAGAATGGATAGAATACGAAATAAAGAAATAAGGGAAATTATGGGTGTACAAGAGAAGCCGGACATATTGGACATATCACCTATTACAGTGTAAAAACATAGGAATATCAATAACAGACTTCTGTAAGACATGAAAACAATTCTTTCTACATGACCATTGGCTGCAATTCATTCATAGTGTTCTGCTCAAGAGCAGGTCTTTCACTGCAAACTCAGCATTCTCCACTCTTTCCTTGACTCAGCTTTCCTTTTTGTATCTCCATACAAACCATTTATTTTAATATTGTCTATCATCTGATGTCTTTTTCTGCCTCTAACTTTCTTTCCGTTGACCATTCCTTCTAGAGCATCCTTCAGCAGGCAGTTTCTTCTTAGCCAGTGGCCAATCCAATTTCTTTTCCTCTTCTTTATGAGTTCCAGCATTGTTCTTCTTTCACCCACTCTGTCTAGCACATCTTCATTTCTTACTTTGTCTGTCCAGTTTATACGTTCCATTCTTCTCCATATCCACATCTCAAAAGCTTCCAGTCGCTTTTCCTCATTCCGTCGTAATGTCCAAGTATCTGCACCATACGATGCTACACTCCACACAAAGCACTTCACTAGCCTCTTTCTTATTTCTCTTGCCAAAGGTCCGCAGAAAATGCTTCTCTTCTTGTTGAAAGCTTCTTTTGCCATTGCTATCCTCTGCTTTACTTCTTGACCGCAGTTCATGTTACTATTGATAGTACAACCCAAGTATTTGAAGCTCTCCACTTGCTCAATGGCCTCATCTTTAATCTTCAGGCTGCAATAATACCTATTATTATAAAGACAAGATAAGTACAAATATCTTGTCTTTATCAAATTACTTAAACTCAGGAGAAATATGATAGGCCAGAAAATGAACATAATAAAAACAGCAGAGAGTAATTAGGGACAAGAGAGCAGACCTGGGGATATGGGCATTAAGCCCGAGGAAACCCAGGGGGATGGTGGTGGGGCTCTTAATAAAAAATAATAAAAACGGACCTAATACACATTTGTAAATAGTATATTAACGAGAATATAGATTTCTATATAAACTGAGTCCAGCGCTGTGGTCTCGAGGTAGCGTGCTGCCTTGTCACGCAGCGGGCCCGGGTTCGATCCCCGGTCGGGGCAGTTTTTCTGGGTGAGGTTTTTATCGGGGTTTTTCCTCACCTGTAAGACAAATGTCAGGAAAACTTTAAGGCCCAAAAGGTCCCCGAAATCATATGGCCATCATCATCCTCATCATTATCATCATCACCACCATCATCTTTGATCGGTGTGGAAAGCAACGGGAAGCTACCACACCAACACAATTCCCTAGTAAAGCTGCAAAGCATAGCATGAAAGTGCTGTGATTGCAGTGAAGGACCTGCCTTCGGTCAGAATTACTATGGATGGATGGATATAAACTGAATTTTCCTTGTCAATACTTTAATAAACGAACCACGCCTCTTTTTTTCTTATTATTCTTCTTCTTCTTCCTTCCAAGTATTAGGCCAAGGCCTGTTACGATCCTATAGAAAATTTTCTCTCCAGCGTTATTTCAGGAAATTCTCGTATAAGACTTGAAAGCATAATAATAGTTCCTTCGATTGGTTGCTGGCCAAAGGAAGGCAAGACCAGTGATGGGGCTGCCATCTTATAGCCTCTGGTCAGGCTTTTCTGGAGAAGAAAAGAAAATAAAGGAAAGAAGAAATGGAAGAAAGGAAAGACTCCCTAGCCCTCGGATGCCCTAATAGCGTCAGGGTCGAAAAAAATAAGAGTTAACCAAGAGAGGTTAGATAGTAAAGTTAAAAGAGTGCAAAATACAAGTAAGTGGAAGAAATGTTTTGCTCAGCTTGGGCCTTGTGGTCGCCATCCACATATCCCCTAGATGAGGATCGCTGAGGGATTTAAAAAATATAACTATCAAATCGGTTACTCATATTTTGTAAATAAAATTATGTCATATCTGAAAGTTCCATTAACTTCAGTACTGATATATTTGTAAATTAAAATCTTGAATTTGTACGTATATTTCGCGTCACTGTAAATTAAGTTGTTGATACATCTTATGCTTTGGGTTATCGCTGGAACACTATTCCATCACCAATCCATCAACTCTATTGAATATCAAGGGATCCTTTTTAATACCGAATAAAATTATAATATTAATACTAGAATGAATTCTTTAATTGAAAATAGTAAGTGATAGATAAAATTTTGTGAGTAACCCTCCATTTAATTCCAGAAAAATTTACTAAAAATATAATTGTCAGACCTGAACCCAGAATATATGGGACATGTGACTAATATTAATAGTGACTTTTTTTAAATTATTTTTCTCTGAGAGTAATTAATATTATAATTACAAATAAATAAACGTTATCTCAGTCAAAACATAAATTTATTGTGTCGACGTTTCAATCTCCTGTTGTGAGATCATTTTCAAGACATAATTGTTTATAAATTTATTGTGCATAGTTACCATCACAAAGACAATTAATTTTATTTTATAAATATATGTATATAAATTTTAATGAACAAATTTAAAATTCCAATTTATAATTAAAATAATACTTACTCACTGGCACTATCGAAACCGTAGGTTCATGGCCTTGCGGACATAAACTCTCCATACATCCCTATCCTGTTCTAATGCTTTCCAATCATTCCCTGTATAATCTACTTCCCTCAAATCATAGTTAATGTTGTTCTCCCACCTCATTTTTGGTCTACCAACTGGGCGTTTTCCCTCTGGCTTTCCTACATGAGCTTCCATGCAAGTCTTTCATTCCCCATACGTGCAACATGTCCTGCCCATCGCAGTCTACGAGACTTAACTGTTCTTATTATATCTGGCTTCCTATAAAGACCATGTAGTTTATGTTATGTAGTATTCTCCATTCATCTCTCTTTGGTCCAAAATTTTTCCTAAGTACTTTATTCTCAAGTACTTGTAATCTCCTTTCCTCCCTTAAAGTAAGAGTCCATGTTTCGCATCCATATAATATAACTGGTAGAATAAAAATTGTATATATTTTATATTCCTCAGGGGTCCTCATCTAGGGGATATGTGGATGGCGACCACAAGGTGTCCAAGCTGAGCAAAACATTTCTTCCACTTACTTGTGTTTTGCACTCTTTTAACTTTACTATCTAACCTCTCTTGGTTAACTCTTGTTTTTTCGACCCCAACGCTATTAGGGTATCCGAGTGCTAGGGAGTCTTTCCTTTCTTCCATTTCTTCTTTCCTTTATTTTCTTTTCTTCTCCAGAAAAGCCTGACCAGAGGCTATAAGATGGCAGCCCCATCACTGGTCTTGCCTTCCTTTGGCCAGCAACCGATCGAAGGGACTATTATTATGCTTTCAAGTCTTATACGAGAATTTCCCGGAAGATGGTGGAGGGAAAATTTTCTATAGGATCGTAACAGGCCTTGGCCTGATACATGGAAGGAAGAAGAAGAAGAAGATATATTTTATAATTAAAATCATTCCTTGCTAAAATATTTTCAATTATAAATTGTAATTTGAAATTTACTCATTTAAATTTGTATGCATATATATTTATAAAAAAATTTAATTGTCTTGATGATGGTAACTATGTACAATAAAGTTATAAACAACTATGTCTTGAAAATGATCTCACATAAGGTGATTGAAACGTCGACACAATAATTTTTTTTGAGTGAGTTAACGTTTATTTCTTTGTAATTAAAATGATATTAATACTGTCATCATTTTTTCGCAATGTGAGAAAAGTTGTTTTATATGTATTCAAGTTATTCCAAGACATTTACGGTATGTTATGTCAGCACCCCCTCAGTTTAGTCCTTATAAACTGAATGTCATGTAACTTTATTTATTCAAATAGAGATTATGGAAATTTCGTCTTTACGATCAGTTGCAACCTCTCAATTTTTTGTATAACTTCTTTCCAAGAGACATCCCAGAGTCTGTAATATCGATCTAATGCAAAGTGACTGTCTAGATGAGATCTCTCGTGCAGATGTAACTTCAAAAACCAAATGTCTTTCACACAATAAAATAAAGTTGATGGCTCATCATGTTATGAAAACATTTTAAAACATAGCTCTAAAAGTTGTTATATTAATTCTACAGACATTTAAAAACAATAAATTATTAAAAATAGACTTAAATTTTATTTTTCTTCACTTCAAGGTTTAGGAGATCCGCCCGTTTCGAATTCACAATAATTCCTTCCATTTCTTCCAAGGTCTTCCTGCATCCCTTAATCCCTTTGGTTTGTTATGATATGATATCTTGGGCAATCTTATTTCTTCCATTCTCTGAACATGCTCTTCTCAATCGACGCGGCGTTGTTGTTTTCTATAATTTATTGAATATATATCTAATTCACTACTTATTTGTTCATTTCTTCTTCTTCTTCTTCTTCACTTCCTGGTTTAGGCAAGAGTTTCCTGTTCCGTCTTCACTAATAGATCTAAGACCATCTCTTCCGAGGACGTCCGACATCTCTTCTTCCTCTTGGAAAATAATGGAAGATTTTATTTGGTGACCTACTTTCTTCCATTCTTTCTACATGTTTTTTCCACTGTATCTTGTTGTTAAATATATTTTCTTTTATGGAGTAGATCTGCAGTTCTTCACGGATATCCTCGTTTCTTATCTGGTCCATTCTAGTGTGCAGCCTTTTACTCTTCTTAAAAATTTAATCTCGGCTGCTTGGATTTTACTCTCTTGTTTGGTAGTGGTAATCCAAGATTCACTCCCATACAGAAGGACAGGGACATCCATTGTTTCATAAAATTTTAATTTTGTTTGTTTATGGGCTTTATTATTCAATGTTGTATTTATTGTACCATAAATTGCTTGAAACTGATGTGTTTTGTGTTCAATATCTTTATCATACCCATAGCTGATGTCACATCCTGAATATTTAAAGTGGGATACTTGTTCAATAATTTCGTCTCTAATTACTATTTTTGCACGCAGAGTATTTCTTCTTGTTCATTTCTTATGTGTTCCAATTTTCTACATCCTTTGGTCCTTCTTAGAAAAGTAATTTCTGCAGTTTGTATTCTACTTGAACTCCTCTTATTTGTTACCCAGGACTCATTGGCGTATAAAAGTACCGGTACCGACATTCATTTGTTGAACATCCAATCTTGTATCTTTCTTCTTTATGTTTTAGTTTTCTATGAATGGTGCCTCATATCCTTTGAATTATAATGTGAATACAAAGGGAGAAAAAATAATGTTGTACCTCATGCATGAAATTACAAAAAAAATAATAATTGTTTGCATTTTATTTTTTATTTCTTAAAATGCTACTTCAATCATGGAACCCAAGCACTACTTTATTACTCATTGTCTGTAGGGCATGCAGAAACATTTGAACCTTCTAGGGTAAAATGTGTGAATTCCATTCAATTGTGAATGTACAAAAATGAAGTGAAAATAAAAGTGTGGAAAAACAAGTTTAAAGATTCGCATGCAGTTTAAATACAATATGTAACAAACAGGCCTAATCAGCACTTTAGGGCACTTAGAAACGTCATAGGCCTCTGAATCTTTGCCAACATATACATTAGAATACAGGCTATTTTTAGTACAAAAAAACAAAAAATGTCAATTTTGATCTCAAACATTTCACCCATTATCCCTTTAAGCGTTAAAAAGGGACTTCTTCAAGTTTTTCGCGTTTGTTGGGGCGGTATTTAGGAGGGGCTGTAGAATGGCTGTTAAATGTCACTTGGGTTTCACTTATTATTTAATTGTGAATTTACTTGCCCTTCCTCGGTAGCTAGTCGGTTCCTGTTTCAGGGTGAGCGCTGAGACTCCTATCTATATAGGGTTCGGAAGGAGAATTGCGTGGGAACAGACAATCACTAATTATTTGAATTATTTTATTTAATTAATCTCTGCCAATTTAAATGAACGTTACACAGTAAAAATAAAACTGTTCTGTCCCTGGCCTTCGATATTTCGCTAATGAGGACTAGCAAATGACTAATGAGTTCGGGAGATTTTCCCTAAGTCCATAATCGTTGTTACAAGATATTTTTTACTAAACAATCAAGATCTTCTTCCTTCTAAGTGTCGAGTAGAAGTGTCAGTGTATTAAATTTTTGTCCTCATGAGTTCCGTATCGAAGTCAGGACCAATTATTCCCATATATGGTGTGTACCCTAACTCTCATTTCGATTGGTTAGAATATTTAATCACATGCCATCCAAGGGCGTAACTATTTTATTTAAACCACCACCTACCTTTTGATTTTATTCTCACGGCTAGAGCCTTAATTTATTTTTTACTATATTCTATTCCCTCATTATTTATTCATTTCTTATATTCATTAATCACTATTAGGGCCGTATCATATTCGTCTCATTGTAAGGGTGTAGAAGTTGAGTATCACAACTCTCTTGTAGCCTATGTTCATCCCGGGAATCTCCTGAACATTTTGCCAAAAAAAAAACCATCACAATCGGATCAACGGTATGGCTGCGCATAACAAACGAACGAACGAACAAACAAACAAACGAACAAATATTCATTTTTACATATTAGATTATTATTTATTATTTATATTTTTATTATTATGATTATTATTATTATTATTATTATTATTATTATTATTATTATTATTATTATTATTATTATTATTATTATTATGTGCATGCGGTATATCATAGGTGTTTTGCGAGACTATTTAACTCATGCCAAATGCTAGTCAATGACCAATCACGTTTCAATGAATGTTGTTTTACAACCAATGACAGTCGTGTTTCACCTCGCTCTTTATCGATTTCTCTTTATCAGCTCCTGCTTTTGTGATAAAGAAAGCTCCTCCTTTTTAATGTTCTGAACAGGTCAAAGCATTATTTTTCTCCAACAAATACATTGAATATAGCAAATAATGAAAAGATTCCTTGATTTTACTGCGTTGTTTACTAAAAAACTAAGTGAATAACCCGTAATGTTGATTATGATATATAGTTTGATGTGTTTCATTATTTCTCCACTTGGGTGCACTCTTACAATATTGCGATCTTATTTGGCAATAAATAATATGATCAAGCAGCAGTGAATGAACATAACCTCACATTTCTGATTTGTTTTCAAACATCGCCGTTTACATTAAATACATAAATATTTTAAAATAAGTATAGTTAAACAATGATTTGTGAGTAAACAGCTTAAATTTGTTCGTTAAATAGTCCTAACAAATGCCACTCTTGATTTCCAAATTCTCTAGATAAATTCACTGCTGACTTCGTGAGTCGTGAATTTATCGATAATTTGGAAATCACTCTTGACATTATTTATGATAATTGCGGCCCGTCATCATCCGGAAAGTTTGTAATAAAAGAAATAATATTATTTTAAATAGCTGTGGGAACATTTCATTATCCAATTATTGACATACTGTAAGTCTTTTGAAATATTTTCAAGGACAACTATTATGAATTCTGATTCCCAAGTAACCATTATTCATTTAATTATGTTTACAGATTTTCTTTCAGAACGAAGAAGCTTGTTAGAAGATTTTTCATTGTGCTCCATTTCCTATTCACTACGTTTAAATGCTCCCCAGCGCTACTGTAATCTTGTTAGTTAACTGGAATACAATCTTCCTTTAGTTAAATAATAAAGAAAATTCCAAGAAAGATTTAAATTTAACTTCAAGGCGATGTGTCGCTGTCTCTGTGTTATTACTCCATAATCATAAATTCATTTCACGTAAACGAATATACGGCACGCAAAACTGCTTCGTTTCTACAACCATCACGTCGAATTATTAAATTCCAAAGATATAATTACTGTGAAAACAAGATTTCGTTATTAAATATGTCTATGCTTTCTTCATGTTTTAATATAAATTATATCAGAGTTTTGCTTGAATAACAATTTTACAATTGTCCACCGAAGTTTTGTTATGACAAGCAAGGGCAATTTAAAATATATTTTAATTTGATTACTGTTAACTATATACATTGCCATCACATCTATTTTATAAAACAATGGCTGTCCCTGTCCTTTTGTATGGGAGTGAATCTTGGATTACCACTACCAAACAAGAAAGTAAAATCCAAGCAGCCGAGATGAAATTTTTAAGAAGAGTTAAAGGCTGCACTAGAATGGACCAGATACGAAACGAAGATATCCGTGAAGAACTGCAGATCTACTCCATAAAAGAAAAGATATTTAACAACAAGATACAGTGGAAAGAACATGTAGAAAGAATGGAAAATGTAAAAATCTTCCATTATGTTCGAAGAGGAAGAAGAGATGTCGGACGTCCTCGGAAGAGATGGTCTTAGATCTATTAGTGAAGACGGAACAGGCAACACTTGCATAAACCAGGAAGTGAAGAAGAAGAAGAAGCCATCACATCTTTAGAGGATGAAGAAGGTCTACAACTCTTCTTCTTCTTCCTTCCTTCCAAGTATTAAGCCAAGGCCTCTTACGATCCTATATAAATTTTTCCCTCCAGCTTGCGAGAGATTCTCGTATAAGACTTGAAAGCATAATAATAGTCCCTTCGATTGGTTGCTGGCCAAAGGAAGGCAAGACCAGTGATGGGGCTGCCATCTTATAGCTTCTGGTCAGGCTTTTCTGGAGAAGAAAAGAAAATAAAGAGAAGAAGAAATGGAAGATAGGAAAGACACCCTAGCCCTCGGATGCCCTAATAGTATCCGGGTCGAAAAAAACAAGAATTAACCAAGAGAGGTTAGATAGTAAAGTTAAAAGAGTGCAAAACACAAGTAAGTGGAAGAAATGTTTTCTCAGCTTGGGCACCTTGTGGTCGCCATCCACAATATCCCCTAGATGAGGACCCCTGAGGGTAGATCTACAACTCAAATGTATTAATAAGCTGTTATTTTATGCTGATGATGTACTATTGGTCGATAGCGAGGAGATACTAAAGGCCAACACGCACACACTATTGAGTAACACTAAGAAATCGAGACTGGAAGTAAATATCAATAAAACTAAATATATGGTCACACATAGAAATACATTATATAATGGAAATGGACAGCTAATGACAAATGAGGGAAATTTTGAGGAAGTGACTGAATTCAAATACCTAGGAACAATAATCACAAACAGGAATGCGATGCACATAGAAATTAAATATAGGCTCAATTCTGGAAATGCGTGCTATTATGCATTGCAGAGACTTCTGACTTCCCAACTCCTTTCAAAACTATATTCTACCAGTTATATTTATATGGATGCGAAACATGGGCTTTTACTTTAAGGGAGGAAATGAGATTACGAGTATTTGAGAACAAAGTTGTTAGGAAAATCTTTGGATCAAAGAGAGTTGAACAGAAAGGTGAATGGAGAAGGCTGCATAACAGTGAATTACATGGTATTTATAGGAAGCCAGATATAATGAGAACAGTTAAGTCTCGTAGACTGCGATTGGTAGGGCATGTGACACGAATGGGAAATGAAAGACGTGCATGGAAACTTCTTGTAGGAAAACCAGAGGTAGACCAAGAATGAGGTGGGATAATAACATTACTTATGATTTGAGGGAAGTAGATTATACAGGGGATGATTGAAAAATATTGGTTCAGGATAGGGAAGTATGGAGAGCTTATATCCGCCTGCGGCCATGAACCTACGGGTTCGATAGTGCCAGAAAGTTAGTTAGTTAGTTTGTTATTTATATACAGGGTCGAACCGAATGAAAAAGTAAACTACCGTACGTAAAACATGTGTCTATAATAATATGTGTTTTCCAAGCTGAACTATATGCCATAAAAGAAGCAGTACAGTGGTGTCTTCAACACAAATATAGTGACTCGCAGGCTGCTCTTCAATCGATCGCAGATAAATTTAATTTAAATCCGTACTCAATAGAAATTAGAAATAACATTGAAAAATTACACAAAACACCTGTGCCTGTCTTGAATACGAGGGCGCCAGGGAACTGTGGGAAATGAACGTGCTGATCAACTAGCAAAATCCTCAGTATCTTCTGAGCTTCATTATTAATTTTAAAAGTGTCCAATATCCTATGTTAAAATGAAACTGTTGGACTATATCATTACTGATTGGAATGAACATTGGATAAGGAGTGCAAATGGAGCTTTGACTAAAGAGCTCTTCTTTCCTACAGTAGACGATAGGCTAAATGCAAAACATGTTATTCCAAATTTCATCTTAACACAATTTATGATTGGTCTTGGAAAATTTGGAAATTATTTTAGGAGATTTAATATTAACCTAGACAGTGACCATAATTGTAAATGTCAAGAATCAATGCAATCTGTAAAACATGTTTCATTTGATTGTTATAAATTTATATTGACAACAGTGTCGTGATAAAAGAGAAAAAATATATTTTTTTAAATTTGGTCTACGTCCCACCTTTATTTTTAAAATGTCCCAGATTTTCCTTCATTTTTTATACATGTCCTCTTTTACATTGAAAATATTATGGACACCCTAATATATATATATATATATATGGTATTATAAGAAAAATAAATGCCTGGGCGGGATTCCAACCCGGAACTCTAAGTCTGTACCTCAGCGTGTTATCCATTACACCAACAGGCGAATCCAATTCAAACACTTATTTTTCTTATATGTGTATTATATTCCCCATTATTACTAGATGTCGCGAGAACTCGGTCTTCACTGCCATCTAGTAGCTGACTATAACAAGTAAGCAAATTAAAGAGAATATTTTTACTTTATAGCAGTGACGCTTTATTGATGTTATAAATAATTTGCTTACTTGTTATAGTCAGCTACTAGATGGCAGTGAAGACCGAGTTCTCGCGACATCTAGTAATAATGGAGAATATAATACATATATAAGAAAAATAAGTGTTTGGATTGGATTCACCTAGTGGTGTAATGCATAACACGCTGAGGTTACCAGGAACTCAGAGTCCCGGGTTCGAATGCCCGCCCAGAGCCAATTATTTTTCTTACCATACTATATTAAGCTTGCATTGCTCAAATTTAAACATCGCTAAGTATACAACACTACGCACCACATCACACACCACACACACACCCACACACATATATATATATAATGATATATATGTCTGTGTGTGTCTTTTTTTAAACTAATGACTGATACTCATCTTAATAGCTTTTCTATTATATGTCATAAATGTCAAAATGTAACCGTTCAAAATAAAACGTAAAATATATTTGGTAATTAATGATAAAATAATAGAGATGGTTTTATTAGATTAGTGAAAAGTATTGTCACCCCTGTGCACGCGATATACGTGCGTGTGATGTGTGACTCTACTACGCCCATATAAACTACGCGTGCATTCCCTTCGTCAGTAGAGAGCAATAAAATTCATAACATTCCACTACATCTAAAAGCAGTCTTGAACTTGCAGCATTTGTGATTCCACTATGTCGTTATGTACATCTGTAGGACCTTCTCTGATACATTACCTACCTCTTTCAAGATCAACTTCAATATTGAACTTGGGGAATTGTCCTTTACAGAATATATGTGTTTGGAAAAGGATTTGGATGATCTCATACTCGAAACAGGGAAAATAAAAAAAATGTGAATTTTTTTAATATCTTGGGTCAATAATTACAAGTTTAGGTACCTGTGAAAGGGATGAACAGACTAATATTGCAATGGCAAAAATGCAACTAAAACATTACATGGAATAATTTGGAACAAAAATATCACAAAGGAAACTAAAATGAAAATTTATAAGAGCATAATACAAAAATTTTGTCATATGAAAGGGAAACTTGGTCTTTGACGGAAGTGCAAAAAAATAAAATTAGTAGAGTTGAATTTGATTATTTTAGAAGAAGCCTCCAAAAACAAGACAGGATAAAATAAGAAACGAATGCCACCACAACGGTTGTTAAGAGGATTGAAAATCAAATGCTTAAATGGTATGGTCATGTACAAAGAATGGAAAATGAAAGATGGCCAAAAATATATACCAATGGTCACCCATTGGAAGAAATAAAAGTGGCAGACCAAGATGGAAATGGAAAACCTACGTTAGAACTATAATTTATGATAGGAATTTGGAAGAGGGAAATTGGAATGATAGAGATAAATGGAATTGAAGACGGCAAACCTATAAATGGGGAAAGCCGTAGAAGAAGAAGATTTTTTCTTTGAGTTCTCTTAAGTCGCGCCGTGTGCATTAAATGTCCTTGAACAGTAATGCACTTGGATTAATAATTACTTAATAATGAAAGGTCTTCACTTTGAACAGTGATTTATCCTAATTAATTTTCATAACAGATACTAAAGGCCAACACGCACACGCTACTGAGTAACACTAAGAAATTTGGACTGGAAGTAAATATCAATAAAATGAATATATGTTCACAAAAAAATGATATAATGGAAATGGACAGCTAATTACAAATGAGGGAAATTTTGAGGAAGTCGCTAAATTCAAATACCTAGAAACAATAATCACGAACAGGAATGAGATGCACAAGGAATTTAAACATAGGCTCAATTCTGGAAATGCATGTTATTATGCATTACAGAGACTCTTGACTTCCCAACTCCTTTGAAAAAACGTTAAACTGAAAATATATAAAACTATTATTCTCCCAGTTATATTATATGGGTGCGAAACATGTACTCTCACTTTAAGGGAGGAAAGGAGATTACAAGTATTTGAGAATAAAGTTCTTAGGAAAATGTTAGGACCAAACAGAGATGAACAGACAGGTGAATGGAGAAGACTGCATAGCAATGAATTACATGGTCTCTATAGGAAGCTAGATATAACGAGAACAGTTAAGTCTCGTAGACTGCGTATGGGCAGGGCATGTGGCACGAATGTGGAATGAAAGACGTGCATGTAAGTTCTTGAGGAATACCAGAGGGAAAACGCCCAGTTGGTAGACCAGGAATGAGGTGGAAGAATAACATTAACTATGATTTGAGGGAAGAAGATTATACAGGGTATGATTGGAAAACATTGGCTCAGGATAGGGATATATGGAGAGCTTATGTCCGTGCGGCCATGAACCTACGGGTTCGATAGTGCCAGTGAGTTAGGCCTACTTAGTTAGTTAATATCTATTTGTTTTCATAATTCCTATTTTCAGTCGGTATATCTTTCAGCGACTTTTCCAGTTAAATCAGGAAAAAATCTTTGTGTATCACTGAATGCAGTTTCTTCCAATTTTATGTCGTCAATTATTTGTGCATGTAAAATAAAAACGAAATGCTCTTTTTTTATGCTTTTTATTCATATTTATTTATAGACGATGTAAGGTCATACCGCATCTACAATTCTGGTTGAATCAAATATGTATATATATAGGCTATGCTTACTTGTAGAACTTAACCAATTACTATTATCGTTGTTATGAAATAGTGATTACGATGGAAAGAGTGCTTGTAATAAAATTTGAATCCAGCTAGTCCGGTGGAGTCAGGATTTTTAAACTGACCAAACCTTCTGTCGGCACTAAGGCCCTGGGGTCGACTCAGCCTCTAACGGAAATAAATACCAGACGCTTTTTCTAGGGATAAAGACGGCCGTCACGCAGGGTTGACAACGCTGACATCAAGTGCCGATTGCCCAGAAAAAGTGGGAGCCTTAGCTTCCTGCTGCCTCAAGGGCCTCCTGAGGCCTGAATTGGCATCTCTTTACCTTTATATTTTTGCCCTTAAGTAAATAACTAACTCACCGGCAGTATTTGACACACAGGTTCATGTCAGTGCCGACGTAAGTTCTCCATGCATCCCTATCTTGAGAAAATGTTTTCCAATCATTCGCTGATTTCCATCAATCATACATAAATTTAATAAAGTAATGTTCTTGGTGATAAAATCATAAAACATGTAGTCAATGTACCCAATTCAACAATTAAAAATTAAAGGAGTCGGCCGCGGTGGACTAGTGGTTATGCTCCTTGCCTCTGGTCCCGAAGGTCGCGGGTTCAACCCGGCCGGGGTTGATGGATTTTTTTAGGATGGAAAAATCCAAGGAGCAAGTCCCCCGGGAGGGACTTTAAACCGTGGGTCCCGAGTCTGAAGATTTTCAGGCTCGAAAAAGATCCTTAAGCTGAATGAAAAGGCATCTAAGCAACATTCACCGAATTTTCCCGTCCTAGTACTACCTTGGTTTCCTAGATGTCAGTATGAGGCGGAACGCTGATCACGGTCCACTTCGATAAAATATATACGAAAGCAAGTGTAACTAATTAGTATATCATATTTGAAGAGAAAAATTATACGCTCAGACCGGGACTTGAACCCGGGACCCTTGGTTCTCTAGACCAAGTGCTCTACCAACTGAGCTACCTGAGCAAGTACCGATCTAAACGCAAATCCTTCTCTATATGATTTATCCATCATTGAGATGTACGAAATCAATAATAAAAACTTGGAAAAAGCCGTACTGGCTGTAATGTATAATTCCCAAATATGTCTTCTTAATAAAGGAGCCGCCATTTGCAAGATAGAAGCATGGCTTCACAGCATTTGGTGGAAGGGAATTACAATGTATATAGAGAAGGATTTGCGTTTAGATCGGTACTTGCTCAGGTAGCTCTGTTGGTAGAGCACTTGGTCTAGAGAACCAAGGGTCCCGGGTTCAAGTCCCGGTCTGAGCGTATAATTTTTCTCTTCAAATATGATTTATCCATCATTGAGATGTACGAAATCAATAATAAAAAAAATAAATTAGTATAGTTCAGTGGAGCGATGGAGTCGCAATTTTGTTTTATGTCACTATTGTCCAACATGCGACAGATGAATCAACTACAACAATTAAAACAAAAATTCTTCGAGTTTCTGTTTTCCTTTAATACCAACCTCATTTCATAATTCCGCATACTTTGAGAGTTGTGATTGGTTAAAATGTGGGAGGTCTAAATGGAACGCGGTGTATTTTTTCACTTATGTATATTGCATATTCACAATTCAGAAGGAATATAATCTTAGTTGCTTATATCATTTATATTAGCATATTGCTCCACTTTATCTTTGTGCCCATTGGTAATATCGAATCGATAATATAACTCGAATATAATGCAAATCCCAATATAACGTAGTGTAATGACTCCGCTGAATCTGTTTCCAATATCAGTATTGTATGTGATGTGCCATAATGCCTCGGAATCTCAGAACATAACAGAAATAAAGATTTAACATGAATAATGCATCATATTCTAACTTCCCATAATTCGTTACTATAATGAGATACATATATTAGGAAAATGTAATGATTTAGAATATTGGAGACGTCAGTTATTACCGGAAAGATTTCTAAATTCAAATCGGGAAAGATTGGCATGCTACGAGTTATTGGTAAATCCAGAAAATTGGATAAACCTCGGTAAATTTCTGGACAAAACGCGAAAAATAAGGACAACACTCATTCATGAATAAATATATGTTATCAAAATGCAATACCATTAATTATTAAAAATTATATATAAATTAATTAGTGTATAATGCTGTTGTGTTATTATTTAATTGTAATATTAATGTGTTTTCTTTATGTAATTGTAATGTTAATGTTTTTTTAGTGTATAATGCTATTGTGTTATTACTTAATTGTAATATTATTGTGTTTTCTTTATGTAATTGTAAGGTTAATGTTTTTAGTGTATAATGCTATTGTGTTATTATTTAATTGTAATATTATTATTGTGTTTTCTTTATGTAATTGTAATGTTATTGCTATTGTGTTATTACTTAATTGTAATATTATTGTGTTTTCTTTATGTAATTGTAATGTTAATGTTTTTAGTGTATAATGATATTGTGTTATTATTTAATGGTAATATTTTTATTGTGTTTTCTTTATGTAATTTATTGTAACGGACTGTCAACAGCACGTACGGCTTACTGCCCGTGCGACCCATATTTGTAAATAATATTGTAAATATCTTACTTTTGTCTAATAAAGTCCTACTACTACTACTATAATTACATTCAATGCATCATGCAGGAAAGCCTAGGTTTCAAAGCATAAGCTCAATTTTTGCACGGTAATGTGTTTTCTCGTTGTTGAAAGAAACGGTCGACATGTTTGAATAAGTATTTTGTTAAAACAAGAATTTTGAATATAGATAAATATGTTGAAATATAGTAAATAACATAAACATCGACAAAAAACCGATATCATATTTGAATTCAGGAGAAAAAATATTATCAGAATCATATATTTTTCTTTCTGAGACAAAAAAAAAGTTTATTTTTGTTGCTCAGTGTTATAGAATGATAATCCGCAAGACCGCATACAAATCCCCACATCTCTCTATACTCCGCGTCGTACATAATACGTGGAGTTTTTGTTTTTTTTATAGAATCCTGGTCCGTAGTATTAGATAATGATATTTACACCGACTCATCAATTTTTAAAACTTAAGTTTTCGTATTGTATCTTTACCTTGTCGTGGTGGAGTGGCTTGCGTGCTTAAATGATCCTGAGAGCTATGCCGGCGGTAACATTGTTGCCGATAGGGTTACCCAGGCCGGACTGGTCGAAAGTAATAAGCCAGACGAAAAAGGTACCTTGGACGAAAGAGTGACGATCTTTCACCGTAAAAATACAACCGTCAAGAAATGCGGACATGGGTTCAACTGCGGTAAAATTTTCCGGAGGTAAAATAGTCCCCCATTCGGTTCTCCGGGCAGGGACTACTTCAGGGAACCCATACCAAAGGCTCAACAAGTATTTGAGAATAAAGTACTTAGGAACATTTTTGGACCAAGGAGAGATGAACAGGTGAATGGAGAAGACTACATAACAATGAACTGCATGGTCTTTATAGGAAGCCAGATATAATAAGAAGAATTAGGTCTCGTAGACTGCGATGGGTAGGACATGTGGCACGTATGGGGAATGAAAGACTTCCATGGAAGCTTCTTGTAGGAAAGCCAGAGGGAAAATGCCCAGTTGGTAGACCAAGAATGAGGTGGCAGAATAACATTACCTATGATTTGAGGGAAGTAGACTATACAGGGAATGATTAAAAAGCATTAGCTCAGGATAGGGATGTATGGAGAGCTTATGTCCGCGCGGCCATGTACCTACGGGTTCGATAGTGCCAGTGAGTAAGTAAGTAAGTAAGTAGGTAAGTAAGTAAGTAAGTTTTCGTAATATAATATATTTATACTCCGTATAATTCGAACATAGTGTATAGAATGATGAACTTGTTTAACATCTAGCTGTGGTTTCGGGGTAGCGTAGTGTTGTAGCCTCATTAGCAATGGCTCCGGATTCGTTTCCCCGGTCGGAATACCTTTCCTGGTTTTTTTTGAGGGGAATTTCCCCCATTTGTGAGGTAAATTTCAAGAAACTTTAAGTTCCGATTGGTCCCCGAACATCATCTGGCGATCATTCGCCATCCTTACGTAGTATGAAGGTGTGTGTGTATGTGTGTGTGTGTGTGTTTCGTCTTAATGTTTTGATGTCTCGGGAAGAGGCCACGACAATGAGCTGATCACACATTCGGGGAGGTCCTCCATGTTCTTGTATGGTCAAAAGTTTCTGTGTATATATTACACAATTTAAAATATCTCTCTCTCTCTCTCTCTCTCCCTCTCTCTCTCTCTCTCTCTCTCTCTCTCTCCTCTCTCTCTCTCTCTCTCTCTCTCTCTTGATAGGTCGTGCGACTGTAAGGTACGTTTGGCGAGGGGCAAGTAAAAAAAAGGAAGCCTACCTTTAAATTGGGGGCACGCCGTAGCGTAGTGGTTAAGGCACTGAGCTACAAGCCAGAGGGTCGAGGGTTCAAGTCCCGTTGGGGTCAGGATTTTTAAACTGACCCAAACCCTCTGGCGGCACTATGGCCCTGGGGTCGACTCAGCCTCTAACGGAAATGAGTACCAGACGCTTGTTCTGGGGTAAAGGCGGCCGTCACGCAGGGCTGACAACCCGGCTGACATCAAGTGCCGATTGTCTAGAAAAAGTGGGAGCCTTAACCTCCTACTACCCCAAGGGCCTCCTGAGGCCTGTTGTGGGATCACTTTACTTTACCTTTAAATTGAGAAGTTAAACTTATATATAGGCCTAGAAGAAGTAGTAGTGAAACTCCTAATATAGCAGCTCAGGAACTACTGCAAACGTGTTTTCAGAAATGGCTAAAAACGTTTGATGGATGACGAAAAAAGAAAAAAACATGTACAGCCTTTGAAATAATTGATGGCGCACACATAATTTTCAAGTCTCACAACGAAGCCACTGCGCAAGATCAGAGTTCAGCTATTTGGTTCACAAGTATACAATTATTTGTGAAGCTAAAATATGTACTATTTCGGTGTGTGTAGTGCAATGGAAAATAATTTCGCGGAAATAATTAGTGGGGTAAATACTGAAAATAAAACAAAGCAAAACAAATTAAACAAAAGAAAGAAAATTAATAAAAGTAAAGACGAGAGAGAGAGAGAGAGAGAGAGAGAGAGAGAGAGAATAATCATGACAGCGGGATCGAACACTCGACCTTATACATGGGAAACACAAACTCCCTCCACTAGACCACAACAGTCCCTACTAAGAATTGCCTGTATGAAGCGATGCAATACTCCAGGACTTGCCTGTTTAATGAAATTATATATTATCTTCACTTAATTTGAATTAATCAAACGCGTTTTGTATTAGTAATGGAAATAAATAAATTTGCCATGCCTTGTGTTTTGTAAACAAAGTAATGAGACGTTATAATTGTTATTCATTATATATATCCATAGTAAATCTGCCCAAAGGCAGGTCCTTCACTGTAATCATAGCATTTTCATGCTATACTTGGAGCTTTACTAGGGAATTATAGGTATGGTAGCTTCTCGTTGCTTTCAACTCCAATGAAAAATGAAGATGATGATGATAATGATAAGGATGATAATGACGACGATGGCCTTATGATTTCGGGGGCCTTAAAGTTTTCCTGACATTTGTCTTACAGGTGAGGAAAAATCCCTATAAAAACCTCACTCAGAAAAACTGCCTCGACCGGGGATCGAACCCGAGCCCGCTGCGGGGCAAAGCAGCATGCTACCTCGAGACCACAGCGGTGGACACATTATATATATAAGTTCCGCGCCGTAGTCGAGTGGTTAAGGCAAGAAGCCTTGGCGCAGAGTTACGGGACTTGCGGTGGTTCGAGTCTCCATGGGAGAAGAAATCTTTCTCATGGAATTTCGGCCAGTATGGGACCGGTGTCCATCCAGCATCGTGAGCCATTTGAGTAGCTACAATAAGTAGCGACTCCAGGTTGAGAATACAAGCTATAACGGCTGGGGGACCCGACATGCTGACCACATATCACCCTACACTAGCTAGATGATCGTCTACCTCTGTGATTAACACAAGTGGATGTGAGGCCAGCAGCCGGCTGGTCAGCCAAGGGCCTGTGGCGCTTGGAGAGTATATATATATATAGATAGAGACTCGAGTTCGAATCCCGACTCAAGCATTCATTTTTCTTTTCATATCATATATATATATATATATAGGGGCACGCCGTAGCGTAGTGGTTAGGGCACTGCACTACAAGTCGGAAGGTCGAGGATTCAAGTCCCGGTGGGTCAGGATTTTTAAACTGACCAAAACCTTCTGGCGGCACTATGGCCCTGGGGTCGACTCAGCCTCTAACGGAAATGAGTACCAGACGCTTGTTCTGGGGGTAAAGGCGGCCGTCACGCAGGGTTGACAACCCGGCTGACACCAAGTGCCGATTGTCTAGTAAAAAGTGGGAGCCTTAACCTCCTACTACCCCAAGGGCCTCCCGAGGACTGTCGTGGGATTACTTTACTTTATTATTATTATTATTATTATTATTATTATTATTATTAATTATTATTATTATTATTATTATTATTATTATTATTATTATTATTATTATTATTATTATTATTATTATAATTATTATAGCAGCATTATTTTACCTGGCAGAGTTAAGGCCTTAAGGCCTTGTCTACCACTTATATATATATATATATATGAGCTGTTTAATTTAATTAATTTATTTCTCTATATATACTAATATATTTATATACGGGTAACGAAGCCTGGTAACATATAGTCATTATAAAAATTAACGACATAATTAAAAAAACATTCCTGACCAGGATCGAACGTGGGCCCGCATCGTCGGAAGAGAAGATCTTACCGACTGCTCCACTGAAGTGAATGATACAAACATTACATGGGGAGAGACTTACACCACCAACTTTATACTCAAACGAGTCAGTACGTGTAACAACGTACTGGTGTGAATCGCTCTTCAAAACTCTTAACTTTCCATCATCAAGAGTTGCGCCATCATTTTTTTTTCAAAGGCTGTACATACAGTTCTGAACATTTTACAGAACCATCAGTTTCCACTAAAAAGGAACACAGAAATGGAACTTCTGTCACTAAGCATCCTGTCCAGAGGAGCGAGTTGCCATTTATTCTAAACTTCTTGGAAGAATAAAATAAATCATAATATATAAGATCCTATAGAAAAAATCCAAGGAGCAAGTCCTCCGGGAGGGACTTAAAGCCGTGGGTCCCGAGTCTGAATATTTTCAGGCTCGTAAAAGATCCTTAAGCCTGAATGAAAAGGCCTCTAAGCAAAATTTACAGAATTTTCCCGTCCTAGTACTACCTTGGTTTCCTAGATGTCAGTATGAGGCGGAACGCTGACCACGGTCCACTCAAATGACATCTATACGAAAACAAGTGTAAATAAATTAGTACGGTCCAAATTCTTCCCTGTAGGGGGAGAGCACCTAAATCTCTGTTAAGGGAAAGATGGGCTTACAAGATACAAGAAGATATAAGATCCTAATATACCAAATTTACGGGTGGTAAATAGCTATGCATTCCGCAGATGCACGCTGAAAGGGGATCAGACGTAGGATGCGATCAGTTGCTGCCAATGTTTCCATTGAGAGAGATGCTGAGATATAAACCATCATAATATGCAGAATGGCTGTGTTGCAGAAAACAATTATTTTCTTACTCCTAGTTATAATTCGCCCTATTTTGTGTCCTACGTTCTCCATCATCCCTCAAATATTACAAATTACTATTTGAAGTCCCCTGCATTTTTAACTAGCTAACTAACTCACTGGCACTATCGAACCCGCTTATGACGCGAACATAATCTCTCCAATCATCTCCTGTTTAATCTACATCCCTCAAATCTTGATTAATATTCTCCCACCTCATTCTTGGTCTACCAACAGGTATTTTCCTTCTGGTTTTTCTACCTAAAGCTTCCATGCCCTTCTTTCATTTCACATTCGTGTCACATGTCCTTCCCAACGCAATCTACTAGACATATCTTTTCTCATTATATCTGGTTTCAGATAAATATCCTATAGCTCAATGTTATTTAGTAATCGCCTGTCTGTTCATCTCTCTTTGGCTCAAACATTTTTTCTAAGAACTTTATTCTCAAAAACTCGTAACATTTCCCGTTCGCTTAAAATAATATTATATTTTTCGCATCCATTTAATTACTTACTTACTTACTCACTGGCACTATCGAACCCGTAGGTTCATGGCCGCACGGACATAAGCTCTCCATACATCCCTATCCTGAGCTAATGTTTTCCAATCATTCTCTGTACAATCCACCTCCCTCAAATCATAGTTAATGTTATTCTCCCACCTCATTCTTGGTCTACCAACTGGCCGTTTTCCCTCTGGCTTTCCTACAAGAAGCTTCCATACAAGTCTTTCATTTCCCATACGTGCAACATGTCCTGCCCAACGCAGTCTACGAGACTTAACTGTTCTTATTATATCTGGCTTCCTATCAAGACCATGTAGTTCATTGTTATGTACTCTTCTCCATTCACCTGTCTGTTCATCTCTCCTTGGTCCAAAAATTTTCCTAAGTATTTTATTCTCAAATACTTGTAATCTCCTTTCCTCCCTTAAAGTAAGTGTCCATGTTTCGCACCCATATAATATAACTGGTAGAATAATAGTTTTATATATTTTCAGTTTAACGTTTTTTGAAAGGAGTTGGACGTTAATATCTCTAGTGCCCCGCTATTGTATAAAGTCCTAACATTCCATGTTCCTAGGAACATGTCCCTGTGTTTGAGCCTTTGGCATGGGTTCCCTGAAGTAGTCCCCGCCCGGAGAACCGAATGGGGGACTATTTGACCTCCGGAAAATTTTACCCCAGTTGAACCCATGTCCGCATTTCTTGACGGTTGTATTTTTACGGTGAAAGATCGTCACTCTTTCGACCAAGGTACTTTTTTCGTCTGGCTTATCACCTTCGACCAGTCCGGCATGGGTAACCCTATCGGCAGCAATGCTACCGCCGGCATAGCTCTCAGGATCATTTAAGCACGCAAGCCACTCCACCACGACAAGGTAAAGATACCATGGAGGGATCCATATAATTAGCTGGGATTAATAGTTTGATATCTTATTTAGATCTAAACTAATTTATGTATTAAATTAATTTAATCCTACTTTGTTAATGAATTAAGTACGAACTTATTGTGAAAGACAGTATATCTCGTGCAGTCTAAACTTGCGGGTCCGTGACGTCAGTGTTGTACTTGGAAAAACAAGATGTATAGGTACTACTAACTGACTTAAAAACATCGACTCACTTTTTATTACTGAAGAGTCATTTCAAACGTGAATTTGTATTTAGAAGTGATTCTACGTTAAGCTAAACTCATAACTAGAGCTCGGATTTTTATGTAATAAAACATAAGATTGCAATACAGATAGTAGGCCTATATATTATTCAACTATTGGTGTGTGTGAAGCCAAAACAAAGACAGTCAGAAGTGCAACTTATCTTTATACCATTCCAGGCATGGGGGAACTGGGGCTCCGAGAGCTCATAACAAACTTCCCCGCCGATACCCATTCCACACATTTGTACCTGCACTGGAGACGCAGGTACACAGTGAGAGTCAATGGCGTTCAATTCAGCGTGAGCGGGGCAAATTCTAAACACTGATATCATTTTAATACGGGCTGGGTAAATAATTATTTTTGCATTCAGAATGGCACGAAAGTTGTTTGTTTATTGTGTTCTACACGGTTCCGTCATGTGAAACACTATAATATCCCACGACATTTCAGATCTTCACATGCAAATCAATATGGATAGGCACAGGCACGATTAGAAATATATAACTATATTTTCACAGGGACATATTAATGACATATACTTTTAAAGTAGATTAGGTAACATGCATGGAGTTCAAATTCATAAATTAAATATAATAGACATAGGGGACATTGTATGTTTTGTTTACACAGGGGATGACATGATGGGATTTTTAAATAATCCAAGGCAGCAAACACTCCAAAACGATAGCAGACAACCACTTTCAGAGAATTCAGTACGTGCTAGTTACCGGATTTCAAAATTGATTCCTGAGAAATCATATCAAATCTAAAACACACTCCAGATTGAACGATGACACCCTTGTCTCAATATTACGTCTCTCTACAAGTACTATCAGCCTGACATAGGTAAATTAGTGACAGCGGTCTACTACGCGCCCTTCAAACGTTTGCACAGATATACGTAAAGTATATACTAATGGAAGGGTTAGTGCATATGTTTCAGGTTGTAAGGTTGCGGCCGCCACTGATACTGCAGGGTATACCGAGATCACAATAACAACGGTCTTGAGTTCAATGAAAGGTGGAATGAGGAAGATGTCATACTACCCCTCATTCGGCAGCTCCCCATGCCTGTACTATTCAACTGTTCGTGTGTGAAACAAAAACAAAAGATTGTTATAAATCTAACTTTTCGTTATACTTATAGTTCGTTTGCTCAGTTAAGAGAATCTTCCCGCGCAAATACTTAAAGGGATTACGGGCGGGGGTGAATTCTCTGTCCACTTGAAGGCCAGCATCAGGTATAGGAAGGATCGGAAATTCTTTCTTTCTTTCTTTCTTTCTTTCTTTCTTTCTTTCTTTCGCCTGTATTGTACACTTTTGTATTGCTTTTAGTGATGAATTGTGGTACGAGAAGTATTTTTTGAACTATGAGTGTTAACATATTTTAGAAACTTCGGCTACTGCTACTAGCTCCCACTCTCCGACTGGCCGTACAGCAACCATTTGAAAATATACACGGGAAGATTCTCTTAATTGAGCAAATGCACTATAGTTGCAATCTTAACTTTTAGTACATAAAAATCGCTACTCATAACTGACCGCAAAATTATCGCATATAGCACACGATAGGAACTATCTCAACAGTGAAACAAACTGCAAAGACAGCGTTTTCTTTCAGGTTTATACTAGGGGCTGGAATGTATAGAGAGAAGTAGTCCTTAGGCAATAAGACGACACACAAATAACGTTCCCTACCCTCCATGAAAAGTGTGCGCTAAATACAATGATTTATTTCACAAATGTAGACTATTAGACTGCAATAACACACGTTTGAAGTAAAAAAATTATTACAAAGGAATTAAAACTTCTTTGTGCATAGAAATGTTTATACTGTACGTATATACAAGAAACGTTTCCTCCCTTGAATTATGAATCGTACCGGTGCGTGTCATGAAGTTTCCCCCCTAAGTTGGTACTGTACGTCTGAAACCAGCACCAACATCCCCCTCCCTTCTTTCCCAAGTACATAGTAATATAGAGAAATGAACATGCACGCTAGTTCTCTAATCAGCACGACAAATGAACATTCTAAGGGAAGTCATTTCTTGACAGGCTACACAGCATAACAAGTAAAGACGAAGAGAAGAATGAGTAATTCAAATATTTATATAATAAATTTGGGAATTTTTAACATTATGAGGTTCAATTCATAAGAATTAAATGAATAGTGATTTCTTCTTACTTCATACTTGTATGTTTTTTAAACACAGCACTGCAGTATCAGCGACCATTGTCACCATCCTCAGCTGTTTTCACGACAGTCAATTTTTTCTTTGCCGGTAATTATCCAAACTGCCATCTGGTGTTCTTTGAAAGGAATTATTTTCTAAACTGCCATCTGGTGTTCTTTTGAACGAATCATTTTCTAAACTGCCATCTGTTGTATTATTGAAGAACTTTGTAATCAAGCTAGGTTCGTCTGGAATCTCGAAGTTCATGGTTCTAGTATGGTTTTTTGAATATATATATTTATCCCAAACAGTTAAATCCAAAGGATTGGATAGATATTTCAAAAGTTTTGCTTCTTCTTCAATTCTATGATGCCCTAATAAACTATGTGCTGCTATAGCTGATTTTTCAATTTCTCCATTCTTTATTTCTTTATTAATTTAAATATTTCACATCCATACGTCCCAATCCGAAATATAGTAAACAAGTTCGCACCGAAAAACAACAGTTCCACCATCATTATTGTCATCTGCTGTCACAGTTTAGACAATTTCTGATCTGTTCCGGCTCCATATTATAGTTGCTCGCTCCATCTTTTAAATGGTCATCCATGACTTCTATGTCCTTGTGGATTGTAATTTAACATCTTACAAGGTATCCTCTCTTCACTCATTCTACTAACATGTTCAAACCATTTATTTGTACATTCTTCTATTTTTGTTATCTTACTTACTCACTGGCACTATCGAACCCGTAGGTTCATGGCCGCACGGACATAAGCTCTCCATACATCCCTATCCTGAGCTAATGCTTTCCAATCATTCCCTGTATAATCTACTTCCCTCAAATCATAGTTAATGTTGTTCTCCCACCTCATTCTTGGTCTACCAACTGGGCGTTTTCCTTCTGGCTTTCCTACAAGAAGTTTCCATGCACGTCTTTCATTCCCCATACGCGAAACGTGTCCTGCCCATCGCAGTCTACGGGACTTAACTGTTCTTATTATATCTGGCTTCCTATAAAGACCATGTAGTTCATTGTTATGTAGTCTTCTCCATTCACCTGTCTGTTCATCTCTCTTTGGTCCAAAAATTTTCCTAAGAACTTTATTCTCAAATACTCGTAATCTCCTTTCCTCCCTTAAAGTAAGAGTCCATGTTTCGCACCCATATAATATAACTGGTAGAATAATAGTTTTATATATTTTCAGCTTAACATTTTTTGAAAGGAGTTGGGACATCAAAAGTCTCTGCAATGCATAATAGCATGCATTTCCAGAATTGAGCCTATGTTTAATTTCTTTGTGCATCTCATTCCTATTTGTGATTATTGTTCCTAGGTATTTGAATTCAGCCAATTCCTCAAAATTTCCCTCATTTGTCATTAGCTGTCCATTTCCATTATATAATGTATTTCTACGTGTGACCATATATTTAGTTTTACTGATATTTATTTCCAGTCCTAATTTCTTAGTGTTACTCAATAGTGTGTGCGTGTTGGCCTTTAGTATCTCCTCGCTATCGGCCAGTAGTACTACATCATCAGCATAAACTAACAGCTTATTAATACCATTCAGTTGTAGGCCTTCCTCATTCTCTAAAGATTTAATGGCATGCTCTAGTACAAAATTAAATAGTAGAGGAGATAGTGCATCTCCTTGCTTCAACCCATTCTGGATTTCAAAGTGTCTGAAAACTGTTTGCCTACACGCACCCTACTCGTTGAGCCATTTAGACACATTCGTATAAGTCTAACTAACTTTTTAGGAATTCCGAACTCCAGCAGGATACTATATAACTTCTCCCTCTTAATTGAATCATATGCTTTTTTGAAGTCTACATATAGTTGATGTACAGTACCATTATATTCCCATTTCTTTTCTAAAATCTGTCTTATACTAAAAATCTGATCTGTTGTAGACCTGTTTCTTCTAAATGCACATTGATGATCTCCTAGAATGTCATCAATATAGGGAGTAAGTCTGCTTACTAATATATTTGTTAGAATTTTGTACGAAGTTGAAAGTAATGAGATGCCCCTATAGTTGTTGCAATCAGTTTTATCTCCTTTCTTATAAATTGGTACGATAATTGATTCCTTCCATTCATCTGGAAGAGCTTCTTTTTCCCAAATCATAGTAAGCAACCAGCGTATCTTGTCCATCAATTTTTCTCCCCCTGATTTTATCAGTTCTGCTGGGATCTCATCTGAACCTGATGCTTTATACATCTTCAATTTTTCAATTGCCATTTCAACCTCTAATGCACTTGGCTCTGCGACTAGCATTTCTGCTGTCTGTAACTTATCCTCCTCAATGTCCTGTTCTGTATGTACATTTAATAGCTGATTAAAATAACTTTTCCATCTATTTAATATACTCTTGGAATCTGCAATCATATCCCCATTTTCATTCCGAATTATGTTTGTTCTAGCCTGAAACCCTTTCTTCTCTATACTAATTCCCTGATATAATTCTCTAATGTTCCTATTTTTTGCATTCATTTCAAGATCATTAATCTTCTCTCTCAAATATTCCCTCTTCTTACTCTTTAGTAACTTGGTGGTTTCCCGTCTAACACTACCCAATTGCTCTAAATTTACCTCATTTGGCTGGTGTAACCATTTCATTTTTGCTAGCTTTCTTTTCTTTACGATGTCGGCACATTCCTCATCAAACCATTTCTTGTTTTGCCTCTTTTTTAAACAACCAATGCTTTCTGATGCTGACAATTTAATAGTATCTCTTATAGCCTCCCATTCTTTATTTATATCAGTTTCTTCTTCGTTTGCCACATTGTCATCTGAAGATTCCAGTACTTCAAATCTATTAGCAATTTTGATTTGGTATTCTTGCCGCATTTCATCATTTTTCAAGTTTTTAATTCATATTTTACAGAATCATCTTTAGCGTTTGTTCCTCTCATAAGCGATAGCCGTTGTCTGATTTTCACTCTGACCAGATGATGATCCGAATTGCAGTCTGTCCCTCTAACTGATTTAACATCGATGATGCTACTGTGCCAGCGTTTATCCACTAATACATGATCTATCTGGTTCCGAGTTTCTCCATCTGGGGACGTCCAAGTGTATTTATGAATATCCTTATGCTGAAATGTTGTGCTCTTAACAATGAGATTCTTTGATGTGGCAAATGTGACTAATCTAACCCCGTTGTCGTTACTATCTTCATGAAGACTGAATTTGCCTATTGTTGGTTTGAATATATCTTCCCGCCCCACTTTTGCATTAAAATCTCCTAAGACAATTTTCATATATGATATCGTGAAAGGCTATCAAATAAGCATTCTAATTCGTCATAGAACTCATCCTTGATCTTGTCATCTTTATCTTCTGTGGGGGCATGTACATTTACAATTATAAAATCATGTCGTTTACCCTTTAGAATTATGTATGATATCCTATCACTAACAAACTTAATATCTCGGATAGCGGATAGGATCCTCCTTCTGACTAAAAAACCCGTTCCAAATGCAGGTCTTTCTGCACCCCCATAGTATAATGCAAAGCTTCCTGATTCCTGACTACCTTCTCCTGGCCACCTAACTTCCTGTAAAGCGACTATATCCAAGGGCGATTTATCCAATCCCGCATTAATATCTCTAGTGCCCCGCTATTGTATAAAGTCCTAACATTCCATGTTCCTAGGAACATGTCCCTGTGTTTGAGCCTTTGGCATGGGTTCCCTGAAGTAGTCCCCGCCCGGAGAACCGAATGGGGGACTATTTGACCTCCGGAAAATTTTACCCCAGTAGAACCCATGTCCGCATTTCTTGACGGTTGTATTTTTACGGTGAAAGATCGTCACTCTTTCGACCAAGGTACTTATTTCGTCTGGCTTATCACCTTCGACCAGTCCGGCATGGGTAACCCTATCGGCAGCAATGCTACCGCCGGCATAGCTCTCAGGATCATTTAAGCACACAAGCCACTCCACCACGACAAGGTAAAGATACCATGGAGGGATTTTTGTTATCACACTAGTTATTTGTAACTCCTCACGAATATCTTCACTCCTCCGTTTGTGCAAAAGGGTACATCCTGTTACATATCGAAGGAATTTCATCTCGGCTGCTTCCAATCTTTTTGTTAAACTTTTGGTGAGAGTCAAACATTCCAAATAAATGTATATATTGAATATATATCCATAACCTTTCAGTACTACCTTATGTTTATCAACGAACCCTCGAAAGGGCACCCTGAAACACCGGGCCCACAAGTTAACCACACTTCAAAAGAAGAAGCTACTTTATGCCCAACGCCAAGTCCTCATAAGAGTTACAAAAGCGTACAATACGGTGTCTGGGGTTTGCCTGCCAGTGATAGCAGGAGTCCTACCTATTGATCTGTATATCGCTCAAAGAATACAAAACTTTAAATTCAGAAGAGACCAGACCATACTAGTCGGCGACACTGTGATCACGCCAGACTTATATCAGACACCAGATGAACGAGACACCATCAGACGGATTATCCAGGAATGTATTTCCGAGGAATGGCAAGAACGATGGGAAGCAGCAGAACAGGGATGCATAACATACGAATTTCTGCCTAACATCAAGGAAAGGCTAAAGAAAACTTGGATCCAACCAAGTCACCATATCACGCAACTCCTGAGCGGCCACTTTGAGGCAGTCTCTTGTGACCTCTTCGCCGTTGAGAGCAAGCTCTTCAGTCATTGAACATTCTTTTTTTGAGTGCTTCTTCGTCTGACCTCTCTTCTTTGACCTGTCCGGCTTGAGAGACCCTATCAGTAGCTTCGCTACCACCAACTATATGGATGTCACATATACAGGGATACAATATTAGTGCTTAACCGTTAATACGGAGCTATTGGGAGATATAACCAGATTTCGATTCGCAAAATCTTAACCTATTCATCAACTAACCACTTAGGATGAATAGTTACAACCATTTAGCTTAAGTACAAAATAACTGTAATTCGATAGTGGGAAATGCAGTGTAAAGTTTGACAAACATTATATAGCATACTTTCTACATAAGAGATAAATGGTGGTATGGAAGTATTCTAAGAGTAAAGAACGTAGCTACTTTAAAATATTATATTGTTAAATATACATTTTGTGCAAATTAACTCTTCAAATAGCGGAGAACAATATTTAAGTGTGGTATCAAACGATTCAGAAATCTTAATATTCATAATGTTATATCTTAATATATAAAAATTACGTGTCACGTTGTTTGTCCGCGATGGAATCCTAAACTACTGAACCGATTTTAATAAAAATTTGCACACTGTGTGCAGTTTGATCCAACTTGAGACTTAGGGTAGTTTATAACTAAATTTATAGTCGCATTATTTTTATTGCAAATTATTTGTTTATTATTTAACAGAGTTCCATACGATTCTAACAGATGGCGGTGGAAGGTGATTTGGTAAGGTAATTGGTTTATTATTTAACAAAGAGAGATCCAGATGGCTGTGCTTTTTGTTGCAACCGCGAATTTCAATTGAATTACAAATATTGATTATTTCATAATTCCAATGTTTTCAAGTGTTTATTTTATTTTCAATATTATTAATTTCGTGTGTAAGTATTAGTTTTAAGTAATCTGGCTGATAAGACAGCAACTTAATTTAAATTTGTAACGTATACCTTAGCCACAGCAACGCGTGGCCGGGACTTCTAGTATTTATATAAAAACGTTACCGATAAAACTAAAATTCTACATTTAGTATTACTCACAATGTAACAGGCAATGGATCCAACTATTCGCACCGAATATGACAAGATGCATGCTCACTTCAGCTGCTGAGTCCTGAAACAAGATAAACATTTCATTATTCGTCTCGTTCTCATCTACACACTCGTTGTTTTATTTTTTAATTTATTTATTTTGACTATTTAACTCATGGCCCAAATGTAAGTCAATGACCAATCACATTTCAATGATTTTAGATTTACAACCAATCACAGTCGTGTTTCGCCTCGAATTTATCAACTGAAGCTTATCATATTAAAGAAGGCTCCAGCTTTTTAAGATTTCGAATAGGTCATAGCATTATTTTGCAGTGACTGACTCTCTAAGAAATACGGCCACCAGATTGTATATATAGTGCATGAATGTCAGCAGATAGCGCATGCGGGAGATAATATGAAAACATTAATTTGTAGTAATTGGTTATAAAACAAAAAAACCCACCGTTTGCACTTTCTTAAACGAATGATTTACGTTGCAGAGTAATATAATTGACATATTTACAACATAGGACATCAGAAATTAATTAATACTTATAATGTTGGGTATAAATTTTTCCACTAGGCTGCATTCTTACAATCTTGCGATCCTTTGGCAATAAATAATATGATCTGGTTGCAGTGATGAACAAAAGAAGCAAATGAAGCATACCAATCGTTTCTCATTTGTTTTAAAACATCGCCGTTTGCATTAAATATATAAATATTTCAAAGTAACTATAGTTAAATAATTATTTGTGAATATAGATCTTAATTTTATTCGTTAAATAGTCCTAAAAAGTGCCACTCTTCATATCGAAATTCTCTAGTTAAATTCACTCCTCACATCGTGAGTCGTGAATTTATCGATAATTTGGAAATCACTCGTGGCATTACTTATGTTAATATTTCTCGTCATAAAGGGTTTTCTCCAAGCAATCTTAGAAATTAACATGAGTTTTAAAAATACATAAATAACTATGGACTTATAGATTATCAGTTTGTAACAAACATTCACAAATTCCCCTTAATTAAAGTTCTCCATCACTCTCTGTCCTCTGTGTCTTCATCCGTTACACCAAATTTCCTCATTGAATTCTGAATGTTATCCTTCCAGGTTGTCGCATGGTTTCTCGCACAGTTCACACACACAGTTGTTCCCGGGATCGTGGAAACACTTGGTCTTGCATATCTTGTGGTGGTATCCATGCACTGCTATTGAGCTCACCAGGTGTCGGAGTTCTTGATTGGTGTTGGTCTAGGATCTGTTTGTCATTGCTTCCGTTGTATAAATGTCCAGCCATATCTCTTGTTTCTTCTTCTCCCTTTCCTGAAGTAGTTTATTTGAGCTGTCTGTTGATGGTAGCCTCATACGCAGTTCTTCTGTGAAGAAGGTTTGCTTGGCGAGTTCATATGCTAGCCTCGACTTTGTGTGTTTTGAGACACCTAGGGCGGCTTTCAAGAATCGTGATTTGACTGCTTCCAAAGTTATTAGATCTCTTAGACTCAACTTCTCCCAAATGAGGTCTATTCCATAGGTTGCAATGGGAATTATTTTTGCGTTCAACAAGGCCATGGCCGTTTTTAGTGACAGTCTGGATATTGCTCTGATATCAAACATGGCTTTTGTGGATCGAGATATTAAAAGAAACCAGAAACACTCACTGCTTAATGAAAACACACCCAATGCGTCAACCCTCTATACAAGATTCTCACGAACAACTATTACTAATTTAGAAGCTGATGATAGAGCATAGGCTCCGAAAGTACTCCACACCTTACATGCTAAGTTGAGGAAGAACTGAGATCTCAGGTATCTGTTTTATTTTAAATACAGGTAAATTAAATAGGATAGTAGCTGCAGAAATGAAGTTATTAAGACCTTTAGCGGGTTATACGCTTTATGATCACATGCGTAATGAAGATATCCGCAAAGCTCTCAACACACCAGCAATAACTGAAATCATTCAAAAATATCAAAATAATTGGCATGAACACCTTCTGAGGATGCCAAACAATAGACTACCTCTGCAGCTATTGAACTACAGACCCACAGGGCGAAGAGACCCAGGAAGACCTAAGAAGAGATGGAGGGATCAATTTCTTTCCTGAAGCGGAACAGGCCAATTGGCTTAATCCATGCCTGCCATTGATGATGATGAACTATAAAATCAACTCTCTCTTTCTATATATCTCTACATCCATATGTTTAATTTAAACGTCACTCCTAATGTAGGTACTTATGTAATAATATATTGAATATAAACTCCTAAACGTCAGTCAATCAAAAGCAAAAATAAAACCTAATCTTATATTTTGATCTGGTTAAAGAGACGCTTCAGTCCCACAAATAAATCAGAAATCTGCATGTCATTCTTGCTATTAAAGTGTTCTTCTCATGAAATGGAAAACAGGAAGGAAGAAAACAAAACATTAACAGAAGAAGAAATCAAATTTAAGTGTCATGTCAATGTATGGAGGTAGAAAACTGTAAATTTGCTGATGTAATAATACACGAGTTTTCTAGACGGAGCTGACACACAATCGATACGACAGCTGGACTGACGAGAAACAATGATTATTTTAATGCAATGTCTCCATGTGGCGCATTCCCCACGCTTTCCTATCAAAACTATACGTACAACAGTCGTGGGAGAAACCTCAAGTGTCTGTGACTTGGAATCGCGTTACCAAATCGTGTTCGTAACTTCTTTTTGAGCTCTTGATCGACGCACGACATCCGTTGTATTGGAAATTTCAGAATATAATTTGTTTCCGGTCAGCGGAAACTATAACTTGCCATACATCCTCAATCTTCTGTGCACAGTCAGGTACAATAATAAAATGTACACTTAGTAAAAATAAATTAATGGGCAGACTCTTGGCCTCGAATATTTTAAGCTTTAACGCGCGATTCACACGAGTAAACCAATTACGCAGTAGAGCTAAAATACGACTATTGGTCGATAGCGAGGAGATACTAAAGGACAACACGAACACACTATTGAGTAACACTAAGAAATTAGGACTGGAAGTAAATGTCAATAAAACTGAATATATGGTCACTCGTAGAAATACATTATGGAAAATGGACAGCTAATGACAAATGAGGGAAATTTTGAGGAAGTGGCTGAATTCAAATACATAAGAACAATAATCACAAATAGGAATGAGATGCACAAAGAAATTAAGCATAGGCTCAATTCTGGAAATGCGTGCTATTATGCATTGCAGAGACTCTTGATGTCCCAACTCCTTTCAAAAAACATTAAACTGAAAATATATAAAACAGTTATTCTACCAGTTATATTATATGGGTGCGAAACATGGACTCTTACTTTAAGGGATGAGAAAGGAGATTAGAAATATTTGATAATAAACTACTTAGGAAAATTTTTGGACCAAAGAGAGATGAACAAACAGGTGAATGGAGAAGACTACTTAACAGTGAACTACATGGTCTTTATAGGAAGTCAGATATAATAAGAACAGTTAAGTCTCGTAGACTGCGATGGGCAGGACATGTTGCACGTATGGGGAATGAAAGACTTGAATGGAAGCTTCTTGTAGGAGAGCCAGAGAGAAAACGCCCAGTTGGTGGACCAAGAATGAGGTGGGAGATTAACATTAACTATGATTTGAGGGAAGTAGATTACACAGGGAATGATTGGAAAGCATTAGTTCAGGATAGGGATGTATGGAGAGCTTATGTCCGCGCGGCCATGAACCTACGGGTTCGATAGTGCCAGTGAGTGAGTTAGTAAGTAAGAGCTACAATACGTTTCCCTTCCTTCATTGAAGAGCATTCTTTTATGCGCATCAAGCCAGCGATCGTTTAGAGAAAGAGAGAGAGAGAAAGAAGGGAGAGAGAGAGAGAGAGAGAGAAGAAAGAGAGAGAAGAGGAGAGAGAGAGAGAGGAGAGGAGAGGAATGTCCTGTAGCAGATTTTCATGTTTTACCAATGTACATGTGTATGTATGTTTATATTATACTGCTTTTGCTAAATGTTCTCTCTAAATAAGCTTAATTGTTATAATTGCCAGTAGATGGCAGTTGGAACGATATCCAGCTACGTCTCGTGAAAATTGAGAATACTACATATATAAGAAAAATAAATGTTTGTGTTGGGATTCCTTAGTGGCTCAGATGGTTAGAGCGCTAAACGTACATAGTTTAGAGACTTAGGTTCAAATCCCTACTCAGATATTTATTTTTCTTTTCATGTCATATATCAGTAAAACTAAATATATGGTCACACGTAGAAATACATAATATAATGGAAATGGACAGCTAATGACAAATGAGGGAAATTTTGAGGAATTGGCAGAATTCAAATACCTAGGAACAATAATCACAAATAGGAATGAGATGCACAAAGAAATTAAACATAGGCTCAATTCTGGAAATGCATGCTATTATGCATTGCAGAGACTTTTGATGTCCCAACTCCTTTCAAAAAACGTTAAGCTGAAAATATATAAAACTATTATTCTACCAGTTATATTATATGGGTGCGAAACATGGACTCTTACTTTAAGGGAGGAAAGGAGATTACGAGTATTTGAGAATAAAGTTCTTAGGAGAATTTTTGGACCAAAGAGAGATGAACAGACAGGTGAATGGAGAAGACTACATAACAATGAACTACATGGTCTTTATAGGAAGCCAGATATAATAAGAACAGTTAAGTCCCGTAGACTGCGATGGGCAGGACATGTTGCGCGTATGGGGAATGAAAGATGTGCATGGAAACTCCTTGTAGGAAAGCCAGAAGGAAAACGCCCAGTTGGTAGACCAATAATGAGGTGGGAGAACAACATTAGCTATGATTTGAGGGAAGTAGATTATACAGGGAATGATTGGAAAGCATTAGCTCAGGATAGGGATGTATGGAGAGCTTATGTCCGTGCGGCCATGAACCTAATGGTTCAATAGTGCCAGTGAGTAAGTAAATATATATATATATATATAAAATAAAAATGAGTCGAACAGCTAAAGAAGCCGTGCGATATGTTTTTTTTAATGTATGTATTTTATTCGAAACCAAAATTTCACTAAATATCACGACTGCAATGTAAAAACCTCATTCACGGTAAATAAGTAAACATTGGGATTTACAGAATTGCCTGAAATAAACATTAAATATTTTATTAATTGTACAAAATAGGTATTGTAACGGAATAGCAGATAGGTCAATATAATTCATGGAAGTCACGCGATTTTCCTGAACGCTTTAAAAAATAGTTATCTCTGAATTTACCTTGATATCATCAAAAGTTTTATTCCCTGAGTTTCTAACGTTGTGTTTTATTTACGTTAAAATTTTAGTAAGCCTCAAATATCATTTTAATAAATGCATCATAAAAGAAAATCATAATCCACGTGTTTTATAAGATATACAAAGTGAGTAACGCCTAGCAAAGGTACTAGATCATAAAACTGTTTTAGTACCCCACAGCGAACGTTTTATAGCATATACTGAAACTTATATAACATAATGTACGGTTTGATGATAAATGATTATTACATTGATGACCTCAGCATTCGTGATTAACGACAATAAAGGGAGCGAGAAACACTTTATGACGTCATGTAAGGTCAGCACTAACTTTATAATAATCCAGTTAAGTACTCTAGTAATACGACGCTAATTAATTACAAGCGTTTAATTTTTAGTATTTAATGAACCCCAAATATGATTATAGATACAATTACCTCACTTTACTTACTTACTCACTGGCACTATCGAACCCGTAGGTTCATGGCCGCGCGGATATAAGCTCTCCATACATCCCTTCCTGAGCTAATGTTTTCCAATCATTCCCTGTATAATCTACTTCCCTCAAATCACAGTTAATGTTGTTCTCCCACCTCATTCTTGGTCTACCTACTGGGCGTTTTCTCTCTGGCTTTCCTACAAGAAGCTTCCATGCAAGTCTTCCATTCCCCATACGTGCAACATGTCCTGCCCATCGCAGTCTACGAGACTTAACTGTTCTTATTATATCTGGCTTCCTATAAAGACCATGTAGTTCGTTGTTATGTAGTCTTCTCCATTCGCTTGTTTGTTCATCTCTCTTTGGTCCAAAAATGTTCCTAAGTACTTTATTCTCAAATACTTGTAATCTCTTTTCCTCCCTTAAAGTAAGAGTTCATGTTTCGCACCCATATAACATAACTGGTAGAATAATAGTTTTATATATTTTCAGTTTAACGATTTTTGAAAGGAGTTGGGACATCAAAAGTCTCTGCAATGCATAATAGCACGCATTTCCAGAATTGAGCCTATGTTTAATTTCTTTGTGGATCTCATTCCTATTTGTGATTATTGTTCCTAGGTATTTGAATTCAGCCACTTCCTCAAAATTTCCCTCATTAGTCATTAGCTGTCCATTTCCACTATATAATGTATTTCTACGTGTGGCCATATATTTAGTTTTATTGATATTTACTTCCAGTCCTAATTTCTCAATGTTACTCAATAGTGTGTGCGTGTTGTCCTTTAGTATCTTCTCGCTATTGGCCAATAGTACTACATCATCAGCATAAACTAACAGCTTATTGATACCATTGAGTTGTAGGCCTTCCTCATTCTCTAAAGATTTAATGGCATGCTCTAGTACAAAATTAAATAGTAGATGAGATAGTTATAGACACTATTACCTCATTTTAATCACTGGAATTCAAAAAGATCTGTAAATCGATGACAGAGGTGCGTCGTTTTGTACCCCAGCGTACTTCTCTTCTTTCCTCCATTTCAGTTAAATATACAGGGCTATTCATTTCTTCCGAAATACAAAAAATAGAAACACAATTCCAACGTTATTAGAAAGAGAAAAGTTCAAATTTCACTATTTTATGCGTTCAATATGGGCGCTATGTGTTACGCGACTAATATCAAAACGGTGGCTCATTTCTTGCCACACACAAATCAGCTGGTCTCTAGTTATCGAATTCACAGCTTCAACAATTCAATGTCTCAGATTTTCAAGAGTGTCAGGCATAGGGGGGATAAAAACACGGTGTTTTGCGTAACCCCACAGATAAAATCACGCGGGGTTAGATCTGGTGATCTGGCAGGCCACTGGCGATTATAGTCTCTCTGGTTTAACTTTACGAGAAATTTGTAGAATGAGACAACTGTACTCACCTCTCTCACTCGCACCAATGTTGTCGGTTTTTCTTCATCAGATGTTAATAGGGGCAAGGGGGGATAGGAAAACTTACAACAGGGGTTGGTTCTATCTTTAGTATCAGAATTAAGCTGTCAACAATCTACCCTTGTATCTCTCTATCTCTCTCTCTCTCTCTGCCAAGTTAAGCCATCTCTGGGCCCATGCCTCCACCCCTTGGGATACCTCGGTCAAAGACCATATTCCCAAGTCCCAGTATCTTGTCCTCCCTATATTGTTCGCGTCCACGTTCAAGGTTCTCGGCTTAAACCAACACCTCAGGGAGAAGGTGTTGGAGTCGCAACTTCAGGGAAATTGCTGAGCTACATAGTACGTCAGGTCGCTCATTCCTGACGACCCCACAGTTGGTCCACGGGCTTCTCGAGCCTCGCCGCGAGGACTGCTGTCGCAGATCCACCGACCATTCCCCTGTTCTACCTCCAGGGACGCATCCTGCAGCCGTTGTGAGACCGGCTAGGGCTTAAATCCTCAAACGCCCCGCAGTGTGAGACTTTAGTACATCCAGGTGCTCATCTCCTGGCGACCCCACAGTTTGTCCACGAGTCCGAAGGCTTAGCCGGGAACCAGTACAGTTGCTCCCCTCTGCACTGGCCCGAGCCGTTCCCTGGTGTGCCCCCAGGGACAGTTGTGGTCCAGCACGGAGCTCGCAAACTCCATCAGGTGAGCAATAGTACGACAGGGCGCTCAACTCCTGTCGACCCCACTAATGGTTCATGAGTCCTTTGGACTTAGCCGGGAAGCTATACAATAAGTTAGTCTTCTGCTTCTCCTAGTTCAATCCAACAGGGCCAATACGACTGTGATCGCAACTTCAAGCAACAGCGCCAATGCGGCCGTGATCGGAACTTCAAACTTTTCTCTTTCTGGGAACGTTGGAATTGTGTTTCTATTTTTTGTAGTTTGGAAGAAATAGTTTGGAAGAAATAAATGGCTGAAGTGTGTTCCTTCTTTCTGAATAGCCCTGTATAATTAACATTTAATCCAACCTAAAAATATATGTACTTCAGTAAATTATTTGATTGAAAGCAAAGCGTGAAATCAATTAGAGATTCAATGCTGACACATAGTTAAAATATAAGATTTTTTAAAATTATTCCCACTATTATTCTTTCTCTCAGCTACCCTATTTGGCTTAAACTTTGATTATATATTTAAAAAAATGCAATTAAGGGGAAATATTACAACAAAACTTTAAACAACGTATAGCTCATACAGATGACATACTGATTACAGCAAGAACCAGACAAGCATTATGCGAAACCTTCACAAAATTGAAAGAGGAATCTAACAAATTTGGTCTAATAATAAATCAAGAGAAAACAAAATATTTAAAATGAAGTAATCACAATAGAAAATCTGAAACTGTACAAATTGATGATATACAAATTAACACAGTAGAATCATTTAAATACTTAGGTACTGTACCGATATTAGGTCTAGGTATTGTTTCCCAGTATTTAATAATAAAAAGGATTTTTATTCAATGTAATATAGGCCAAAATCTAAATGAGTAATAATAATCCGAATTATACCGAGTTTATACTCAAAATAATCAGGGAACCATTTGTAGTACATTGAAAAAATGAATAATTTGATAATTAGAACAGTATACGATTTTTATATGTAGCTTAATAAATTACATACCGGTACATCATAAAGTTATTACTCAGGAAAAGTCATGGGGTTTTTTCCACCGGCCGCGTGCCGAACACAATGGGGAAAGGAATCCGAACTGTCCCTTTGTAATAAAAGACACGGCCAAGGTACCTGTCAAACTCGACATGAAACCCTAATCTAACAGATTACATTTTACACAATAAGATATTGACATGACAGGTGACGTCTTTATCGGAGACGTGGCATTAGCAAGTCGTTGTAGGAAAAATAGATATAATTATTCTGCCAACATAAAAATATATGGAAGGTTTGAACATCCCTCAGTAATGAAGAATGGGCGTAAACCAGCACCTTTGGAAATATGATATAGAGAAGAGGGAAGCCAACCACAAAACTTGTAAAATTTGTTAATTTGCAAGGAGCTCTAAAGAATATGTGGGCGGGATCATAAAACACCTAATAAACCAAATAAATTATTCGCGACGAGTATCACACATCAGTTAGTTGTTAGCCTTACTTCTAACAGGGCACACTTGATCGTTAGCTAATAGATCAGTTAACTGTTAGCCCTACACCTAACAGGACACACTTGCTTGTTGGCCCGCAGTCGAACAATCAGTTAGCTGCTAGCTTTACGTCTAACAGAACACACGCTTAGTTGTTAGCCCTACATCTAACAGAACACACTTGCTTGTTGGCCCGTAGTCGAACAATCAGTTAGTTCTTAGCCCTACATCTAACAGGATAGCCCTACATCTGTTGGCCTGCAATCACACATCAGTTAGTTGTTAGCCCTACATCTAACATGGCACACTTGCTTATTGGCCCGCAGTCGATCAATCAGTTAGTTCTTAGCTCTACATCTAACAGGATAGCCCTACATCTGTTGGCCTGCAATCACACATCAGTTAGTTGTTAGCCCTACATCTAACATGGCACACTTGCTTGTTGGCCCGCAGTCGATCAATCAGTTAGTTCTTAGCCCTACATCTAACAGGATAGCCCTACATCTGTTGGCCTGCAATCACACATCAGTTAGTTGTTAGCCCTACATCTAACAGGATAGCCCTACATCTGTTGGCCTGCAATCACACATCAGTTAGTTGTTAGCCCTACATCTAACAGGATAGCCCTACATCTGTTGGCCTGCAATCACACATCAGTTAGTTCTTAGCCCTACATCTAACAGGATAGCCCTACATCTGTTGGCCTGCAATCACACATCAGTTAGTTGTTAGCCCTACATCTAACATGGCACACTTGCTTGTTGGCCCGCAGTCGATCAATCAGTTAGTTCTTAGCCCTACATCTAACAGGATAGCCCTACATCTGTTGGCCTGCAATCACACATCAGTTAGTTGTTAGCCCTACATCTAACAGGATAGCCCTACATCTGTTGGCCTGCAATCACACATCAGTTAGTTGTTAGCCCTACATCTAACATGGCACACTTGCTCTTTGGCCCGCAGTCAAACAATCAGTCGAACAATCAGTTAGTTCTTAGCCCTACATCTAACAGGATAGCCCTACATCTGTTGGCCTGCAATCACACATCAGTTAGTTGTTAGTCCTACATCTAACAGGATAGCCCTACATCTGTTGGCCTGCAATCACACATCAGTTAGTTGTTAGCCCTACATCTAACATGGCACACTTGCTTGTTGGCCCGCAGTCGAACAATCAGTTAGTTTTTAGCCCTACATCTAACAGGATAGCCCTACATCTGTTGGCCTGCAATCACACATCAGTTAGTTGTTAGCCCTACATCTAACATGGCACACTTGCTTGTTGGCCCGCAGTCGATCAATCAGTTAGTTCTTAGCCCTACATCTAACAGGATAGCACTACATCTGTTGGCCTGCAATCACACATCAGTTAGTTGTTAGCCCTACATCTAACAGGATAGCCCTACATCTGTTGGCCTGCAATCACACATCAGTTAGTTGTTAGCCCTACATCTAACATGGCACACTTGCTTGTTGGCCCGCAGTCGAACAATCAGTCGAACAATCAGTTAGTTGTTATCCCTACATCTAACAGGATATCCCTACATCTGTTGGCCTGCAATCACACATCAGTTAGTTGTTAGCCCTACATCTAACATGGCACACTTACTTGTTGGCCCGCAGTCGATCAATCAGTTAGTTCTTAGCCCTACATCTAACAGGATAGCCCTACATCTGTTGGCCTGCAATCACACATCAGTTAGTTGTTAGCCCTACATCTAACATGGCACACTTGCTTGTTGGCCCGCAGTCGAACAATCAGTTAATTCTAGCCCTACATCTAACAGGGTAGCCCTACATCTGTTGGCCTGCAATCACACATCAGTTAGTTGTTAGCCCTACATCTAACATGGCACACTTGCTTGTTGGCCCGCAGTCGATCAATCAGTTAGTTCTTAGCCCTACATCTAACAGGGTAGCCCTACATCTGTTGGCCTGCAATCACACATCAGTTAGTTGTTAGCCCTACATCTAACATGGCACACTTGCTTGTTGGCCCGCAGTCGAACAATCAGTTAATTCTTAGCCCTACATCTAACAGGGTAGCCCTACATCTGTTGGCCTGCAATCACACATCAGTTAGTTGTTAGCCCTACATCTAACATGGCACACTTGCTTGTTGGCCCGCAGTCGAACAATCGACACAGTCGAACAGGACACACACTTAGTTGTTAGTCATACGTCTCACAGAGCACATTACTAGAACGTCTCCAACATCCTACATTGTGCTTTGGAACTCTAGAAAGCAGTCGGAGGACCGACTGATGTATACATCTACCAGAATGTACAATTAATTTTGTTAACTCTACGCCAGCCTCCAGTCATTTACCTATCAACACATCACTTTAATCTTCCTCGCGTCAACCTTTGGTGAGAATCCAGCTCCTACCGAACCCTAACCTGAACTAGTCCCGAGCAACAAATTAGTCCTCGTATCTTTTCCTGAACACTAATTAAACCATCCTGGACTAATCCTGTCTCAGTACCAAAGTAAAAGGACATAATACATTAGAAGAGGTAATTAAAGAAAGATTGGTAAATAGGAATAAAGCTTATTTTGCAAATAAAACCTTATTTAAAAGCAAATTAATAACAAAAACTGCAAAAATAAGGTTATACAAAACACTCATTAGACCAGTAGTTACATATGCTTGTGAAACTTGGGTCCTAAAAGAAACAATAAAACAGAAATTACTAATGTTTGAAAGAAAAATTTTAAGAAGAATTTTTGGACCAAATAGAGGAACTGATGACTGTTGGAGAATCAAAACAAATAATGAACTAAACAAATTAATAAAAAATCAGAACATAGTAAACCATATGAGATCTCTCAGAATTGGTTGGCTTGGACATTTGATAAGAATGGACGATCAGAGACTGGTCAAAAAACTCTACAAATGGAAACATATAGGAGGCAGAACTGTAAGAATACCGAAGATCAGATGTGAGAATGACACAATGAACGACCTAAGGAAAATGAAAGTGACTAATTTGAAAATGCAAGAGACAGATTGGCATGGAGGAGGATTGTTCATAAGGCCAAAACTTTCACTTTTGAAGTTGTCGTGCCTTAAGAGGATGATGATGATTCTTTCACTGCTGGTAATCATAGTTTATGCTCAAATATATGGCTGCGCTAATGTATATCAAATCCATTCCATTAAGTTCGCTTCACCTCTAACCTTATAGGCACAGGACTTAGAGTGGCAGGATGTATCGGAAGAGGGATATTCAACTTTGGATTGTACACATACTTTTCTGACTACACAAGAATTTGGAGATCCTCCCCGAAGGAGTGTTTAATATTACTATTACTGCTACTAATATTTTTTTTATTGCGGATGAGCCCGTGTAGGACTACGCAAAGAAATTAGAGGCGTTTCCTTGCTTCGTAGTACTTAGTTATCACAACGTTTGGACCGAAATCTAGTTTCATAGGACTGGAGTGGTTAGTTCCAGAACCGGTTTATCCGCCCTCTCTGCCGTTGGGAAAAATCTTCGTCCTCCAGTATTATACTGCAGTGCCATCTTTGGTATCCTATCCTCTGATACATATTATCCTGATTTAAAATCACTTAGAGCTTTGCCTTTAAGGTACTTGAAGCCTATAGTGCGTTCAACTGGTATGAAGGATGAATTGACATTCCGTTAGTCTACTGCTGTAGTCTTGGAGGAGTAATAATAATAATAATAGTAATAATAATAATAATAATAATAATAATAATAATAATAATAATAATAATAATAATAATAATAATGCTTTATTTTAGCTGGCAGAGTTAAGGCCATAAGGCCTTCTCTTCCACTTAACCAGCGAATAGTAGAATCATACAAAAATTACCTACTTATTATAATTTTAAGATATTATTAAAATACAGACTAAACAAAATACAATGATGATGCGATCTAATACTAGCTAATACTAACAAAAACATAGAATATAATAACATTAAAATGATATAAAATAAAGGAAGTAGCTTCCAAGATGATTATTAATGGAATGCTTTATATAGTTGTTATGCAGTTAATGTTTTCATTGTGTTGAACTTAATATATCAGTTAATTTGGACTTAAATAATGATAGCGATTGACAGTCCCTGACATGACTGGGAAGTGAGTTCCATGCTCTAGTCATAGATATTGTGTAAGATTCAGAGTATAGACATGTCCTATGCTGTCGTGGTGGTGCCTAGGTTCGATCCTAGATTGGAACAAATGTCATGGGTAAGGTTCCTTACGAAGTTTTTCCTCGCCTGTAAGGCAAATTTCAGGAAAAGTTGAGGCCTAAAAAGTGGAGAAGCCGTGTGGCCAGCATGAAGATACATATTATATTCTTGTCCAAAAGCATTCAAATTCACAAAATCAGACACACCAACATTTAGATGTAAATATATTATCATACGATTTTAACTTGAATGTTAAAGCGTCTATAAACAATATGAAATAAAGAAAACATACCGGTAACTTATTGTGACAGCGTGTCAGACAGTGCGTACTACCGCAGTCATTTTTATCGGAATTCAATACGAAGACAACTGGAAGACTGTATACAGGCGGCAGGAAGTTACTTTGAACATTCCATCTGACACGTGAATAGTGCAAACTTACTGTTAAATCCGACAACTCTGGAATCATACATTTCCAGAAACATGCTATAAATGCACTATTTTTTCTTTGCTCTCAAATCAATGCCAGCAAATCAATGCTTTCGTGATCATCAGGGATCATCAGGGATCGAATGGAGAGAAGCAATTAAAACGCAAGCAAATGTACATATATCATAGCAACTCCGGCCGTGAAAACCTAAGGCAATACCTTGCCCACGCTGTTAACGTTAGTCAATTGTTTATAATAAACTCAAATATTTCCAACAAATATATTATTTTACTATTATTTATTATTTTGAAAACACCATCGCGCAAAAACAATGTACAACGCACGTTTGTGAAGTGTTTTACAGAATCTCGGAAATTAGAAACCGAGTGATAGCGATTTTCCTCGGTTCTGTAAAAACCACTCCCCAACCTCGCATCGTAATATTCTATTGTTTTATAGAAGGAACTAAAGAGCAAGTAATAATAGATATATAGGCCATTTCGACATTTAAATAAACAAATACAAGAAAATGCTACAAATTATATAGGCCTATATACGAAAACGTCCACAGCTGCGGTCTCGAGGTAGCGTGATGCCTTGTCACGCAGCGGGCCCGGGTTTGATCCCCGTTCGGGACAAGTTTCGTGGGTGAGGTATTTTCGGGGTTTTACCTCACCTGTAAGACAAATGTCAGGATACTTTAAGGCCCAAACGGTCCCCAAACATCTTCTGGCCATCATTATCATCAATATCATATTCACCTCATTAGATTAAGTTTGTCCACCGCTGTGGTCTCGAGGCTGCCTTGTCACGCAGCGGGCCCGGGTTCGATCCCCGGTCGGGGCAGTTTTTCTGGGTGAGGTTTTTATCGGGGTTTTTCCTCACCTGTAAGACAAATGTCAGGAAAACTTTAAGGCCCAAACGGTCCCCGAAATCTTATGGCCATCATCCTTATCATTATCATCCTCACCATTATCATCATCATCCTTCACCGGTGTGGAAAGCAACGGGAAGCTACCACACCTACACAATTCCCTAGTAAAGCTGCAAGCATAGCATGAAAATGCTATGATTGCAGTGAAGGACCTGCCTTCGGGCAGAATTACTATGGATGGAGATTAAGTTTAAGCTTAAGGCCTCTCCTGGTGCATCATTACCCATCATCATCACTCATCATATCATTGCCTTCAAGGCACCCCAACCTCAGAAGTTACAATACGCCAATGCCAGGAGAGAATACCTGAAATGTGAAATGACAAACAGGTAGCATTGAAAAAGAAAAAAAAAGATGTATATACGAATTATGAAAGTTGTTGTACATTTTATTTTAAGGGATCCTGTAAACTGGCACACACTGTAGCGACTTTGTGGTCCCAAGCGAGTGTATGAAGAACCAGGAACGTCACCGCAGAAACATTTCGATATACGATCCACCTTAACTTGCTCACATTTCCCTTCCCTACTTCACCTGGCTGTGCTATTTACAACTCCCAACCCCCCATACACAAGCAACCCCTCGCTTAACTCTTGTGAGGTAGATGGTAGCGACCACTTCACTTCACAGAAGCTCACATTTCTTCATTTCATCTTCGTTTTTTTTCCTCCTCTTTGTCCCGCTTTGGGTTTATTCATCCCCGACCCTCCAGATCCGTGTCACTATTATCCATTTACAATACATGGATTCCAGTGCGCTAAGACACTGATATCCATTCCTATTCGGAGGATGCATTGCAACCATTTCACAATATTTATTCGATTAACTATTTTATTACAAAGAATAAACATGTTTACTTGTCCTCTAGGCCGGGTGGGAGATGACAAGTTTTTTATCTACCCACTTTAAGAGTCCCTAATTGCAACAAATATTAGTAAAACACTGTATTAAACGACGTATTTACCTAAGAGATGTAATTATCACTTTATTATTTTACGCGTAAATATGAAACGGAAGTGGGACTATTTCCTGTCATGACTACAAAGGTTACAACAGTTCTTACTTCTAACTAGCTATAAAGTAAAGTGATCCCACAACAGGCCCGGAGGCCCTTGGGGTAGTAGGAAGTTAAGGCTCCCACTTTTTTCTAGACAATCGGCACTTTACGCCAGCCGGGTTGTCAGCCCTGCGTGACGGCCGCCTTTACCCCCAGAACAAGCGTCTGGTACTCATTTCCGTTAGAGACTGAGTCGACCCCAGGGCCATAGTGCCGCCAGAGGGTTCGGGTCAGTTTAAAAATCTTGACCCAAACGGGACTTGAACCCTCGACCCTCCGGCTTGTAGCTCAGTGCCTTAACCACTACGCTACGGCGTGCCCCCTCTAACTAGCTATACACCAACGATTATCAAACTTTTAACCAGCGATACACCACCATTGACCAGCGATAAACCACAAAAGAGAACAATGTGTAAAGCTCAAATGAGCACAATGTGTACATTTAATCATGGGATTCATATCTCTGCCATATCTATGGTTTCAACAAATTGGGTCCGGATTTTATGAGCACAATATGTAAACCTCAAGTGAGCAAAATGTGTACATTTAATCATGGCTAACATATCTATGGTTTCAACAAATTGGATACGGATTTTATGAGAACAATATGTAAACCTCAAGTGAGCAAAATGTGTACATTTAATCATGGCTAACATATCTATGGTTTCAACAAATTGGATACGGATTTTATGAGCACAATATGTAAACCTCAAGTGAGCAAAATGTGTACATTTAATCACGGGATTCATATCTGTACCATATCTATGGTTTCAACAAATTGGATACGGATTTTATGAGCACAATATGTAAACCTCGTGTGAGCAAAATGTGTACATTTAATCATGGGATTCATATCTGTACCATATCTATGGTTTCAACAAATTGGATACGGATTTTATGAGCACAATATGTAAACCTCGTGTGAGCAAAATGTGTACATTTAATCATGGGATTCATATCTGTACCACATCTATGGTTTCAACAAATTGGGTCCGGATTTTATGAGCACAATATGTAAACCTCAAGTGAGCAAAATGTGTACATTTAATCATGGCTAACATATCTATGGTTTCAACAAATTGGATACGGATTTTATGAGCACAATATGTAAACCTCAAGTGAGCAAAATGTGTACATTTAATCACGGGATTCATATCTGTACCATATCTATGGTTTCAACAAATTGGATACGGATTTTATGAGCACAATATGTAAACCTCGTGTGAGCAAAATGTGTACATTTAATCATGGGATTCATATCTGTACCATATCTATGGTTTCAACAAATTGGATACGGATTTTATGAGCACAATATGTAAACCTCGTGTGAGCAAAATGTGTACATTTAATCATGGGATTCATATCTGTACCATATCTATGGTTTCAACAAATTGGGTCCGGATTTTATGAGCACAATATGTAAACCTCAAGTGAGCAACATTTGTACATTTAATCACGGGATTCATATCTGTACCATATCTATGGTTTCAACAAATTGGGTCCGGATTTTATGAGCACAATATGTAAACCTCGTGTGAGCAAAATGTGTACATTTAATCACGGGATTCATATCTATACCATATCTATGGTTTCAACAAATTGGGTCTGGATTTTATGAGCACAATATATAAACCTCAAGTGAGCAAAATTTGTACATTTAATCACGGGATTCATATCTGTACCATATCTATGGTTTCAACAAATTGGGTGCGGATTTTATGAGCACAATATGTAAACCTCGTGTGAGCAAAATGTGTACATTTAATCACGGGATTCATATCTGTACCATATCTATGGTTTCAACAAATTGGGTCCGGATTTTATGAGCACAATATGTAAACCTCAAGTGAGCAAAATTTGTACATTTAATCACGGGATTCATATCTGTACCATATCTATGGTTTCAACAAATTGGGTCCGGATTTTATGAGCACAATATGTAAACCTCAAGTGAGCAAAATGTGTACATTTAATCACGGGATTCATATCTGTACCATATCTATGGTTTCAACAAATTGGGTCCGAATTTTATGAGCACAATATGTAAATCTCAAGTGAGCAAAATTTGTACATTTAATCACGGGATTCATATCTGTACCATATCTATGGTTTCAACAAATTGGGTCCGGATTTTATGAGCACAATATGTAAACCTCAAGTGAGCAAAATTTGTACATTTAATCACGGGATTCATTACTGTACCATATCAATGGTTTCAACAAATTGGGTCCGGATTTTATGAGCACAATATGTAAACCTCAAGTGAGCAACATTTGTACATTTAATCACGGGATTCATATATGTACCATATCTATGGTTTCAACAAATTGGGTACGGATTTTATGAGCACAATATGTAAACCTCAAGTGAGCAAAATGTGTACATTTAATCACGGGATTCATTACTGTACCATATCAATGGTTTCAACAAATTGGGTCCGGATTTTATGAGCATAATATGTAAACCTCAAGTGAGCAAAATGTGTACATTTAATCACGGGATTCATATCTGTACCATATCTATGGTTTCAACAAATTGGGTCCGGATTTTATGAGCACAATATGTAAACCTCGTGTGAGCAAAATGTGTACATTTAATCACGGGATTCAAATCTGTACCATATCTATGGTTTCAACAAATTGGGTCCGGATTTTATGAGCACAATATGTAAACCTCAAGTGAGCAAAATGTGTACATTTAATCACGGGATTCATATCTGTACCATATCTATGGTTTCAACAAATTGGGTCCGGATTTTATGAGCACAATATGTAAACCTCAAGTGAGCAAAATGTGTACATTTAATCACGGGATTCATATCTGTACCATATCTATGGTTTCAACAAATTGGGTCCGGATTTTATGAGCACAATATATAAACCTCAAGTGAGCAAAATTTGTACATTTAATCACGGGATTCATATCTGTACCATATCTATGGTTTCAACAAATTGGGTCCGGATTTTATGAGCACAATATGTAAACCTCGTGTGAGCAAAATGTGTACATTTAATCACGGGATTCATATCTGTACCATATCTATGGTTTCAACAAATTGGGTCCGGATTTTATGAGCACAATATGTAAACCTCAAGTGAGCAAAATTTGTACATTTAATCACGGGATTCATATCTGTACCATATCTATGGTTTCAACAAATTGGGTCCGGATTTTATGAGCACAATATGTAAACCTCAAGTGAGCAAAATGTGTACATTTAATCACGGGATTCATATCTGTACCATATCTATGGTTTCAACAAATTGGGTCCGAATTTTATGAGCACAATATGTAAACCTCAAGTGAGCAAAATGTGTACATTTAATCACGGGATTCATATCTGTACCATATCTATGGTTTCAACAAATTGGGTCCGGATTTTATGAGCACAATATGTAAACCTCAAGTGAGCAAAATGTGTACATTTAATCACGGGATTCATATCTGTACCATATCTATGGTTTCAACAAATTGGGTCCGGATTTTATGAGCACAATATGTAAACCTCGTGTGAGCAAAATGTGTACATTAAATCACGGGATTCATTACTGTACCATATCAATGGTTTCAACAAATTGGGTCCGGATTTTATGAGCACAATATGTAAACCTCAAGTGAGCAACATTTGTACATTTAATCACGGGATTCATATCTGTACCATATCTATGGTTTCAACAAATTGGATACGGATTTTATGAGCACAATATGTAAACCTCAAGTGAGCAAAATGTGTACATTTAATCACGGGATTCATTACTGTACCATATCTATGGTTTCAACAAATTGGGTCCGGATTTTATGAGCACAATATGTAAACCTCAAGTGAGCAAAATTTCTACATTTAATCACGGGATTCATATCTGTACCATATCTATGGTTTCAACAAATTGGGTCCGGATTTTATGAGCACAATATGTAAACCTCAAGTGAGCAAAATGTCTACATTTAATCACGGGATTCATATCTGTACCATATCTATGGTTTCAACAAATTGGGTCCGGATTTTATGAGCACAATATGTAAACCTCAAGTGAGCAAAATGTGTACATTTAATCACGGGATTCATTACTGTACCATATCAATGGTTTCAACAAATTGGGTCCGGATTTTATGAGCACAATATGTAAACCTCAAGTGAGCAAAATGTGTACATTTAATCACGGGATTCATATCTGTACCATATCTATGGTTTCAACAAATTGGGTCCGGATTTTATGAGCACAATATGTACACTCAAGTGAGCAAAATGTGTACATTTAATCACGGGATTCATTACTGTACCATATCTTTTGGTTTCAACAAATTGGGTACGGATTTTATGAGCACAATATGTAAACCTCAAGTGAGCAAAATGTGTACATTTAATCACGGGATTCATATCTGTACCATATCTATGGTTTCAACAAATTGGGTCCGGATTTTATGAGCACAATATGTTAACCTCAAGTGAGCAAAATGTGTACATTTAATCACGGGATTCATATCTGTACCATATCTATGGTTTCAACAAATTGGGTCCGGATTTTATGAGCACAATATGTAAACCTCAAGTGAGCAAAATGTGTACATTTAATCACGGGATTCATTACTGTACCATATCAATGGTTTCAACAAATTGGGTCCGGATTTTATGAGCACAATATGTAAACCTCAAGTGAGCAAAATTTGTACATTTAATCACGGGATTCATATCTGTACCATATCTATGGTTTCAACAAATTGGGTCCGGATTTTATGAGCACAATATGTAAACCTCAAGTGAGCAAAATGTGTACATTTAATCACGGGATTCATTACTGTACCATATCTATGGTTTCAACAAATTGGGTCCGGATTTTATGACCACAATATGTAAACCTCGTGTGAGCAAAATGTGTACATTTAATCACGGGATTCATATCTGTACCATATCTATGGTTTCAACAAATTGGGTTCGGATTTTATGAGCACAATATGTAAACCTCAAGTGAGCAAAATGTGTACATTTAATCACGGGATTCATATCTGTACCATATCTATGGTTTCAACAAATTGGGTCCGGATTTTATGAGCACAATATGTAAACCTCAAGTGAGCAAAATGTGTACATTTAATCACGGGATTCATTACTGTACCATATCTATGGTTTCAACAAATTGGGTACGGATTTTATGAGCACAATATGTAAACCTCAAGTGAGCAAAATGTGTACATTTAATCACGGGATTCATATCTGTACCATATCTATGGTTTCAACAAATTGGGTCCGGATTTTATGAGCACAATATGTAAACCTCAAGTGAGCAAAATGTGTACATTTAATCACGGGATTCATATCTGTACCATATCTATGGTTTCAACAAATTGGGTCCGGATTTTATGAGCACAATATGTAAACCTCAAGTGAGCAAAATGTGTACATTTAATCACGGGATTCATTACTGTACCATATCAATGGTTTCAACAAATTGGGTCCGGATTTTATGAGCACAATATGTAAACCTCAAGTGAGCAAAATTTGTACATTTAATCACGGGATTCATATCTGTACCATATCTATGGTTTCAACAAATTGGGTCCGGATTTTATGAGCACAATATGTAAACCTCAAGTGAGCAAAATGTGTACATTTAATCACGGGATTCATTACTGTACCATATCTATGGTTTCAACAAATTGGGTCCGGATTTTATGAGCACAATATGTAAACCTCGTGTGAGCAAAATGTGTACATTTAATCACGGGATTCATATCTGTACCATATCTATGGTTTCAACAAATTGGGTCCGGATTTTATGAGCACAATATGTAAACCTCAAGTGAGCAAAATGTCTACATTTAATCACGGGATTCATATCTGTACCATATCTATGGTTTCAACAAATTGGGTCCGGATTTTATGAGCACAATATGTAAACCTCAAGTGAGCAAAATGTGTACATTTAATCACGGGATTCATATCTGTACCATATCTATGGTTTCAACAAATTGGGTCCGGATTTTATGAGCACAATATGTAAACCTCAAGTGAGCAAAATGTGTACATTTAATCACGGGATTCATTACTGTACCATATCTATGGTTTCAACAAATTGGGTCCGGATTTTATGAGCACAATATGTAAACCTCAAGTGAGCAAAATTTGTACATTTAATCACGGGATTCATATCTGTACCATATCTATGGTTTCAACAAATTGGGTACGGATTTTATGAGCACAATATGTAAACCTCAAGTGAGCAAAATTTGTACATTTAATCACGGGATTCATATCTGTACCATATCTATGGTTTCAACAAATTGGGTCCGGATTTTATGAGCACAATATGTAAACCTCAAGTGAGCAAAATGTGTACATTTAATCACGGGATTCATTACTGTACCATATCAATGGTTTCAACAAATTGGGTCCGGATTTTATGAGCACAATATGTAAACCTCAAGTGAGCAAAATTTGTACATTTAATCACGGGATTCATATCTGTACCATATCTATGGTTTCAACAAATTGGGTCCGGATTTTATGAGCACAATATGTAAACCTCAAGTGAGCAAAATGTGTACATTTAATCACGGGATTCATTACTGTACCATATCTATGGTTTCAACAAATTGGGTCCGGATTTTATGAGCACATATGTAAACCTCGTGTGAGCAAAATGTGTACATTTAATCACGGGATTCATATCTGTACCATATCTATGGTTTCAACAAATTGGGTCCGGATTTTATGAGCACAATATGTAAACCTCAAGTGAGCAAAATGTCTACATTTTAATCACGGGATTCATATCTGTACCATATCTATGGTTTCAACAAATTGGGTCCGGATTTTATGAGCACAATATGTAAACCTCAAGTGAGCAAAATGTGTACATTTAATCACGGGATTCATATCTGTACCATATCTATGGTTTCAACAAATTGGGTCCGGATTTTATGAGCACAATATGTAAACCTCAAGTGAGCAAAATGTGTACATTTAATCACGGGATTCATTACTGTACCATATCTATGGTTTCAACAAATTGGGTCCGGATTTTATGAGCACAATATGTAAACCTCAAGTGAGCAAAATTTGTACATTTAATCACGGGATTCATATCTGTACCATATCTATGGTTTCAACAAATTGGGTACGGATTTTATGAGCACAATATGTAAACCTCAAGTGAGCAAAATTTGTACATTTAATCACGGATTCATATCTGTACCATACCTATGGTTTCAACAAATTGGGTCCGGATTTTATGAGCACAATATGTAAACCTCAAGTGAGCAAATGTGTACATTTAATCACGGGATTCATATCTGTACCACATCTATGGTTTCAACAAATTGGGTCCGGATTTTATGAGCACAATATGTAAACCTCGTGTGAGCAAAATGTGTACATTTAATCACGGGATTCATATCTGTACCATATCTATGGTTTCAACAAATTGGGTCCGGATTTTATGAGCACAATATGTAAACCTCAAGTGAGCAAAATGTGTACATTTAATCACGGGATTCATATCTGTACCACATCTATGGTTTCAACAAATTGGGTCCGGATTTTATGAGCACAATATGTAAACCTCAAGTGAGCAAAATGTGTACATTTAATCACGGGATTCATTACTGTACCATATCTATGGTTTCAACAAATTGGGTCCGGATTTTATGAGCACAATATGTAAACCTCAAGTGAGCAAAATTTGTACATTTAATCACGGGATTCATATCTGTACCATATCTATGGTTTCAACAAATTGGGTCCGGATTTTATGAGCACAATATGTAAACCTCAAGTGAGCAAAATTTGTACATTTAATCACGGGATTCATATCTGTACCATATCTATGGTTTCAACAAATTGGGTCCGGATTTTATGAGCACAATATGTAAACCTCAAGTGAGCAAAATGTGTACATTTAATCACGGGATTCATATCTGTACCACATCTATGGTTTCAACAAATTGGGTCCGGATTTTATGAGCACAATATGTAAACCTCGTGTGAGCAAAATGTGTACATTTAATCACGGGATTCATATCTGTACCATATCTATGGTTTCAACAAATTGGGTCCGGATTTTATGAGCACAATATGTAAACCTCAAGTGAGCAAAATGTGTACATTTAATCACGGGATTCATATCTGTACCATATCTATGGTTTCAACAAATTGGGTACGGATTTTATGAGCACAATATGTAAACCTCAAGTGAGCAAAATGTGTACATTTAATCACGGGATTCATATCTGTACCACATCTATGGTTTCAACAAATTGGGTCCGGATTTTATGAGCACAATATGTAAACCTCAAGTGAGCAAAATGTGTACATTTAATCACGGGATTCATTACTGTACCATATCTATGGTTTCAACAAATTGGGTCCGGATTTTATGAGCACAATATGTAAACCTCGTGTGAGCAAAATGTGTACATTTAATCACGGGATTCATATCTGTACCATATCTATGGTTTCAACAAATTGGGTCCGGATTTTATGAGCACAATATGTAAACCTCAAGTGAGCAAAATGTGTACATTTAATCACGGGATTCATATCTGTACCATATCTATGGTTTCAACAAATTGGGTCCGGATTTTATGAGCACAATATGTAAACCTCAAGTGAGCAAAATGTGTACATTTAATCACGGGATTCATATCTGTACCATATCTATGGTTTCAACAAATTGGGTCCGGATTTTATGAGCACAATATGTAAACCTCGTGTGAGCAAAATGTGTACATTTAATCACGGGATTCATATCTGTACCATATCTATGGTTTCAACAAATTGGGTCCGGATTTTATGAGCACAATATGTAAACCTCAAGTGAGCAAAATGTGTACATTTAATCACGGGATTCATATCTGTACCATATCTATGGTTTCAACAAATTGGGTACGGATTTATCTTTTACTTATTTAACCGCGTAAAATAATAAAAAGGGCGTTCCCTGGAATTAACCTAGGTTAGAGTAATAGATTTATGTTACAGTAATTGATTTAGGTTTGGTTAGCTTTTAGGTTCCTTGCATTTTAAATGTGATTTGATACGTAAAATAAATTACCTCTTCATATCAGTTATTCTATGAAATATTCAACATGTCTGACGGTTACAACATAAAATCATATTTCCGCTAGTTCATTTCATGATACGTTTACATATTTTGACGATGGTTATATTTTACAGATAAATGGTGTCATTAACACTTCATAATATTTTAAATTACATCAAAGATGGCATTAGTAGCATAAGTAAAAAGCTTGTCATGTACAACCCAACCGTCCTCCGCAATAGTATACATGTCTTCCATGGTTGAGGAGACGATCATTTGAATGGCACATGTTTAACATTTACTGATATTATGAGTGAATCAATTTAATGTTTTCTCTATATTAGTCTTTTACTGAAGTATTAAAATATATACTGTAGATGTTCCATAACAGGTTCTAGTATGAAGAACATACAAAATTCTTGTTCTTTCCCTTCTTTTTCAAGCACTTTCTATTCAGATTTCAAATATAAAAATGGTTGTACCTTACATAGCACTGTCGTCCTCAACTATAACATTGTCTGTTATAACCTTCGTCCGGTTCTTAACCCTTAAATTGTCTATACAATATTTTCTCGTGCCAGTTATTTAAATATTCCGGACCGCAAGGAAAACGAATTAATGTTAAACTGTGTTATTATTATACATTATTGTGCAATTTGACATCAATTTAAGTAAATTTTTACTCGTTTGTTTTTCTATTGATCTAAAATCAATATTAAATAAATGAAATCAATGTATCCGATAGGATACATTTTTAACTTAAGAGTTAAGGTGAATAGCCGGTAAATCACCTATTTGCGACGGAATGATCCAAAAACTATAAAATAGTCACCTTGTCGGTCCGTCTCCTCAATTTAAGATGTTTTAAAACTTTGAGGAGACGGACCTACAAGGTGACTATTTTATATGTTTTTAAACATATATTACTGTGAATTAACACCTCAACGGAAACTTATAATGAATTTTACTAATATCAACTCTTTGTTTAGGAATTTCGAAAAGACGAATTTATCGTTTTTTACACAGTCCATTTAACTTTTATAATTATAGAAATAATTACTGAAATTAATATTTTTTAGGAACACCAGAATGCCTAGTGAAATTATTGGTTTTCTTATATGTGTTTAAATCACTAATTAAATATGGAAAGAAAGTAACGAACATCTGAATATATATATATATATATATTTTTACTATTTAAAATACTGTTAAAAACATGCTATTGAGTAACACTATGAAATTAGGACTGGAAGTAAATATCAGTAAAACTAAATATATGGTCACACGTAGAAATTCAGTATATAATGGAAATGGACAGCTAATGACAAATGAGGGAAATTTTGAGGAATTGGCTGAATTCAAATACCTAGGAACAATAATCACAAATAGGAATGAGATGCACAAAGAAATTAAACATAGGCTCAATTCTGGAAATGCATGCTATTATGCATTGCAGAGACTCTTGATGTCCCAACTCCTTTCAAAAAACGTTAAGCTGAAAATATATAAAACTGGACTCTTACTTTAAGGGAGGAAAGGAGATTACGAGTATTTGAGAATAAAGTTCTTAGGAAAATTTTTGGACCAAAGAGAGATGAACAGACAGGTGAATGGAGAAGACTTCATAACAATGAACTACATGGTCTTTATAGGAAGCCAGATATAATAAGAACAGTTAAGTCCCGTAGATTGCGATGGGCAGAACTGGTTGCACATATGGGGAAAGAAAGACGTGCATGGAAACTTCTTGTAGGAAATCCAGAAGGAAAACGCCCAGTCGGTAGACCAAGAATGAGGTGGGGGAACAACATTATCTATGATTTGAGGGAAGTAGATTATACAGGGAATGATTGGAAAGCATTAGCTCAGGATAGGGATGTATGGAGAGCTTATGTCCGCGCGGCCATGAACCTACGGGTTCGATAGTGCCAGTGAGTAAGTAAGTAAGTAAGTAAGTTAAAAACATAGACATACAAGGCAATGAGTGTTAGGAATTTTATTAAATTTAGGTATGGTATTTACCTTGTTAAGATGATGTTTTTGGAGAAGATTGTATACAAAATGTATATGCCCTTTTAAATATACGTGGTATTATTGTTTTATTGGAGGGGTTTGTGGAAATGTTGACGGGAAGCGGGGAACTTGTGGCACTGGATCTAGAGATGTCTTTCTGTTATGGGATCTCACATTTCTTTATCGGATCCACACTCGGAGAAGTGGGAAGGGAAATGTCGAAAAAGCAGGAAGATTGCCGGTTGATGTACTGGAACACACGAGCTATTGCTGAAACCCGCATGAGCCCTGCCCGCACGAGTCCCTTGTTGCAAGTAAAATACCAAAATTACTTTTCTGCTCTCTCCCCTCCCCCACTCTCTCTCTCACCCACTCTCTCTCTCTCTCTCTCCTGTGTTATATGAAGGGGAACGCTTATGAGAAAGGGGTCCTTTATTCCGGTTAAAGGAACGCTAATCGTGGAGTCTCATTTCTTTTGTAGAAGATGTGGGAAGAGATGAAAAAATGTAGAGTATTTAGAATCCGAAAGAAAAACTTGCACCTTTATCTTTACCTTTACCTAATAAATAATGACTATTATACTTGTAATAATGATGATGATAATGATAATAATATATATATATATATATATATATATATATAATATATATATATATATATATATATATATATTTCCGGTTTTAACAATGTTATACATTTTTCCGGCATCATCGATTTGTCTTCACTTTCGCTTTATAATTTTCCTCCATTCGTCTCTATTATAACACATTTTTTACTCTATTTCCCAGTCGTTAAAAGTTCCCCTAATCACTTGGAACCACGTGAGATTTGGTTGTCCTTTCCTTCTCGTTTCTGGTGGTGTCCATTTCATTATTTTCTTCGGTAATCTTTCGTCCTCCATTCGCCAAATTTACCTGTACTATTTTACTTTCTTTTCTTGGATAAATTCTAAAATTGAGTTTTGTACATTAATGTTCTGTTTTATGACTTCATTTCTAATTCTCTCTTTCCTTGATACCCTAGCAGATCCTCTGCTATAGTCCTTTTTCTGCTACCATTAATTTTCTTTTCATCTGATAATTTATAGTCCAAACCTCTGAACCATAAGTCATAATACTTGTAACTATTGTTTTAAAAATGTTAACTTTAGTTTCTTTTTTGATATGTTTATCCCATAATACTCCATTCAGGGCAGATATTACATATTTTCCTGATTACAATAATAATAATAATAATAATAACATAAAATTCTCGTTTAAAATTATAAACGTATTACTTCGCTTTGTCATTTTTCAAACCGAGGCTGCTCTATCGCATATTACTTTTAGGTACTGAATTAAATATACAATTAAAATTACCTAAATGCCAATTTCTAAATTAATTGGCCTATAATTTTGTAAAAATATTATTTTTAATTCACGTATCACTCCCATTATAACTTGTAAGTACCGGTATATATATTTTAATCATTAGTGCAACAACCTCTGTATTAATCCTAGATTATTAATGAGGCAAGGTATTTCTCTGCAAACTACACACACACAAATATATATATATATATATATATATATATATATATATATATCCCACTCTCTTTCTCTATATATCTATCTGTCCCCCCCCCCTCTCTCTCCATCATTCACAATCCCATTTACACATATGTAATTCTAGTGCAGCTTTTCCCTTTGTAAAAAAACTACAACACAGTCTTAAAACGAACTTACCCACACACACGCACATGCACACACACACACGCACACTTACTCACTTCCCTCAACACATAGTAAATCCACCGAATGGAAGCGAGTTAAAATAACCAAAACAGACTTTTTTGGAAGGATAACAATTACTTTACGTTGAAGGATAAACTATTGCAGTGTAGAAAACAAATTCGTAATAAGAAATTATTATAGGGCGATTTCTATATCCTGGCATTTTTTAAGGTAAGAAGAAACATGTTAATAACCTCTCTGAATGAAGTTTATTGTTTCAACTTTCCCTTAAAAATAATGTTTTTAATAAAATGTGTAAGCGTGCATGATTGAAATCGTGCTATCTGTATGCATGTTTGCATCCAACTTTCAAGGCATGCAATTATGCACGTATGCATTAAACTATTCACGCATTCGACTATCTATATCGTACTTTTATTTTAGTTTCATTCCATAAGCACATCTTCAATTATAATGACTATTTAACTCGTAGACCGAGAATATATATATATATATATATATGTATATATATATATATATATATATATATAATTGTTTGTGAGAGGATTGCTTGGATAGCGTAAGTGGCAGCGCACCGAATACAAATTTCCGTTCAACATATATATTTCTTTTCATGTCATATATATATATATATATATATATATATATATATATACTGGCTTTCCACTTTACAGCAGTTTGCCTTTGATTCCTGCTTTCCAGAGATTCCTTCCTATCTTCCCATTGTCCATTTTCCATACCTCTCTTCATCATGGCATCATATATTCCCTCAAACCATGCTCTTCTACTTCTTCCCCTTCTCTCTCTCTCTCTCTCTCTCTCTCTCTCTCTCTCTCTCTCTTTTTGTTTTTCTGCCTGGTACCATCCAATCCAACACCTGTTTAGGCCACTGGTCTTCCGACATCCGTTGTACATGTCCATACCACTGTAGATCTCTCTTTGTTATCCTATCGATAACAGTTTCTTGTGCATCCATTTCTTGTCCGATATATGGATTTCGAATATGTTGTAGCCTGGATATTCTCATACTTCTCCGTAATCCATCCATTTCTGTCGCCAAGATTCTTTTCTGCATCCTTTCATTTATTGTCCAGCTTTCTGATCCATATGTAGGCCTAAGTATACTTTCTATTATAGTCTGTATAATCCTTTTTTGTTTTTCTGGTCAAATTTCTATTCCATAAAAGACCATTCAGGCATCTAATCGCCTTCCTTGCACAATTTACTCTGTTAATAATATATTTTTCACAAGTACCAGATTTATCTATTATAGATCCAAGATATTTAAATTCTTCAACACGTTTAATTATCATATTATTTATTTGTAGGTCTTCTGAATTTCCTCCGATTACCATATATTCTGATATATATATACATATATATATATATGTGTGTGTGTGTACTTACGTTTATACAACAAATATGTAATAATAAGTGTATAATACATAATATGCGAGTATGCAAATAATAGGCCAAATTACGATAAATAATAAATGCTAATATAATTTACTATATATACTTTATCACTTACATTTATCCATCCATAGTCATTCTGGACTTTCACTGCAACCATAGGATTTTCATGCTATGCTTTGCAGCTTTACTAGGGTATTATAGGTGTGGTAGCTTCCCGTTGCCTTCCACACCAATGAAGGATGGTGATGATAATTATAAGGATGATGATGGCCGAATGATTTTCCGGAACCGTTGGGCCCTAAACTTCCTGACATTTGTCTTACAGGCGAGGAAAAACCCCCAAAAAAACCTTACCCACGAGTCTGTCCCGACCGGGAATCGAACCCGGGCCCGCTTCGTGACAAGGCAGCACGCTACCTCGAGACCACAGCGATGGACATATATATATATATATATATATAGTTGAATATTGAAACAATCTTGAACAAACATTTAATGAAAAAAAGCAATAACGATAAAATTAATGTACCAATGTATTAAATTTGACTTGAGAAAATTAGGAAGTAATAACCGTATTAAAAACATAAAATGCTGATATATCTGATATGAAAATTAATTGAGTTTTTTATGGTTTTGACGTGTGGATTAGAGATTTATACACTAACACATTCAGAGTTCTTCGTTTACAGATTATATAACCAAGTCTGGAAATATGTACGCTGGAAATAACCCGTAAAGATAGAATTTAATAGATTAGGCGGATGACAAGAGTGACATATCTCGAAATTAAAATGTTATACTGGGCCGGACGTATTCACTTATCGTCAGAAGAAATGACAAAATGAACAAAAATAATCCTTGACTGAATGTCACAGATACGAAGAACGGAGAACATCCACTGTAGTCAAATCGATTAACAAGTTCTACTAGAAATATCTAAATACCTTGGTGATATTTTAAGATTCTAGTAATATCTTACATAATTTAATTAATAATTGTGCAGTAAGAGTAAATTTTGCATTATTATAACTTCTTTATATATGTTTAGTATCGCACCGGCCGCGGTGGACTAGTGGTTATGCTCCTTACCTCTGGTCCCAAGGATCGCGGGTTCAAACCCGGCCGGGGTCGATGGATTTTTTAGGACGGAAAAATCCAAGGAGCAAATCCTCCGGGAGGGACTTTAAGCCGTGGGTCTCGAGTCTGAAGATTTTCAGGAAAAAAAATCCTTAAGCCTGAATGAAAAGGCCTCTAATCAAAATTTACCGAATTTTCCCGTCCTAGTACTACCTTGGTTTCCTAGATGTCAGTATGAGGCGGAACGCTGACCACGGACCACTCAAAATGACATCTATAGGAAAACAAGAGTAACTAAATTAGAATGGTTCAATTTCTTCCCTGTAAGGGGAGAGCGCCTAAATCTCTGTAGAGGGAAAACATAGGTTTACAATACAATACAATACAATCGCACAAAGGGGTAGGACGCATTGAATGTTCATCATACTGAATCAATGTTAATATTTTATATTTAATAAACCGCTGCATCAGCTGAGAAAATGATCGTCTTATCCAAGATTAGGTCAATGCGACTTCTTCTGGTATAGATTCCATCGTTTCCTTGGCCGTCCCAATTTTTTTAAATTTTTTTTAATGCGGTTTGCAGGTGTTGATCGATTTGGGTAATATTGTATTGTCTTATCTGTCTGAACGTTCTTTCCATCGGTACTTGTGCACTTCTAGTTTACCGACTATTGAAAATATCTCCAGTTAATTTCTTATTGATTCATTATGTAATCTATCCATGCGTGTACATCCTTTTACGGATCTTAAAAAAATTTATTTCAGTGGCTTGAATGTGTGAGATGTTTTGTAAATATCCAAAATTCAGATACATATAAAAGATCAGGAACAGCCATAATTTTATAAAAACTGAGTTGAGTTTCTCTTCGAGTCTTTGGAAGGGTTCTTCTTATGGTGCCGTACATCATTTTATACTGTACCTGTTAATTTATTATGTACTTCCTAATACCCGGCGTGCGCTGCTACGCGTAGATAAATTAAAATCAATATGCTATTATGTTTAGTTGAATAAGTAAGAGGAAGAATAATTACAATTTTATATTTTTAGATACCCCGTGCTGATTACTCGGCGTTGCCCAGGAATCTACTTATCCCGATCTTTTTGACATTAATGAGCTGAAAGACAAATTTCGTTATTGTGAGTTATCTGTAAAATAATGACCGCCATGTGCTGCTATGCTTGCACAGGAATCTACGTACTTGTCTCGATCTTCTTGGCATCAATGATAAACAAAAATAGTTATTGTGAGTTATCCGTAAGAGATAAACATATGCTGTCGCGGACTTTTTATAGATCTTTTTGAGATATTCAATTCTGTGTACGTTACTTTTGTGTATTTGTTATGGTTTAGGCAGCGTAAGTCATTTAAGCGTTCAAGGGGCTACTTTTTTCACGTTTTCCACTACAAAGGGCGATTTTTAAGGGTATATGAGTTGAGTATCAGAACTCTCTTATAGCCTATGTTCATCCCGGGAATCTCCATAACATTTTGCAAAAAGCCCCATCACAATTGGATCAACGGTATGGCCGCGCATAAAGTACGAAGAAACAAACAAATATTAATTTTTATATATTAGATATCCCAATCATAGCTATATGTTATATATGAACCAAGATAGTTAAAGTGTGCTATCTGTTGTATTATTCCATTATTGATTACTATTTTTACTCTGTCTTGCAGTTTGCCCTGAAAATCCATAATTTTAGTTTTTGAAATTGAGACTTCAAGATTATAATAGCGTCCTAATTGATTCGACGTGTAAATGGCTCTTTGTAAATCATCCTCAGACTTCTTTATAATTACCAGATCGTCTGCATTTGATTTATTCTGTATATTTTGTTAATATCACATAGAAATGCCAAAAAATTATTTCTTAAACTTCCTTTTAATAGTCCTATGTCACCTTCGACCTTATAATATGTGACAGTGTATGACAATCTGATATTTTATCTCGACAAAGCACTAGAGAAAATTTTCAACTACATGAATAATTTTATTTTACTTTCTGAATCGTACAAAACGGGACAGATGTGTTAAATTATGACATTGGTATCATTTCAATGAAGCGTACTCCAAGTGATATTAAATAAATTATGAGTGGATTAAAGCTGATATGCATCGGACTTATTAGTGGATACGGTTGATTTATTATAGAAGACATATCGATTGACAGGGCTATTTTGTAATTCAGTACGGCCATCAAATGGCGACGGAGAAAGCTTCTGATGAGAGCCATTGAAACATTCACATCTAAATGGAAAAGACTGCACATGATATCAAAATATAATCAATGTCTAAACGTGGGTATAAGGTTTCCAAAATATGTGAAACTATTTTATTCAATTTAATATCCTAAAAATTGATCCAGATTTTAAAACAAAAATTAAGAATTATAATATAAGAAAATTGTTTTCTCCTCTGTTAAATATAATGTATTCAACACATTAGAAATTCATATTAAAGCACCTTTGAGGTTATGTAGGCCCTAATAAGATCTTCTTCTTCTTCTTCTTCTTCCTTTCCAGGATTAAGTCAATGGGACCTGTTCCGGTCTCAAGTCCATCGTTTCCTTGGCCGTCCCAAAGATCTTTTCCGATGTGGTTTGTAGGTGTTGATCTTCTTGGGTAATCTTATATTTCCATTCTGTCTAAGTATTCTTTCCATTGGCATTTGTGCTCTTCTAGTTTATCGAGTATTGAAAATATATCCAGTTCATTTCTTATTGATTCATTGTGTAATCTATCCATGCGTGTACATCCTTTTACAGTCCTTAAAAATTTCATTTCAGTGGCTTGAATGTGTGAGATAAATAAGATGCTAAATATATAATTTTTACCTGGTAAGTCAGTGGTCCTCAACTAAATTATAAAACTTCTTCAAGTTATTCTAATATGGAGGCCTTTCGAAAACATGTTTCATCTTCTGCGTTTTAACTGGAACTGATGGTGGTATATAGGTTATATAACGGATTTATGTAGTGTATTGTCCATTCTGAAATGACACAGATAACCTATTTAATATTCTATTACTTAATAATGGGTGGAGAACATATTTTTAGCGACTCACCTCATATCATTTCAAATTTCTTTGATACCGGCGGTTTCAGATAATATCTTGTCCCTAGTCAGTCATGGCTTCCACTCATGAAATTCTCTGGTTGTTGATCACCTCTTGTGCTGCCATCTTTGGTTGAAAGCAACAACCAGAGAATTTCATCAGTGGAAGCCATGACTGAAGAGGGAAAAGATATTGTCTGAAACCGTCGGTATCAAAGAATTTGAAATTATATGAGGTGAGTAGTTAAAAATATGTTCTCCACTCACTATTAATTAAATAACCTCATAATGTTTACTTTCCAATATTAATTTAAATATATTCTATTTCTTAATATTCAGTAATTGAGAGTTTCCAGTAAGACAAATGTAAGATAAATAAAGAAAAAGAGATAACTAATTAGCAATGTTTTAACATTTTTGGCCGCGGTGGTTTTGTGGTTACATTCCTTGCCTCTAGTCCGAGGATCGCGGGTTCAAACCCGGCGAGAGTCGATGATTTATTTTAGGATGGAAAAATCCGAGTGGAAAATCCTCTCAGAAGGACTTTAAATGTTGCGTCTAGTGTCTAAAAATTTTCGGGCTCATAAAAGAGGCCTAACTCAAGTATGAAAAGAGAGGCCTCTGGGCAAAATTTAAGCGACCTTCATCCATCCGAGTAATACCTTAGTTTCCTAGCAGATGTCTCCCTGAGACGACATAATAAGAATATGTCACTCTCTGATATCTGTAGGGAAATAAGTGTATTTAAATTAGTCCACTGATTAAGAAACTTCTCGCAGTGAGACGAGTGGATTACATTCAATCTATAAACTAATCTTTAACATTAAAACTAGATTTTAAATTTTATACCAAAGATTTGTTAGGACAGTTTCATAAAAATAATGAACCACTTATCTTTTGTCATTAAGTTTCATATTTTATATAGTGCGTTGCAAACAACCATTGGTCGTTCGTCCTGCTAGAACAGAATGTTTAGCTCTAATCAAGTCCAATATTTAATACAATATAGAAAGAGGCGCAATTTTATTTTATTAAGATTTTTGAAACACAAACTCCATGGCGCGACAGGTCTATAAGGCCCTTGAGCTACCAGCCGGCTACTGGCTTCACATCCACATGTGTTAATCACAGAGATAGTGATTGGCAGTCCCTGACTGAGTTCCATGCTCTAGTCATAGATATTGTGTAAGATTCAGAATATAGACATGTCCTGTGTTGTGGTATCAAAAGTAAAGAAGAATCTTGTGATCTTGTTCCTAAATATATCTAATATATAAAAATCAATGTTTGCTTGTTTGTTTGTTTGTTTGTTTGTATTTTATGCGCGGCCATATCGTTGATCCGATTTTCATTCGGTTTTTTGCAAAATGTTCAGGAGATTCCCGGGATGAATATAGACTATAAGAGAGTTGTGATACTCAACCCCTTCACCCCTACAAATCACCCTTTCTAGTGAAATAGTGAAATAAAGTCCCTATTTTGACGCTTAAATGGTTTACGCTGCCTAAACCATCGCAAATACACCACATTTATGTACAGAGAATTGAATATCACAAAAAACTCTACAAAAAAGTGCGGGACAGCATATGTTTATCTTCTACGGATAACTCACAATAACGATAAGAAGACTGTGATAAGCAGATTCCCGGGCAAGCACGGCTGGTGGTAAAAACACATTAACATTTATTTAGGAGTAGCAGCACACGCCGGGTATAACTAGTATATATATATATATATATATATACAGGAATTGGTATCGGCGGTACTGTGGTTATGTCCCCTTGTTTCTAGTCCCGACAGTTGCGTGTTCAAACCTGTCCGGGATCGATGGATATGTAGGAAAATACCAAAGGACAAGTCCTCCTGGAGGGATTTTAAGCGATTTTAAAGATTTTCTGGCTTCTGAAAAAACCTCAATCCTAAATTGGTGCATCTGAGCAAAATTTAACTTATGTTACCTATCCAAGCAATACCTTATATGCCTACTGGATATCTCTTTGAGTCTATGTGAACACCACATTTTACTCACTGATGTGTATAGAAAAATAGAAATAAATGAATTAGCTTCGACAAAAAGTTCCCGATAGAGGAGAACCCATGTCTTCATGAGACACTTACGGAGTATAAACACACAAAAAATATATGTGTGTGTGTGTGTGCGTGCGTGCGCGTGTGTGTGTGGAAGCAAAGTTTAAAAATATATATTTGAGGCATATTGAAATTCTGAATTACTGAAGAGGAGTCATGTAAGTTCATCTTTATCATCAACAACAAGGATTAAGCCCAATGGCCTGTTCCGATCTCATTATAGGTCGAATTGGTGCTTCCATCTCTTCAATGGTCTTCCCAACATTCTTCTCCCTTTTGGTTTATAATTATACATTCTTCTTGGTATGCGCTGTTCATTCATTCGTAATACGTGCCGAAGATAAGCATTTTGATAGTATTTTATTCTTTCACAGAGATAAATATATTAAGTTCTGTTCTCATATCTTCGTTTTTCTTTTTATCGGTCCTTTGGTATCCTGCTATTGCTCTCAACATCTTCATTTCTGCAGCCTCTATTTGTTTACTATCTGCTTTTGTTAATGTCCAGGTTAATACCGTATATCCAGTTCTCATTATCTGAAACATACACTGACTTCATCCGCGGATAGAATGCACTACAGGATGTAGAATACAGCAATGCAGCACAAGGTGATAGATTCAATATTTAACTGTACACTCAAAACCATTAGTTAAATTGTTTGAACCGTAGTAGACAATGGAGATGTTATTACCGATTCCTAGGTAATGGCTCATGATAAACGCAGAAATAGCACGAATGAGTATGTGAATATAGGCAGCCTAATTAAGTATGCAAGTATGCATGAACGTGTGTATTTTAGGACTTTTATTACACGCAATGTCGCATTCCATTTCTAATACTACGTGCATGCATTTTATTAACATTTCATTATCATTATTACTATATTATTATTATTATTATTATTATTATTATTATTATTATTATTATTACTATTACTATATTATTATTACTATAGTCCACCGCTGTGGTCTCGAGTTAGCGTGCAGCGGGCCCGGTCGGGGCAGTTTTTCTGGGTGAGGTTTTTATCGGGGTTTTTCCTCACCTGTAAGACAAATGTCAGAAAGACTTTAAGGCCCAAACGGTCCCCGAAATCATATGACCATCATCACCATCCTTATCATTATCATCATCATCATCATCATCCTTCACCGGTGTGGAAAGCAACGGGAAGCTACCACACCTACAATTCCCTAGTAAAGCTGCAAGCATAGCATGAAAATGCTATGATTTCAGTGAAGGACCTGCCCTTGGGCAGAATTACTATGGATGGATGGATTATTCTACCAGTTATATTATATGGATGCCAAACATTGACTCTTACTTTAAGGGAGGAAACGAGATTACGAGACCTTGAGAAAAAAGTACTTAGGAAAATGTTTGGACCAAAGAGAGATAAACAGACAGGTGAATGGAGAAGACTACATAACAGAGAATCACATGGTCTTTATTAGAAGCCAGATATAATAAGAACAGTTAAGTCTCATAGACTGCGATGGTCAGGACATGTGGCACGAATGGGGAAAGAAAGACATTCATGGAAGCTTCTTGTAGGAAAATCAGAAGGAAAACGCCCAGTTGGTAGACCATGAATGAGGTGGGTGAATAACATTAACTATGATTTGAAGGAAGTAGATTATACAGGCAATGATTGGAAAGCATTAGCTCAGGATAGGGATGTATGGAGAGCTTATGTCCGCGCGCACATGAACCTACGGGTTTGATAGTGCCAGTGAGTAAGTAAGTAAGTAAGTAAGGCAACTTGTTTCTACATTTTTTCATTTACACAGATTACTTTTTTATTACATGAAAAGTCTATTGTTATCTGAACCCGCATTCTCATGTGATATATTTCAGGTCTTAATAATGTTGGATACTTTTTTTATTTTGAAGAATGTGAATGTCTTTGATCGTACGAAAGCTATTAGCGATTGTATCAGTACGCTGTGTGTTACATGTTTATTGCATATCCACTGATATAACTATTTAATGAAATATGAAACTATGGTTAGATATGAAATATACCATGGTTATCCTAACCCAACCCAGCATTTTCACTGACTACTGAGGAAATCCATAAAAACCAATGTAGGTTGGCAAAACCTGCGGTTTAAAACCAAGAATTACCGAATATGTGGTGGAAACGCTACGGTTTCAGTCAAATGGATTTGTATCATTTATTTATTATTTGATTCTTCATTTATTTAACTGGTTAATTAAGGCCTTTAGCCTTTTTCTTCCATTGAGCCGTAACAATGTTAAATGTTTCATATACAGACCTATAAAATAAGCAATTTGCCTAGATATACAATAATTCAAATTTAGGCATAGGTAATATAAATCTAAAGAATTAAATACATTCAACTGAATAAAAGTATATATATATATATATATATATAGTGTTCTGCCAAAGAGCAGGTCATTCACTGCAAGCTCAGCATTCTCCATTTTTCCTTAACTCAGTATTCCATTTTGTATCCGCAAACAAACATTTAATTTTAATATTGTCTATCTTCTGATATATTTTTCTGCCTTCTTTCCATTGGCTATTTCTTCATTTCTTATAGGGCATCCGTCAGCAGGCAGTTTCTTCTTAGGCTGTGGCCAATCCAATTTCCTCTCATCCTCTTTATGAGTTCCAGTATTGTTTAAAAGTAAACACACACACACGCACATTAAGGTGTCCCAATACATAAAATAAGGTTTTTCTTTTGCAAGATTAAATACTTGTAGCCCTTTTTTTTGTGTTTGAAGTTAATAACTCATATAACAAAAATATTATTGCGACTTCATGCCAAACATAAAACATAAACATTTTATATTGGGTTAGTATAGTAGGATTCTAGATTTTTTTTCAAATGCCCCAGGTTTGTCTTTCGACATTCCTGGTTTCTCTCCTGGCATGGCGTACTTGTAACCCACTTCTGAGGTTGGGGCGCCTGGAAGGCGGGGTTACGTAGCCCCGATGATATGATGGGTAATGATGATGATGATAGTGGTGCGCCAGGATAGTCGCTAATCCTAAGCTTAACCTAAGATGAATATGAATGATGATGATTGCAATGGCCATATGATTTCAGGAATCGTTTGGTCCTTAAAGTTTTCCTGACATTTGTCTTACAGTTGAGGAAAAACCCAGATAAAAACCTTACCCAGGAAAACTGTCCCGACCGGGGATCGAATCCGGGCCCTCTGCGTGACAAGGCAGCACGTTACCCCGAGACCACAGCGGTGGAGAAATAAAAGTTTATTTAGAGAATGATACATCATTATGCCGAAAATGTATAACTACTTACTATTTTATAACAAAACAACATTATTGTTCAAATTTTCTTTTCAAAGTTTGCAAGTACTGGCATGTTTCGAAGCAAGTTGGCACGGGTTGCCGTGGGCGTCCGTATACCAAATTGTACTTACAATTATTTTTACATTATACAAATAAATTAAGTGGGTATGCGGTTTTTCTGAGACACCCTAATACACACAAACTGGGTGTAAGGGGTATAAGAAGTAAAAGTGTCATCCTTTTCACAGTCGATAGGGAGTTTGCATTTCATTTGTGATATACTCCCTGTATCGTTAGTAATAACACTAAAACAATTAAACGATAGGTGGATCTAAGAAGTAGTTTATATTTATTTTTATTTATTTATTTAGCCTAGAGGAGTTAAGGCCATGTGGCCTTCTCTTCCACTCACCAGGGCAAACATATATTACATCAGAATATAACAATCACAATGAACTCTAATATTAAACACTAAATAAAAATTTGATCAAAAATATAATATCTATTATATTACGATCTATAATGCAACTAGTTAATGTTAGTTAAAATTAAGACTAAAACTAATAATAAAATGTATACAATCAAGACATATTAAATTGTCCCTGTCTAATGTATATATAAAACAAAGAAAAATAATGAGATATAGAAAACTAATTTTACGTTTGTACAATATTTAAAACAAAACATAAAAAAAACATTTGTTAATCTTAATATTATTTTCATAGATAATTAAATTTATTAATTGTTAAAAGAATACTATTAGTGAGGTGTATAAGTTAGTTTGTTATTAAATAATTCTTTAATTTGTTTTTGAAGGATGTTATAGTTTGACAGTCTCTGACATAGAGCGGAAGGGAATTCCATGTTTTGGTAAGCGAGACCGTAAAAGATAATGATGAGAAGGGATATAAAGGACAATGTGCTGATGGGATCGAGTGTCAAGATTATGTGTGTTGGATAGTCTAATGAAGCGGCGTGATAAATAATTAGGCGATGATGTGTGAAGGATTTTATAGAGAAGGGATAGTGAATGGACAGTTATACGATCTCTTAGACGAAGCCACGATAATTGTTCCAGGGACGGTGTAACATGGTAAAATTTGCGAATACCACAAATAAAACGTGCGCAAGAATTATGAACACGTTGAAAGAATTATGAACATTATATTAGCGTTCGTGGAAACAAATCAAAAAATAAATATTGATATATATTTATTAAGTCTATACACTATTCAACAACTGATACGAAAAAGATATAGGCCTATATACCCGGAATGAATGAATAAGCCACTTGTCACATGAATGGCTAGGGGCCCCCTGCAAGAAGGAAACCTCATGTATTCGTGACTCACGTTACGAGCCACCCCATATGAGAAAATTGTTATATTTTAAGCCAGCTTTAAGCCTCTATAATTAGAGTTGATATATAATATTGTTCAGTAGCACTCTTCACGCAAAGCTGCCTAGGACAATGTGGACCAGTGGACCCCTAACTGATGTTTGAATGTATATAAAATATGAAAATGAATGCTTATTTGTTCGTACTTTATGCGCGGCCATACTGTTGATCCGATTGTTATGGAGCTTTTTGATATATCTTCAGGAGATTCCCGGGATAACATACAATGTTAAGTACACCCTTAGACAAAAAAATAGTCATCTCTTGAACGCACATTTCTTGTAAGTCCTACTCGGCACAGCGCTGGGTTCAAACTAGGAAACTAGTCATAATTGTGCAGTCCCTGAGCTACTGTGTTATGTGGCATGAACTGAAGGCACTCCTACGTGCCCTGTTATGTCAGCGGTAAAGCATGCAGTCACTGTTTCTGTTAATGAAGGTCGCAGGTTCGCGTCCTCAATTATGCAGTTTTTTCGTGATATTTGTATTAACATGTTTTATAAATTAAATTCAACATTCTATTTTGAAATTTGAATTAAATCAATATTAATGTCCCTATTATAACAATTATATTTACCACAGTAGTCCCGCGCCGTAGCCGAGTGGTTAAGGTAGGAAGTCTTGGCGGCAGAGCTACGGGACTTGCACTGGTTCGAGTCTCCATGGGGGAAGAAATTTTCTCATGGTATTTCGGCCAGTATGGGACCGGTGCCCACCCAGCATCGTGAGGCAATTGAGTAGCTACAATAAGTAGCGGCTCCAGGTTGAGGAACCAGCTATAACGGCTGGGGGACTCGACATGCTAACCACATGTCACCCCTACACTGACTGTTGATCATCTACCTCTGTGATTGACTCATGTGGATGTGAAGGGCCAGCAGCCGGCTGGTAAAAGGGCAACCGCTGAAAAGTGGAAAGACCCTCAATCGGATATTTACCACAGTAATATAATGTACGGTTAAAAACTATAATATAGTTACCTTGTAGGTCCGTCTCCTCAACTTAAGTTCTTTTAAAACTCTGTAGGTCTTTCGGGACTAGTCCCATCATCAGCAGAATGCATTAGGTCCGTTCTTGTTGACCCTTGTTGAACCACTGCTTCAACAAGGGTCAACAAGAACGGACCTAATGCATTCTGCTGATGATGGGACTAGTCCCGAAAGGCCTACAGATTTTTAAAAGAACTTAAGTTGAGGAGACGGACCTACAAGGTAACTATATTATAGTTTTTAACCGTACATTATATTACTGTGAACTAATACCTCAACGGAAAATCGCCATGAATTTTACTAGCATCGATATATTTACCATGTTCAGGGTTTGTTCTAGGTAATTTCAAAGTAATGCATTCAATAGACTGTGATGCGCAGACGTCTGCGCAAAAGCAACAGCCTCAAACAAACTTGTTTATAATAAATCATATCGAGTTTTATCATAGTTCAGCGCCCTCAGCAAAATCGAAGGGAGTTCGGTTGGTTTCAGCTAAACAAGAGGTAAATCATGCTAAAGATAAAGGTAAAGTTAAAAAAAATCATAGATAATTCTGAACAAAGAAGGGCATAGGCACAAGGCAATCTATCCTTGCACTGGTAAACGTAGCAGCTTTTTCTGCTCGTGAGGCTGGAAGGCGTTTGAGAGTCCCAACATCTACAGCTCTGAGGTGGGTGAGATTATCCAGGGAAGGGATTGAAAACCGTCGTTTTGGTTCAGGAAGAAGACTTGTTTCCACTCCCCAAGAGAATGAAGCTTTAATTGCAGAAGCCCACAGGAGCCCCTTCCAAACTGCTTCTCCTGGATCAGCCCGGACAGCTCTGCGGCATTTAAATGATGTAGGACGTTTTGCACGGACAGCAGCAAATAAGGAACACCTGACAGACAATCACAGATTGTTTCGGCTCGCCTTTGCACCGGAAAATGCCAACCTTGATTGGAATAATTTAATATTCTCAGACGAGGTGACATTTCTTCTACTCAAGACGGCAAAGTGATTGTCTATCGTCCAAGAGGGTATTGATACGATGCAGAATACGTGGTTAGACAACTTCGTCAAGGTCGCGTATCTGTGTCATGTTGGGGCTGGATATCACGGGACGGTCTGGCTGTATTGTGGAAGCTGGACGACACACTGAACAATGTGCAGTATAAGGCTATTCTAGAGAACATCTTGATTCCATCTGTGAGGATGACATATTCTGGCAGAATTGTTGAATTCGTACAGGATAATCATTCTGTCCAAACGTGTCGAGCTGTTTCAAACTCGTTCTCGGAGAGGCGGGATATCAGAGTGAAAGACAGGCCTCCCTGTTCACCAGATTTTAATCCAATCGAAAATGTGTGGGCTAAGATGAAAATAGAGATGAACTCTAATTGGCCTGCAGATGCACGAAAGACGAAATATGGCTTATGGGCACAAATTCAAGACGTCTGGGATGCTCTAGCCGATCGTCGATATGCCTGTAGAAATTTGATCGCATCAATGCCCCCAGATTGAGGGCGGTAATAGATGCTGAGGGTTCATACACCCGATATTGATTTTGTTTTTGTTAAAGTTTCCATTTTAGAAGATAATATTTTCTTTCCTCATTTATTTATTAGAAGAAGGTTTTAATTTCTGAATCTGTGTGTTTTGTGTGTGCATTAAAGCCATAAAACGCAAATATAAATTTAAATATGAAACTATATTACAGGCGAAATGCTATTCTAACATTCAGTTTTAAAAAAGTAGAACGGGAAACGAACCCGTGAGCTTACGAAAACAGATGATGTCTGTTGAACCTCTCGACTACGGAAACACACTAAGCCAAGCTCTCTCGTTCGTGTTGCTTGAGTGTGCACTGCGTTAACTAGCAAACACCAGTACAATTACCGAAAACATGTTGATGTGAATATGGCTATTGGGAGCGCTCACGAAGTTCCCCGATCGATTGATAGAATCTGCGGATGACTCATTTTTTACATGCTTTATATTAGCTTGAGCTGTATCTATCTATGTAACGGAATCTTTCAACACGTTTTTCACCCACTTAAAAACATTGGATCGGCTTGAAACTTTGTATAATTTTAAAGGATCAATGACAATACAATAATTTCATAATTTTTTCTAAGATCCTGGCCACGATCATCAGGACATCAAACAAATGAGGAAATTGTCTATCCACGTATTCTACATCATATCAATGCCCCTTAGGACGATAGACAATCACTTTGCCGTCTTGAGTAGAAGAAAATATCACCTCGTCTGAGAATATTAAATTATTCCAATCAAGGTTGGCATTTTCCTCTGCAAAGGCGAGCCGAAACAATCTGTGATTGTCTGTAAGGTGTTCCTTGTTTGCTGTTGTCCGTGCAAAATGTCCTACATCATTTAAATGCTGTCCGAGCTGAACCAGGGAATTGAGAATTTGCTTTAATTTGAGAAGCAGTTTGGAAGGGGCCCATATGGGCTTCTGCAATTAAAGCTTCATTCTCTTGGGAAGTGGAAACAAGTCTTCTTCCTGAACCAAAACGACGGTTTTCAATCCCTCCCCTGGATAATCTCACCCACCTCTGAGTTGTAGATGCAGGGACTCTCAAACGCCTTCCAGCCTCATGAGCAGAAAAACCTGCAACGTTTACCAGTGCAAGGAGAGATTGCCTTGTGCCTATGTCCTTCAATGTGCGCTGAACCATGGTAAAACTCGATATGATTCATTATAAACAAAGTTGTTAGAGGTTGTTGCTTTTGCGCAGACGTCTGCGCATCACAGTCTATTGAATGCATTACTTTGAAATTACCTAGAACAAACCCTGAACATTGTAAATATAATTGCTATAATAGCGACATTCACATTGATTTAATTCAAATTTCAAATAAAATGTTCAATTTAATTAATAAAACATGTTAATACAAATATCACGAAAAAAACTGCATAATTGAGGACGCGAACCTGCGACATTTATTAACAGAAACAGTGACTGCGTGCTTTACTGCTGACCTAACTGGGCACGTATGAATCTCTTAGGTTCATGCCACATAAAACAGTAGCTCAGGGACTGCACAATTATGCCTAGTTTCCTAGTTTAAACCCAGCGTTGTGCCGAATAGGACTTAGAAGAAATGTACGTTCGAGAGATGATTTTTTTTTTCCAAGGATGTACTTAACATTGTATGTATCTTACTTTTAGTCATATAACGTCGTAGTACTACAACTTTCTAAGTCGCGTAATAATGTCAATATATTGTAATAAAATAATATTAATAAGTTATTCAGAAAAATAATTCGTGAATATTTTAAATACGTTATATAAGGCGCATGAATGTGAGATATTGGATACCGCGGAGTCGAGAACAGTAATATTTTGAAATATATAAACATTTTTGTAAGCAAATAAAAGCGTTATATGCGCAGAATGTGTGTAAAATGAAAAACCTCCCCTCACTGAGTTCAACTCAACTTTATTATATGGAGCGCCCAAGGAATGTGAGATATGACATTTACCTCTTCACAAATTGAAACAATATCCTATTCTAAGTTAACATAAAGAAACTCATATAGTCTGCCTCAAAATTGAAAAACCATCAATCATTCTCATAAACTAAAGTCGGTCCTATATTATATATATATATATATATATATATATGACTATTTAACTCATGACCCAAATGGGAGTCAATGACCAAACACATTTCAATGATTTTTTTAATTACAACCAATCACAGTCTTGTTTCACCTCGAAATTATCAAACAAGTTTATCATGTTAAAGAAAGCTCCTCCTTTTTAACATTCTGAATAGGTCATAGCATTATTTTGCAGTGACTGGCTCTCCAAGAAATACGGCTACCAGATTGTATATATAGTGCACGAATGTCAGCTAATAGTAATTACGGGTGATATATAAAAACATTTGTAGCAATTGATTATACCAAAAAAAAAAAAAAAAAACACTGCTCGCAACTTCCTTAAACGAATTATTTCCCAGGAAATAACGTTGCATAAAAAAATATAATTGATACATTTACATCATAGGACAACAAAATTAATTAATACCTATAATGTTGGTTATAAATGTCTCCATTAGGGTGCATTCTTACAACATTGGGATCCTTTGGCAATAAATAATATGATCTGGTTGCAGTGATGAACAAGCTTAACAATCGTTTCTCATTTGTTTACTAACATCGCTGTTTACATTAAATAATTCAATATTTACAAATGCCTATATTTAAATAGTCCACCGCTGTGGTCTCGAGGTAGCGTACTGCCTTGTCACGCAGCGGGTCCGGGTTCGATCCCCGGTCGGGGCAGTTTTTCTGGGTGAGGTTTTTATAGGGGCTTTTCCTCACCTGTAAAACAAATATCAGGAAAACTTTAAGGCCCAAACGCTCCCCGAAATCATGTGGACAAATGGACGAAAAAACATGTATTAACAAATAATTATTTAAATCCATTAATTGAAATTGAAATAAAAAAACTGTGTGTGATGGAGAAATTCCGAATACCTACATGTTTGAAAACACGATAAAAAAACTGCATTAAGTACAACTATTGGTACTCATGAGACAAAAATCATGTTGACCAGTGTTATAAATGTAATACCAAAACTTAATGAACACATGCATTTCTCCTAATCACAGAACTATTAAATTGGCAAAACGCCAATTTCTTATACCAGTTGTTTAAATGAGTTGAATAGCATAAAATCTAAGTCATGTACACATCGTGTAATTGAATACAAATTTAACAAGGACTCTTACTTTATAGGAGGAGGGAAGATTACGAGCATTTGAGAATAAAGTTATTAGTAAAATTTTTGGTCCTAACAAAGATGAACAGGTAAGCGAATGGAGAAGACTGCATAATAGTTAGCTATATGATCGTTATGAGAAACCAGATATAATGAAAACAGTTATGTCTCCTAGACTGCGATGGATAGGACATGTGGCACGAATGGGGAATAAAAGAGGTCATGGAAACTCCTCATAGGAAAACCAGAGGGAAATCTCCCAATAAGCATACCATAACGAAGTGGGAGAATAATATTAACTATGACTTTAAGGAATTAGATTATACAGTGGATGAATGAAAACATTATCTCTGGATTAGAATCTTTGGAGAGCTTACTCCGCGTGTCCATGAATCCACGGGATCAATAATGCCAGCGAGTTAGTCATATTAATTCATTTTTCGAAATTTAATAATAACATTAAATAATAAAATCATTTGGCAAGTTAAGAATACCCATCCACAGTAATTCTGCCCGAAGGCAGGTCCTTCACTGCAATCATAGCATTTTCATGCTATGCTTGCAGCTTTACTAGGGGATTGTAGGTGGTGGTAGCTTCCCGTTGCTTTCCACACCGGTGAAGGATGATGATGATAATGATAAGGATGATGATGATGGCCATATGATTTCGGGGACCATTTGGGCCTTAAAGTTTTCCTGACATTTGTCTTACAGGCGAGGAAACATCCCGATAAAAACCTCACCCAGAAAAACTGCCCCGACCGGGGATCGAACCCGGGCCCGCTGCGTGACAAGGCAGCACGCTACCTCGAGACCACAGCGGTAGACGTTAATAATATAGCTATCCGAATATTATGTTAATTTTACTAAATTGTCTTCTTAGATTAATTATATATTATGAAATATTAAGTCAGTGCTAATATAATAAAACTTATGTTACAAACTACAACAAAAAAAAACAACTTACTTACTCACTGGCACTATCGAACCCGTAGGTTCATGGCCGCGCGGACATAAGCTCTCCATACATCCCTATCCTGAGCTAATGCTTTCCAATCAATCCCTGTATAATCTACTTCCCTCAAATCATAGTTAATGTTATTCTCCACCTCATTCTTGGTCTACAACTGGCCGTTTTCCCGCTGGCTTTCCTACAAGAAGCTTCCATGCAAGTCTTTCATTCCCCATACGCGCAACATGTCCTGCCCATCGCAGTCTACGAGACTTAACTGTTCTTATTATATCTAGCTTCCTATAAATACCATGTAGTTCATTGTTATGTAGTCTTCTTCATTCACCTGTCTGTTCATCTCTCTTTGGTCCAAAAATTTTCCTAAGTACTTTATTCTCAAATACTTGTAATCTCCTTTCCTCCCTTAAAGTAAGAGTCCATGTTTCGCACCCATATAATATAACTGGTAGAATAATAGTTTTATATAAAAAAACAACAGGTAACATTTAATTTAAATTATTTTTTTATTCCATTAGAGGGTTACTTTATCTAACACGAATCTAAAATACAATTCTAAGAAATCTGTAATTTTTTCAGTTTCTCATTTCGAAGAAAAGATACTGTAATATTCTACACTACATTACAACATTATGAAATTGTAATTTTGCTATCAGAAACTTTTCATAACCAGTAGTGAGCAAGAGTATTTCGAAATGAAATAAATTTTAAAATCGTTTCGTTTTTGAACATTAAGGTACATAAATTGTTCAACATTACAACTGCAAATATGTGCGGTTTCTAAGAAACATTAGTTTTAAATTTAAATGCTTAAGTTATTCCAATTTGGTAGATAACGATTTCACTGAAATTTAAATAACACTGGAGACTGTATAGGCGTATATTATGTTATCGAAAGCAAAGTGTTTGCTCTTGTCTCTAGCAATAACTTATACGCAGTCCTATTGTCCTGACCTTATCATCATTCCTTTGACATGGTAAAATGGGTTTATTTTGTCATTACCGCAGAAGAGCAAGTATGTCTTCAGAGCAGTCATTAAAGAGTGAACTGCGCCATTAAAGACTGCTCTTCTGTCTCTTCCCATTCCTCCATTATTTTTTTCTTCATTCTGATAGGCTGAAAAAAGCTATGCATGTTTGTTTATGTTTGTTAAATGACACTTCAGTTTGATTTTCAACTCCAACTGGAGGCTTGCATACTTTAATGACTCTTTCCATTAGGAAATAATTTAATTTTGTCCTAATATATCTTTTTTTTTCAAATCACAAACATGTTCTGTTTAGTAAACTTCTATAATGTGTCAGGTAACAATTTACGGGGTGAATCATAAATAAGCTATACGTGAGATTGCGTTGTGTGATGAAAATATTACCATTACAGGAAACATGAAACTACCGTTGAAAAGGCAATTATTCAAATTATAACAGTGGAATAAAAGAAAACAGTGCAGAAATTACGTCATTAGTCAAAATGGCGTTGAATATGCAACAGTAAATCCCAATTGCGCATGGGCAATAACGTATGCTAATGATCGTGAGGCCGCAAGACGGGCAAGACGTGAGTTTAACGTAGCATTGCAGCCATCGACTGTGGGGAAATGGAGAAAACGACTGCTGGAAACGGGAAGGATGCAGAAAATCAAACCTTCTGGAAGACCTCGCATTAGCACGGTCGCAGCAACGAAGAGAATTGTGGAGGCGTTCGACGCTAGTCCACAAAAATAAACCCGCCAAGCTGCACGTGAGCAGTGATTTGTTTTTGTTTTGTTCTATTGTTGTAATTTGAAGGTTTCCCTTTCCAATGATAACATCATATTTCCTTTAGTAATAATATTTTCGTCACAAAATGCGATCAAACGAATAGCCATATATCTGATTCACTCTGTAGCAATTAAATGTTTTTATGATATTAAGAATCTTGATTCGCCATATAAATGAAAACTGAAAATGTTTTTTCTGTGTTTATATTATTCTCTAATAAGATATCATAGACAAGAACATTATTTTTCCCAAGTGTCGTTGACCGAATAAAGTGCAAATACGTAGAACCAAATTTTGTATTAACACAATTTATAATTGGACACGGTAAATTTGGACATTATTTGGAACGATTTAAAATAGGTACAGATACCTGTATTTGCAAAAACTCCAGCCAGACTATCTCACATTTGTAATTTGAGTCTCCCGCATTTGATTCCAAAAGACATGAATGTATTTAAAAATTAGGTTATTGCCATAATAGATTTCAACTGCGTTTGTCAAATATTTTATATAAGAAGTGTTGCTATAGAAAGCTGTGTGACTTTATCCATCATATTTTTAAGAGACTTTGAGTTAGTTTTTTCTTTTTGTTGGTTTGTTAATTTATTTATTTATTTATTCATATTATGTTATTATGTAACGCTAGAAATTAACCACACTCTAAATTACTGTAAATAATTAATTTATTGTAACTAAAACCCTAACATACCGCTATGGTGGAACCTAGGGTTTCGTATAATTGGAGATTTAATTAAATACAAAAAATAATAATAAGATATCAGCAATTAAATTGGTATGGGCATGAACGACGAATACGAGAAGAAAGGTTACCCCAAAAAAAAAACATCATTGAAATGGTGTCAACCTGGAAGAAGAAGACCTCGATACTCGTGGATACAAGAAATAAGAAATGGAATGAGAACAAGAGGACTGGAGGGCCATTTTTCTATTACATACAACTTTCCTCATTAAAGGATTGCCTCAAGGACAAAGTGATACAGACAATTAATTTTCGAAATTGATGAAATACATTTTGTAAATACATTTAAATATTTTCTAATTGTAATTGAAATGGATGGATAGAGACGAGTGGAGAAAAAAAATAAAACTTTAGGCACAGAAAGGTAAATATTTAAAATCTGTACATAAATAAATAAATAAATAAATAAATAATTCTCTAAGGATTTGTCAGAACAAAAACGATACGCACGCACGCACACTTTTACTAATGAATTCTATAGAAACCAATTGTGTCAAAACGTTTTAATGGAATCAAATTAGATAAATGTTCAACTTTGTAACTACTATAAACTAGTAGCACAATTAAGTATATATACCATGAAATAAAATAGTTTTATTTTCAGTCCGAAGCAAGAAATTCCAGCTCATCTCTGTAATCGTGGACACACCTATAGTTGTTTCTACAAAAAAAAATTCATAATTATACATAATGGTCTAAGAAATATCTGGAATTTCTAGTCAACATATAATAATAATAATAATAATAATAATAATAATAATAATAATAATAATAATAATAATAATAATAATAATAGCTTTATTTTACCTGGCAGAGTTACTTCCCCTTCTTCACTTTACGGGCTAGGCAATATGCCTGTTCCGCCTCACAGTTGTTCTGTCCATCTTTTCACTGGCCTTCCTATATTCCTTGAACCTCTTGGCTTGTAGTTAAATGCTGCTTTTGGTAATCTTGTTACGTTCATTCTTTCTACATGTCTAAACCATTTTTCTCTATATCCTTTGATTTTATCATTCAATGAATATATATATATATATATATATTTAACTCTGTTCTTATATCTCGTTCTTTACCCGATCCAATATTTTGCAGCCTTTTGTTCTTCTAAGGAAGTTTATTTCAACGTTTTGTATTCTACTTTGTAATTTTACTACATTCAACGTATTTGTTGGAGAGTCAGTCATTGCAAAATAATGCTGTGATCTGTTCAGAATATTAAAAATGAGGAGCTTTCTTTATTTTGGTAAATATAATTCGATAAATATCGAGGTGAAACACGACTCTCATTGGTTTTAAAACAACATTCATTGAAACGTAATTGGTCATTGACTCCCATTTGGAGCGTGAGTTATATAGTCAATTTAATGCTGCCTTCACCTTCTAAACTAACACGAAAATTTAGGAGAAGACTCATCATTCACCCATACATGAATATAAAACAAGACGAATAGGAGTCAAATGACATAGGGGACTATTTGGGTCTTAATTTATCCTCAAATGTATCTTCAATGTGAGAAAAAACCCTGGAAACCTCACGAACAAAATTCGCCTCTACTGGGGATCGGACTTGAGACTGCAGCATTCAAGACAATGTTACAACAGACCACAGTGATGGACATGAAATTTATTATATTGAAATACTGAATAGAATCCAAATAAAGCAAGTGAAACAAACTAAAAATTTTGGAATAATTATGGATAACATTGAAGGTATAGGCAAAGAGCATATAAAACATAGAATTGAATTGAGTATCAAAATAATATCATCGTTAAATTCCATATGGTGGGATAAACATATTTGGAAAGGCACAACAAAAATATTGGTAAAACATTGCTGGAATCTGTTGCAATGTATGGAAGTGAGGTATGGACAATCAATAAATACTACAAGAATAGACTAATAGCTCTAGAAATGGATTATTTACGCAGAAGTGCCAGGATGTCAAAATTAGATCATGTCACAAATGAGGAAATTAGAAATATAATGTAAGCAGAAGAAAGCATAATTGAAAGAATTGAGGAGAAGGAATTAAAGTGGTTAGGACATGTTTTAAGAATGGAAGATGAGCGATGGCCAAAGCAACTATATGAATGGCATCCGACCAGAAGGAGGAAAGAGAGGGAGACCGAAGTTAACATGGAAGGAAAACATGAAGACATTAATGCAAGCAAAAGGTCCAAGCATTGGAGATGCCCAAGATCGTAGGCTATGGATGCTTGGTACGGGAAGACGGCAGCAGCTGTAAAAACCCGAAGATAAATAGATAGATAGATAGATAGAAATACTGAATAGATTTGTTGATGGAGAGAATTGTACATAACATTACATATAGTAAGTTATTCTGCAGTACGACGAATGGATACAAATTGTTTTGTGTTACGATGGTCTAATTTATCATTATCACTGACCCAAAACAAATGTGTACCTCGTTATCTAAGAAGGATATATATATTCAACTTGCACAACTTTTTACAAATTACATATAATTGGATAAAACACCAAAGTGGATATGTGGCATTAAAAATGCAACAAAGGAAGGTTCATTAATGTAGTCCGTGCTGTACATTTTTTATGAGCTAATGTACAAACTCTACAAAAAAAAGTCACTAACTTCCTCATATAGCTGTTACCACAATGACATTACTAAATCTAGATATGTTTCCTTTCCTCTAGAGGAATGGCAGCTTTTTATATTCAAAATGTTCGTTTTATAGCTTGTCATCTTCGTTTTCTTGCAAGAATTTATCCTTTTTGTTTCGCTCCGGCTCCAAGTATTATAGCTGCTGTGTTTAACTCTTTCGTGGGTATCCCCTCTTGGTTGATAATTCAGACATTTAAGCAATATGTTGGTATCCATTCAGCAGACATGTTCATGCCATTTTCTCCTATACTCTTCTATTTTTTTTTCTTCCCTGTGGATTATCACCTTGTCGTGGTAGGGAGGCTTAGTACCAATGACCCAGACGATCATAACCGGGAAGCCTTGGCTTGCGGTTAGATAAGAGGAGAGGGAACTAAGAATAATCCGCAACGTGGGAGCAACGACCACACTGGAAGCTGCAAACACGGAAGACCACAACGGCAGACACGGCGGAGATAGATATATCGGAACTACGAAAATGGTCGAAGTGGTAACCCAATCTCTGGGGATGAAATAAGAGACCCAGCTCGGGGAAACAAGAGTGAAGTCCTCTACGGCAGAAGGCGGAAGAGAAACTCTCCTTGTGGGGATAAAACACAAGAAAGCAAGTCCAAAGGCTTTAAGGAAGCAGCCCCTCCAAATGACTAACCCTGCAGTACGTTAGTAGCGAACTCAGGAGACACTTCAAAATACTTACAAGCTCCAAAGATATAGCTGGACTGTCCAACCGATGACGAAAAACGCAAAGCATAAAGATAACAACTATTCACCACGAGGAAGAAGAACTTTGGGAAGACCAAAGAAAAGATGGAAAGAGCAGCAATTTGGAGCCGGAACAGGCTAGTAAATAAGCCTAAACCGTGAAGAAGAAGAAGACTCTTCTATTTTTTTTGTCAAACTGAAAATTTGTAGTTCTATACGGGTATCTTTACTTCGTTATTTATCGATTAAAGTATATCCTGCCACAATTCGTAAATATTTCATTTCTGCTGCTTCTATTACACTGAGCAACAAAAAATAACCTTTTTTTATTTTGTTTCAGAAAGACAAAATATGTGATTCGGAAAGAATATTTTTTCTCCTCAATTCAAATATGATATCGGTTTTTCTCCATCACGCAAGGTTTCCCAGAGACAGGTATTTATAATTTCAAACACTGTAATATTTTCTACATCTATAACTACACAATATTCGAACGTTGGGACTCATCTGGAAAGTAAGAAATTACGATTTTCTGTTATATTTCACCTGTGGAGCATCCCTGTTGATGGTCCAACAATAATCGGCCAGCATATTAGGATTCAATTTGCCTTGATATCTCTTTTCCATAGCTGAAACCATTTGAGTTAGCTCATTTGGTTTTATTTTACAATGGACAAATGGACGAAAAACGTTTATTAAAAAAGTAATTATTTAAATCCATTAATTGAAATTGAAATAAAAAAACTGTGTGTGATGGAGAAATTCCGATTACATATTTTGAAACACGATAAAAAACTGCATTATATACAACTATTGGTACTCATGAGACAAAAATCATGTTGACCAGTGCTATTTTAATTGACTGTTTATTCAGAATCCATATTTCTGAGCCATACAATATTGCAGGTACAGCCAATACTTCATAAAACGTTTAATGTGTTTCTTTTCATACTTTCTTTGCCAGTGTTCTTTTAAGGTTGCCACATGCAGCTTTTGGAATCACTAAGACATACGAATAGACTTACGAATAAAAATATGGTGAATAAGAATATTGATCTATATAATCCATATCTTCCCTTCATGGGAAATAAAGTGGTCTCTAACGGGAATTTCTTACACTTATTTACCTACAGATGGCAATGAGTGATGTGCTCATAACATCGCCTCAGTGAGACACCTAGTAGGCAACTAAATTATTATACTCGGACCAACGAATCTGTGCACCTATAGCGCTGGCATCATTCTTAGAAAAGTACACGTTAATACTCACACTACGTCAAACAGCAGCCACAGTAACTTATAGAGTGAGGATGTTGCCAAACGTCCCCCAGTGTCATGGCTCTTGAATATTGAATAATGCAAGGTTGGAGGGAAATTTTGAGGAAGTGGCTGAATTCAAATATCTAGGAACAATAATCACAAATAGAAATGAGATGCACAAAGAAAATAAATATAGGCTCAATCCTGGAAATGCGTGCTATTATGCATTGCAGAGACTCTTGATGTCCCAACTCCTTTCAAAAAAGTTAAACTAAAAATATATAAAACTATTATTCTACCAGTTGTATTATATGGGTGCGAAATAAATGAGATTAAGAGTTTTTGAGAATAAAGTTCTTAGGAAAATTTTTGGACCAAAGAGAGGTAACTTGTGTATATAATCTAGAGTTAAAAATTCTTTCTCGATAAGTCTTATCGATGTAAGGCCTGGTTGTCAAGGAACAAGTACAATAAGAGTAACCACAAATAAGAGGTTAAACTAGGCAAGAGAGATGCAATTAAAATATACTAATACCCTTTATTAACTCTCTGTTTCTGTAAATAACCCGTTAACAAGTAAAAACTCGCTAATGTGACAGTATCCCATTCTAATATTTATAGTTTCGTTTCGGTAGTAAACACTTATAATATCCTTCCACAAATAGTATGGTAATGAACAGAGAATGCACGATAAGACAGATGACCGTAAACTTTTAAAAATGTATATTTTTGCATCCCTACGTATCATATATATATATATATATATATATATGGATATATATATCCATCCATAGTAATTCTGCCCGAATGCAGGTCCTTCACTGCAATCATAGCATTTTCATGTTATGCTTGCAGCTTAACTAGGGAATTGTATGTGTGGTAGCTTCCCGTTCTTTTCCACACCGGTGAAGAATGATGATGATAAGGATAATGATGATGATGATGGCCATATGATTTCGGGGACCGTTTGGGCCTTAAAATTTTCCTGACATTTGTCTTACAGGTGAGGAAAAACCCCGATAAAAACCTCGCCCAGAAATACTGCCCCGACCGGGGATCGAACTCGGGCTCGCTGCGTGACAAGGCAGCACGCTACCTCGAGACCACAGCGGTGGACATATATATATATATATATATATATATATATATATATATATATATAACTGCTGTCATTAGATGGTAGCGTCAATTAAAGGACAAAAACTTATTTGAGACGAAAGGTATCATATATAATGCCTTGCATAAAACTTCCTTAAATACCACAACTAAAATAATATATACATATATATATATATATATATATACTTTTTCTTGAAAATTTGTTATTTTGACTCCTAAGAACTCATTAAATGTGAAAATTAAATTACATTTTATCAATATCTCAATTCAGTATCTATATAAAAGTCCCTCAGAAATGTTAATCTCCCTAAATCCCAATTAAGCACAAAAATATTTATATATCTTGTTAAACTTTCTTCGGGAACCAAAAAGTTAATAATGTATTTTAATTTTGACTGACTTCATTCAAAGTAAAGTAAATTCACCAACAGATTATATTTTTAATTCTAACATCGCCTTGATCAGGTATCTTATGTTCAGTGTGAAATTATTTTAAAATAAACATACTGGGAAAAAGAACATGAAATACATCCTTCAAGGATATTTCAAATGTATTTTTAAAAGGAGTTTTTACATTTCTTGATCGAATGAAAAAATATGATATCTATTAATTTATCATTTTACGATTAGAATTATTTATAAGTCTTAAATTTTAGGCGTTTCCCTAATCACTGGGATATTCTATTCAACTCTGCCGCCTATAGTGTTATAATGTTGATGTAGAGTGATATTTCAGTTGTCACTAACCATCAAGGGACCGGAGACAGCAAAGGGGCGGGGCACCACCGCAAGCAAGATGGATTCCACTACTATCAAAACTGATGGGTCCATTTATACGTATGAGAGAATGATGGGTACGGTGTACTTATCGATCCGCACAAATGAATTTTAAATATTTTTATTAAAAGTATTTTATACACAAGCGCAGTAGAGTAAAGATAAATACCAACTAGATAGTATAACTGTCACAGAATTGATGATCGGGGCAAGAGGTACTATACCAGGATTCTTAGCCAAATTTTGGAATTCCTTAGATTTGGACAGGGTGTATCTTTCTAGAATTGCCATCGCTGCCATTAGAGGATCAATTTCAATTTTAAGAAACCATATATACAAAATTACTTTATAGTATGTATACTTCAATTAGGCCTACAAGTTGAATTTTTTAAATGTATTTACAAAATGTATTTCATCAATTACAAAAAATAATTGTATCACTTTGTTCTTGAGGCAATCCTCTAATGAGGAAAGTTGTATATAATAAAAAAAAGGTATGTATCCTGAAGTAGAAACTCCGTTTATGTTATGTCCATATGAATACATCAATTATCCATCCACAGTAATTCTGCCCGAACGCAGGTCCTTCACTGCAATCACAGCATTTTCATGCTATGCTTGTAGCTGTACTAGGGAATTTTAGATGTAGCTCCCGTTGCTTTCCACGCCGGTGAAGGATGATCATGATGATAATGATAAGGATGATGATGATGGCCATATGATTTCGGGAACCGTTTGGGCCTTGACGTTTTCCTGACATTTGTCTTACAGGTGAGGAAAAACCCCGATAAAAACCTCACCCAGAAAAACTGCCCCGACCGGGGATCGAACCCGGGCCCGCTCTGTGAAAAGGCAGCACACTACCTCAAGACCACAGCGGTGGACAACATCAATTATAATAATTATAATGACCGTAAGAAAGTATTTCAAAGGGAAATAAAATAATTCTTGAAAAACTCCAACACTGTCATAAAAGAGGAAAACAAACGGACAAATTGGAGAATCACAAAAAAACAATGGAATTATTAAGAACAAACAGACCAACAACAACCCTACTGCAGAACAATTAAAGCTTTACCAAAAATTCATAACAAACACATACCATTACGACCAGTCATTGACTGTATAAATACATAGGATTTATAGTGAGAACAGGGCTTGCTTGGTTTGGGTTAGGGGCATGGAAATGTCCAAAAATTAGCGACGATCACGATATGCGAAATGTCCAATGTGCGGGAGCTTTGCAGACGAGATACATGTTTTAGGAAAATGTAACAATTTAGAATATTGGAGGCGTCATTTACTACCGGAAAGATTATAACTTCATATCGTGACAGATTGGCATGCTACGAGTTAATGGTAAATCCAGAAATTTGGATAAACTTGAGTAAATTTCTGGACAAAACGCGGAAAATAAGAACAACACCCATTCATGAATAAATACATGTTATCAAAATGCAATACCATTCATTCTTAACAATTATTCATAATTAATGTATAATACTATTGTATTATTATGTAATTGTAATATTATTGTGTTTTCTTTATGTAATTGTAATGTTATTGTTTTCTTTTTATGTTTTTGTTTATACTACTACCAATTATTACTTTATTGTAACAGACTCTCAAGAGCACGTACGGCTTACTGCCCGTGCGACCCATATTTGTAAATAATATTGTAAATATCATACTTTTTGAAGAGAAAAATTATACGCTCAGACCGGGACTTGAACCCGGGACCCTTGGTTCTCTAGACCAAGTGCTCTACCAACTGAGCTACCTGAGCAAGTACCGATCTAAACGCAAATCTTTCTCTATATACATTGTAATTCCCATCCACCAAATCCATCATTGAGATGTACAAAATCAATAATAAAAACTTGGAAAAAGCCGTACTGGTTGTAATGTATAATTCCCAAATATGTCTTCTTAATAAAGGAGCCGCCATTTGCAAGATAGAAGCATGGCTTCACAGCATTTGGTGGATGGGAATTACAATGTATATAGAGAAAGATTTGCGTTTAGATCGGTATTTGTTCAGGTAGCTCAGTTGGTAGAGCACTTGGTCTAGAGAACCAAGGGTCCCGGGTTCAAGTCCCGGTCTGAGCGTATAATTTTTCTCTTCAAATATGATTTATCCATCATTGAGATGTACAAAATCAATAATAAAAAATCATACTTTTTGTCTAATAAAGTCCTACTACTACTATTACTAATTTTATACATTTTTAGTTTAGCGTTTTTTTAAAGGAGTTGGGACGTCAAGGGTCTACTAGAGTAAACTGGAACTTCAGCTCAAGATACTTTCATTGGTTTAAATAACTCTATAGCTATTCCTTACTTTCCTGTTCCTCTGGATGCAAGTTATAGTGTGCCACAGCTCGTTAGTTATTTAAGAGATGGTATGAGATATCCTTGAGTCATACAAGTATTAGAGTAAATTATCGAACTTATTCTCCTGACGTCTTACAGTTTCTTATGAATATTTTATTTTTTAAAAGTACACGTAATTCTTGAACTTACTGTTGTATTTGTAATACAGAAGGTCCCATATAATTTACTGTTAACCCTAACATAAAAAATGTCATATGAAGGTCTCGGCTGTTAAACATGGCAACTGGCAAATTCTTGAAAATTCAGTTGTACCATGTAAACTGTGATATGTGACCTCCTGAAGCATTTTGAAAATATATTGTTATTTATCATAAGTAATGCCACGAGTGATTTCCAAATTATCGATAAATTCACGACTCACGAAGTGAGGAGTGAATTTATCAAGAAAATTTGGAAATCAAGAATGGCATTTGTTAGGACTATTTAACGAATGAAATTAAGCTATTTGCTCACAAACCATTATTTAACTATAGTTATTTTAAAATATTTATATATTTAATGTAAACGGCGATGTTTGAAAACAAATGAGGAACGATTGATACGCTTCATTTCCTTCCTTTGTTCATCACTGCAACCAGATCATAATATAATTTATTGCCAAAGGATCGCAATATTCTAATAATGCAGCATAGTGGAGAAATTTATAACCAACGTTATAGGTATTAATTAATTTGATATTCTATTATATAAATATGTCAATTATATTTTTCTGCAACGTCATTTCCTAGAAAATAATTCGTTTAAGAAAATGCAAACAGTGTTTTCTTTCTTTCTTTTTTGTGGTATAATGAATTGTTACAAATGTTTTTATATTATCTATCGCATCCGCTTTCTGCTGACATTCATGCACTATATATACAATCTGGTAGCCGTATTTCTTAGAGGGTCAGTCACTGCAAAATAATTCTATGGCCTATTCAGAATGTTAAAATGGAGGGCCTTCTTTATTATGATAAAAATTAGTTGGTAAAGTCTAGGTGAAACACGACTGTGATTGGCTGTAAATCGAAAATCATTGAAATGTGATTGGTCACTGACTCCCATTTGGGGCATGCGTTAAATAGTCGTGACAATATCTGTGCTATCTATTGACGGATGTAAAAACTACGTGCACCAAATGGTTCAAGAGGTCACAATCACAATTTACAAGCTACAATTAAATTCTCAACAATTTGTCAGTTGCCATGTTTTACTTTTTATGAAAACTTGTAAATACCAAATGACAATAAAACAATTTATATAAAATATTATGACCCATAAATGTCTTTATAAAATATTAATTTTACAATATGATTACTCGGACATTAACTTCTACCGACCTTCAACTAATTTATAATGAGTCAAAAATTAATACAGGGTGCGGTATAAGTCAAGTTAACCACTGCACATGGTTGCAAGAAAAAAATAAATCAGATTCGTTGCAACTGGAGTTTGAATATGAGACCTTCAAAATATAATCTCAAACACTACTAAGCAGGTCCCTATTTAATAATAATATAATTGCGCACAATCGTGCAAAATTAATTAATTGGTGTAATGGGCTAATAACATTTTCACTTCGGAACACAATTCCAGATGACATCTTGTACACTTTAGTCCGCACAGTTTACATCTGCAACTGTCTTCGATTTGATGGTGAGTGACATTCACATACACTTTGTGATGGAAGCCGTGGACTGCATCCGGTGCCTTAGTTCCTTGTTTGGTCCACACCAGCTCCTATCTATCATGGCAGGTGTACCGTAGAATTCTTCAGGAATGGATCCCGCTTCTGTCTTCGTCTTGCATCTGTTGTTCGTAAGCTTTGGTGTATGGCAGGTAGTAGCGCATTCTGAGGTCTTCCAGGAAGAAGTGTTCTCTTGCTAGTACATAGACCAGTCTCGAGGGAGTGAATTTAGAGACTGCTAGAATTTTCTTTATATAGGAGGCCTTGACGCTTTCCCAGATTTTTAAGTAATTTATCTTCAGATGTTCCCAAACTATCTCTATCCCATATGCGATTATTGGCATTATTTTTGCATTGAAGAGTTGCACAGCTGTGTCTATTGATAGTATGAGGTGTTTTTATTTGATTCATGGGTTTTAGAGCCGCTGCTGCTCTTTCTCTATTTAAACGCCAGTTTCAACCAATCTGATTTTTTATCCTTGCAACCGTTTTACAGTGGTAAAATGACTCATGCCGTATATGTATATAAAACTAACTAAAATAAATATGAGAAAATTTTGTGAAATATAAAATAAAACATTTTCAGACAATTATTAAACACATGCTTTGGGATCCACGGTTATGCACAAAATCAATTTACTTGCATGGGACATAAATGAATTCCATTTAAACACATACAGTCAGATAAGTTCAATAATGTATCACTCTGCTCTGAGTCTTCGAAGAAAATTATTTCCTTGCGTAAATCAAATGCATCAATGAATAGCCTTAGGAAAACATGTCATTACTGTTTGTATCTATTCTCCATATTACAATACATAATTTTACATTTAAAATAGGTGTCTGGATTTGAATAATGGAGAAATGTACGTTTTTAAGTCAATATAGAAATGCTATATTTAAAATAGATTCTGAAAATAGAGTTTCTCCGTAAAGTGATTAGGGGGAACTACAGGGCTTCCAATATAAAACCGGACACGCCTCACGGGGTTTCACCCGTGAGGCAGCGCTCTCTCCTCGTCCGCATTTCACTCTGCCAGCCGCAGAGTGTCCGGTTTTATACTGGAAACCCTATATTTAACTCATGCCCCAAATGGGAGTCATTGATGAATCACGTTTCAATGAATTTTGTTTTACAACAATTCACAGTCGTGTTTCACCTCGATAATTACATAATTTTATTTACCAAAATAAAAAATCTCCCCTTTTAACATTCTCAACAGGTCAGAGTATTATTATGTAGTGACTGACTCTCTAACAAATACGTTGAATATAGAAAATAATGAACAGGTTCCTTCGACCTACACATTTGATAATTGTGTGTTCAATAATTGTGTTTTTACCGACTTATTTCGAAAAAAATAATTAATAACCTATAATACTGGTTATAATGTACAGATTGATGCATTTCATTTTTTCTCCACTAGGGTCCATTCTTATAATATTGCGATCCTATATGGCAATAAATAGTATGATCAAGTTGCAGTGATGAACAAATGAAACATAACCAAATATTTCTCATTTGTTTTCAAACATCGCCGGTTAAATGATATATTCATAAATATTTTAAAATAACTGTACTTAAATAATGATTTGTGAGTAAGCAGCTTAATTTTATTCGTTAAATAGTCCTAACAAATGCCACTCTTGAATTTATCGATAATTTGGAAATCACTCGTGGCATATATCCACCGACAAACATTTAACGATAAAAAACAATGTCTTCGGCGAGTTCCTTCAGAGTAATATGTTAGACATTTGCATTTCCTTCGAACCGTGTTAAGATGGATTCTAACAGATTAAAAAAAATGTCAGTCATGAATTAAACAAGGAAAAATATCACTATGCTATAAAATGTAAATAATTATTATTCTTGAACCCAGCAAATACTGTTTCTCTAATTTAAAGCAGCTGATATGTTTAATTTTTCTTTCTATTCAGAACCCATATTTTCACCGACTATTTAACTCATGCCCCAAATGGAAGTCAATGACCAATCACATTTCAATGAGTTTTTATTTACAACCAATCACAGTCTTTTTCACCTCGATTTTATCACTTTAATTTTATCACTGTAAAATCAAGTTCCTCCTTTTTAACATTCCGATTAGGTCACAGCATTATTTTGCAGTGACTGACTCTCTAATAAATATGTTGAATATGACAATTCATATATTAAAATATAAGAATTCTAGAATGCATGTGGCTACCAGATTGTATATATAGTGCACGAATGTAGACAGATAGTTCTTGCGAGATATAATAAAAAAAATTTGTAGAAATTGATTATATCACAAAAAACACAAAGAAACCACTGTTTGTTTCTTAAACATTTTATGTCCCAGGAATTTACGTTCCAGACAAATATAATTTACATCAAAGGACATCAAAAATTAATTAATAACCTATAATGTTGGTTCTAAACCGTTTGATGTGTTTCATTCTTTCTCCACTAGGATGCAGTCTTATAATATTGAGATCCTTTGGCAATAAATAATATGATCTGGTTGCAGTGATGAACAAATCAAGCATAACAAATATTTCTCATTTGTTTTCAAACATCGCCGTTTACATTAAATATATAAATACGTAAAATAATTATATTAAAATGATATGTGAGTAAACAGCTTAATTTAATAAGTTAAATAATCCTGAAAAAAGGCCATTCTTGAACTCCAAATTCTCTAGATAAATTGGAAATCACTCGAGGCATTACTTATGACTATTTATCTCATGCCCCAAATGGGAGTCAATGACCAATCACATTTCAATGAGTTTTTATTTACAACCAATCACAGTCGTGTTTCGCCTAAATTTACCACTAAAGTTAATCATAATAAAGAAATCACCTCCTTTTTAACATTCTGAATAAATCATAGCATTATTTTGCAGTGACTGACTCTGTAAGAAATACGACTACCAGATTGTATATATAGTGCATGAATGTCACCACGTAGCGCATATGAGAGATAATATAAAAACATTTGTAACAATTGATTATACCACAAATAAATAATAGTTTTAAAAAACTAAAACAGCACGCTTTATTAGAAAACCGAACTCATATATGAAAAATAATTTTAATAAATTTAAAGTGGTCAACAAAAAAAATCATCTCCAACACATTTAGAATAAAACTAGAGTTATCAACAAAAAGAAAATAATTTTACCATCAAAAGCGTGGGGTGCTCTATATCAATTAATATATTTGATAATAAACACATATTGGTAAAAGTAAAGTCTCTAAGAAGAACATGTAAAAATCATAAAAAGCACCCCACGCTTACATTAAATATATAAATATTCTAAAATAACTATAGTTAAATGATGATTTGTGAGTAAACAGCTTAATTTTATTCGTTAAATAGTCCTAACAAATGCCACTCTTGATTTCCAAATTCTCTAGATAAATTGGAAATCACTCGTGGCATTACTTATGATGAAAGAACATGCTACTTGCATAACATATCAATAACACATTACTTGTATTACGTCGTGGACAAACATGGGTTCGTTACATCAAAACAATCTATACATTCCTGAACAACTTGTGAAAGTTTGCCGGTTCAAACTTTTTTTTTTTGCAATCTGTAATACTGCCTGAAATGTAAAAATCATTGCATTTATATTATACAATAAAAATTATTATTATTAACTCATTTAGTTTGGAATGAGAGTACTGTGGCAGTAATTTCGGTCGGCGCGTTTTATCCACCATAGTAAGAGGAATAAATGGGTTGTAAGACGTAGAAAGACAAGAGGAACAGCTCCAGTAGGAAGAAAACTAGTGTGGCCATTTCAATCAGTGGAAGAGAGAGAAGAGTTTACTGGAATTTCTGTTTGGTCATTCGTTCGAAAGGGGACAAGAAAAGGAAGCAAAAATAGCATCCCCTCTCATTCTGTTGCCTGGAATCCAAACAAGTTCTATCCTCCTTCAGTATCATCCCACCTTCTTCCTTTAACGCCTTAAGCCCTACCCCAGTAGTTTAGCTGAAACGTTTGCTAAAACTTTGATGACCTGTCTTTTCTTCCGCACGATTGAATTCGTGGGTTTGAGGGGGTAGTCGGAAAACGAAGAGACCATTGGGCACGTCGTTACAACTGGGAACGCCTGGAGTATAGCAACACACACACACACACACACACACACACACACACACACACACACACACACACATATCTCTAACACTTGAGTCTGATAACATTCCAACAATTCTCGTTTATTTTTTATTGAGGAATTTTGGACCTTGTTCAAAAGCACTAAAAACATAGATGGGGTAATATTGGGTGTACTGCATTTTGATACTCTTGAATTCAAATGTAAATAAGTTTAGAAAAAGAAAATTTTCACGAGTCCTGTTCTTTCAACTTCACATATTGCATATTTTACAAATCCGAATGCAGTTGAATGTAAGATACACAATCATTCTCGGTTCATAAACAAGTTAAGAATGTTGAATACAATATGGGAGATATTCCATTCATTTGCTGCACGAACGTACATGAAATTAGCTAAAATATTAATTAATCAATTGAGTTGGTGTTTACCTGATGAAAATCCATATTCATTAATTAAATAAAAACAAAACTTAGTTTTATTTGATTTTCATATTTATTAAGATATAATTCAGTGACAGCTGTTTCGGTATACTGTACCTTCTTCAGACATGTTAACAAATTATGAATTGTGTTCCAACTGATCTAAGCAACAATACATCAATAATTTATAAACATGTTAACAAATTATGAATTGTGTTCCAACTGATATAAGCAACAAGACAACATAATTCATAATTTGTTAACGTGTCTGAAGAAGGTACAGTGTACCGAAACAGCTGTCACTGAATTATATCTTAATAAATATGAAAATCAAATAAAACTAAGTTTTATTTTTATTTAATTAATATAATATTAATATTAATTAAATAAAAATAAAACGTAGTTTTATTTGATTTTCATATTTATTAAGATATAATTCAGTGACAGCTGTTTCGGTACACTGTACCTTCTTCAGACATGTTAACAAATTATGAATTGTGTTCCAACTGATCTAAGCAAATCAAGTTGAGAATTTGAATGAATCCCCTTTGTTAAATTTAAAAATTTAAATAAATATTGTTGTATTGTTGCTTAGATCAGTTGGAACACAATTCATAATTTGTTAACATGTCTGAAGAAGGTACAGTGTACCGAAACAGCTGTCACTGAATTATATAATAAATATGAAAATCAAATAAAACTACGTTTTATTTTTTTTAATTAATGAATATGGATTTTTATCAAGTAAACACCAACTCAATTGATTACAATATTAATATAAATCTGATTAAAATTTATTTACTTGTATCACTTGCTATTAATAAACTTGGTTTTATATTTCAGTATTTCGAGAAAAATTTAATATTTATTGAAACAAGTAATATAATCTATATACTAACATTGAAGAAAATACTTTGTACCCCTTTTTAAGCATATTGCACGTACGGAGGGGTGTGGTATTTGGCATAATTAGAATTCATATAGAGAAAGAGTCTGATAAAATGAAATTTAAGTACAATAATGTGTGACAAATAAATTAAATTAAACAAAATAAAATAAATTGTCTCTAAGGAATTCATATGCATTACTTATTCATTTGTGTACTCATTCATTTGTTTACGTTCATACTGAAATTGCATTGTTGTAAAAATAAATATGTGTAGCAGCAATGTAAATTGACTTACTCTCGCGTGTTTATTATCAGTGGTTTAAAAAAGTGAGTACATTTAATTATTTAAATTTAAATTAAACCCTGTCTAATATTGGTTTTAGTAATTTAATTACTATTTTTATGGCAAAACGAATCACAATCACACTTCATGATTGATGGTCGACCCCTCAACACATCAATGTATGCAGATGATCAAGTAATATTGGCTACTTCTGAAGATCACCTACAAAGAGCAGTACATAGAGTGTCAAATATAACCCAAGATTATAATTTACAAATTTCGGTGAGTAAGACGAAAACTATGGCGTTTCAAGGGAAAATACCGATACGAACTAAAATTGTTATTAACAACAATATAATAGAACAAGTTAATAACTTTACTTATCTTGGCTGCAATCTTTCCTACGACACATGTAAAGACATAGACATAAAATTGGTCAAATTTCAAAAACTTATAGGAACAATAAAAAGCATTCTTTTCCGAAAAGTACGTCCATATACAATTCTAAAATTTTATAAAACAATGGCTCTTCCAACGCTACTTTATGGTTCTGAAACCTGGACTCTTACTACAGGTAAATTAAATAGGATAGTAGCTGCAGAAATGAAGTTATTAAGACCTTTAGCGGGTTATACGCTTTATGATCACATACGTAATGAAGATATCCGCAAAGCTCTCAACACACCAGCAATAACTGAAAATCATTCAAAAATATCAAAATAATTGGCATGAACACCTTCTTAGAATGCCAAACAATAGACTACCTCTGCAGCTATTGAACTACAGACCCACAGGGCGAAGAGACCCAGGAAGACCTAAGAAGAGATGGAGGGATCAATTTCTTTCCTGAAGCGGAACAGGTCAATGGCCTAATCCATGACTGCCATTGATGATGATGAATTACTTTTTTTATATTTAGATATTCGCACTTACTTCAATTATGCCTCGACATAGAACATTGACGGGTCGGAGTGAGAGACAAAGAAGAAAGGATATACTCGTATATTCCCGTACACATAACAATAGGCCAAATGCAAACATTAAATACTATAAATCGTATACAGATGTCAAATAACGCGTTATTGTTTTTTTAAATATGGCTTAGCCAAGTTATACCACATATTTCCTATCGTTCTTATTTTTTAAAATAAATCGAAAATTAATGTATTTTGACAACCTTAAAAATTAGTAGTATAGAGTGCTAGCCGTCGAGAAGAGCGGACGTGTTTTTGTTAGAGTGGTTGAAGTGTGCAGGGGACAAAGCATTATGGAAGAAGTTAGAAAGCTGATTGAAACATTGTCAACTGAAGTGAAAGAGGGGTTTGAAAAGTGCAACGTGGGTGAAAAAATTCGTGATATTGAGACGAACATGCATCGGATGGAGGACAGATTGAAATGGCTGGTATCTAAATTAGACTATCTCGAAAACCAGAGTCGCCGTAATAATATTGTGATATATGGTGTGCATGAAGAAGACAGAGAGAGCTGGGAGGAAACTGAACATATAGTTAAAAGAGTAGTGGCGCAAATCGGGATTGATTTGGTGGACAGTGATATTGAAAGAGCGCACAGAGTAGGTCGTTGGAATAGTGGGAAGAGACCGATTGTATGCAAATTATCACACTACAAAATAAAATGTTGGATCCTTAGAGACAGTAAATATCTTAAAGGGACCGGTATCAATATTGCCGAAGACTTTAGTGAGAAGGTGCGCCGCGAAAGGGACTTTCTTAAGCGACACATGCTCGAGGCGAGGAGGCAGGGCTGCCATGCAATTTAATAAATTGATTATAAATGGACGAATCTGGAGCAGGGAAAAACTACAAAATATGGACAACTCTGAAAATGAATTTGAAGAGGTCATTGACAGCGAGTCCCCAAAACCTACAGAGGACGCTTCAACAGCAGGTGGTCTCCTTACAGCAGAGGAGGGAGAAAATTCTACACGAGAGAAAGAGAGAGGGAGCACTACGATACTAACTCCCAGGAATCCAAATAAACATACAGCATAAAACGGCCGAACGCAAACAGCATACCCCACCTCTAAGAGGTGAACGACCGGTGGACACAAGAACTCCAACAAGAAAATCACTAAGACTTCTGAATTTACCCGCAGAAAAGGAAACTATTGAGAGGGAGAAGTTCGAAAAATACAGATAAGACCTTAAAAATTAAATGAAGTGCGGTCGAATTTCGACCACTGGGCGACCACTATTTCACATAAATATTTAATTGCAAAATTTTATCAACACTATAGAGTCTAACGCAGAATATCTTAATAATAAACAATAATTGATGTCCGTCCTCTATTGATGTTACGGTAGCCCAACCGAAATATCAAAGTTCCTAAATATCGTACCGAACGTAAACAAAGAAGGTTTTAGCCTAATATATTTTTCCTCATTTCCAATGTAGTATAAATCCAGTATAGATAATTTTGTCTTAATTGTCACTAGAATCTACGTTTAATTTGCTCCATTTAGTACAGGATCCGAAAAGAAGTGGACCTTCACCCATCTGCGTACCGGATGAAACATAATTTTTTATTAAATCTGGAGTATAAACGAATATATCCACAAATACTTGCCTATTAAAATATGATCATGGCTATATTTAATTTAAATTATTTTAATTACTTTTTTCGGATACTTCACCCACTTGTTTACCGAACAAATATTATTTGAACCGATTGTTTGTAACACAAAGAATACTTCAATTACCTCTCTTTGATTTGTCTTACTGATAGACGTAAATTGCACTCTCTTTCACTTCTTTTCAAGCTTCTGGATTCCTCCTCTCCTAGTTACCTGGCGTCTAGATTTGAGAAGTTGTCTTCTTACCACAATATTAACTCCAGGTCACAAGGTAACAGTCTGCTAACAATCCCTCTTCATATCACTTCCTCTTATTCTACTTCCTTCACAGTAGCCTCTGCGCTCCCCTGGAATTTCGTTCCTCAAGATATCAGGGGTTGCCGCACACTTGGCACTTTTAAGTCACGCTTATACAGTTACCTGTTGTCTAATAATTAATACAGATTTGTAATTAAATTATCTTTATTTTGATATGCATTTCTATTGGTAAACAGGTCAGTTCAGTCACCTATATTAACTTAGGCTATCTGTGTATACCTCCTTGCCAGGTAGTCATGACCAGAAATGTGTATGCAATGCTACCCAGGCATATTAAGGAAAGGGAAAATTTCGCAACAAATATATTCACACAAAAAGTATCCTAGATAAAATAGCCGCAGATTGTTTATTCTTGCATGCCTTCAGTGGCTGTGATACAACATCAGAATTATTTAATCAAGGAAAAATGAAATTTAAACAAAGTTATCCAGGTATTAAAAAATCCAAATGCTGATCCAGAGATCATTCCTAAACCCAGAGAACGCTTCCTTCTTGAATTACATAGTTACAATAACGTGAAATGTAAGAAAAGTATGTTCTTTAAACAGCTATAGATATGCATGCTTCACAACATCAGCATATGCCGTAAAAGTAAATTTAATATTGCGTCGCTTACACCAACAGAAGCAGCAGCACGACAACCTATCACCAGGTTCAGCAGTGGTATGGGAATAAACAAAATGCAGAGCAATAAGAATGGAAAAGAAACAAGAACGGGCTAATTTCTTTCACCACATTCGAGCTCCCAGCGAATGCAATAAGAGATGTCAGAAAGCCTGTGGATGCAGAAAGGCTGGGTTAAAGTGCTCCGTTATATGCATGAATTGTAGTGGTACCTCTAGTAACTCGCAAGTTCCATCACAAGATAGCGATGAGGAGGAGAGAAGAAACGGAGAATATTTTCGATCAAACGTGTGATGAAATCAAGAACGAAGAGGATTGGGATGAAACTGATAATCCCATCGCGGATGATATGGAAGAAAGTTCGGACTGTGACGTTTCGATCGGTACTAAAGACAATGAACTCGCGACACCTGGTCCATCAAGAACAGCGAAGCGAAGGAAAATGCGCTAAATTTTGGAATAGTGAATTGCATGTGGGTTAGGTCTACTGGGGATACCACGATAAAAAAACGCTCCGCTTACTCTACCGCAAGATAGTGTGGAAATGAGATTTTTTGGCCTAAACGCGTGTTGAACTACACTTTGCGGTGCTCGAACGCCGAAACTATTGATTTTACGAAAACAAAGGTCATTACATGAATTGTAGGAAATGTTCCCTAGTTTAATTTTGTATATAAATGTTTTTATTATAAAATGAGTCGGAAAGGAGATATTACGAAAAAACTGATTTTAGGCGCCATTTTTCCACGATGGTGGCGCGAGCGGCAAAGATACGAGATGGCAAAGTTGAAATTCGGAAAGATAACATCGAAATCTATAAACTGCCCATTTTCAAAACTCCCGGAAAACTTTCCAGGTAAAACTACTAAATGACTGTACTAAACAGAAGAAAGGGAAGACCAAAACAGTGGTCCGTGAGTTCAAGGAATGTATGTGGAGTAGAGAGGATTAACAAAGAATGACGCAGATAATAGGGATATATGAGGAATAAAACTTACAATAGGTTATAGGAAAACTACTGTGTTTTAGAGAAATTCATAATAAATAAATATATTATTTTCAGTTGAATTAAAGCAAAAAGGAAAATATATTGTAAAAAATTTAATGCTAAAAAAACAAATTATATAATTGAAAATTTGGTTCGGGATACCTGTGTGTATAATAGAAACAATCCTGAAATATAATAAAAAAAGTATAAAAATATTATAAATTACTCTTCTCCTTCTTCTTCTTCACGGTTTATGCTTATTTACTAGCCTGTTCCGACTCCAAATTGCTGCTCTTTCCATCTTTTCCTTGGTCTTCCCAAACTTCTTCTTCCTCGTGCTTTTGGTATTCTATTCTCAGTCATCCTTGCCAAGTGTTCTTTCCAGTTCGTTCTGTATTTCTCTATTGTTGACTTTAATTCCTCTATTTTTAGTTGTTGTCTTATTTCTGTGTTATGTTCTTTGTCTGTTCTTTGATATCCTGCTATTGGTCTGAGAAATCTCATTTCAGCAGCTTGTATCCTGGCAGATTGTTGTGTTGTCACTGTCCATGTTTCGGATCCATAAGTAATAATAGGCACTGCCATTGTCTTGTATAATTTCATTATAGAGTCTTTCCTGGCTTTATTTTTCGAAGTTCTTTTTAGTGTACCTGTTATAAAATTAAACTTATTTATTTTGTTATTTATATCTGTTTCTGCTGTGTATGATATTTCGCAACCTAGGAAGTTATATGTTACTATTGGTTTATTTTCCAATATTATCTTTGTCCGAACTGAATGAGCACCCTTGAAGGCCATTGTTTCTTATTTTTGTGAGGATATTTCCATGTTATATAATACAGTTAAAAATCAATGTAATAATAATAATAATAATAATAATAATAATAATAATAGCTTTATTTCACCTGGCAGAAGTTAAGGCCTTAAGGCCTTGTCTACCACTCAACCAGGTTTAAAAAAATACAAACAAAAAAAATAGTCTTAAATCTAAATTAGAATATATATATATATATATATATATAGGCCTACATATATATATATATATATATATATATATAAACGATTACAAGTTATGAATACAATACAATTAATATTTATAATGTATTTTGATTTACTCTAAATTTAATGAAATAAATATATAATATGTACAAGATATATGAAAAACGAGGAAAAGATTAATGACATAGTATAAAATTAAATAAATAGAGAAAATTAATTATTAGACAACAGGTAACTGTATAAGCGTGACTTAAAAGTGCCAAGTGTGCGGCAACCCCTGATATCTTGAGGAAGGAGATTCCAGGAGTACGCAGAGGCTATTGTGAAGAAAGTAGAATAGGAGGAAGTGCTATGAAGAGGAATTGTTAGCAGACTGCTATCTTGTGACCTAGTGTCAATATTATGGTAGGAGGATAACTTCTCAAATCTGGACGCCAGGTAAGTAGGAATGAAGGAATTCAGAAGCTTGAAAAGTAGTGAAAAGAGAGTGCAATTTACGTCTGTCAGTAAGACGGAGCCAAGAGAGGTTATTAAAGTGTTCGGAAATATGGCCATAACGGCGGATATTGAAAATGAATCGAACGCAAGCATTATGAACACGCTGCAGTCTCTGCGACATGTCATAGTTTAGATCATTATATATAATGTCACAATAATCGAAGTGTGGCAACACAAGATACTGCACAAGGATTTGTTTTAACGAAACTGGGAGAAACTTCTTTAAACGTCTAAGATAATGTAAGGTGGAGAAAGTCTTTTTACATATGTGTTTCACTTGTGTTTGCCAGGTTAAATTTGCGTCTAGATGTAGTCCAAGATCTATTACTGAAGAAGAATAAGGGATAATTATATTATTTACAGTAATGTTTGGAAGTGTAGATATGTCAAAGGTTGTAAGCAGTCTTTGTTGTCCCATTAGAATTACTTGTGACTTGTTAGGATTTAGATTTAGACCGATACTTGAAGACCAGTTAAAGATGGATATGAGATCGTCATTATTTTCGTCAAACAATCCTGTTTCTCTAACATATACTTCGCAACGTTTTTATACGCTTATTTCACCAATGATCTAGGAAAAATTAATTTGCCTGATCATTAAATTCTCCACAGAACACATTAAATAGATGTACTCCCTCCAAGCTATTTAATTAATGGATTTAGCAGTGAAATAAGATGTCTGCAAACTTCAATAGAGAGACGGACATAATTTCTAGAGCACATATTGTCACACACCATTGAGACATCATAACATAGGAAATGAAACTAACAAAATATGAACTTTTTACGAGCTTATATATTTGCAAGCTCTCGTTGTGTTTTCATTTTCACATACAGTATATGTCTGAGGGCAGTAATACAGAAAATTATGGCACACTTTGTCCTCGCATGACGATGAGAGGCATAAAAATGAACATCGCAGGGACTTTTCACTTACTGCCTGGAAACATTAAATATTTTATATCAACATAAAACATGAAGGCGAAAAGAACTCGAGCAGATTCCATGCGATGATGTTTCTTTGAGTAAGTACGAATAAGTTCTTAATTTCATAGACACTGACGACGACTGACTTTTATGTCCCTCTATTTACCAATTCAATAAAATGTTGAGGAATTTGAACTATAAAAATGTGTTTTTCGGATACCTAGACTTAGCAAAAAATTCATACTGCATAATTGCAATATAATAACCATATTTGCTCATATATATATATATATATATATATATATATATATATATATATATATAAAACTCGATGCTATTCTTTTTGCAGACGATTTAGCTCTTCTGGCACTTTCCGAAAATGATTTGCAACGATCAATTTATAATTTCAAAAAATAGGTGCCAAATTTTATATGGAAATATCAATTAACAAAACTAAAATTATGGCATTTCATGGGAAGGATCCCATACAAAGTAAAATCTGTCTCCAGAATAAAATTTTAGAGAGATCTAATCAATTTAATTATCTTGGATATTACCCGTCTATCTGGGATGAAAAGGATATCCCTGAAAAAGTTACTAGTTATATAATAAAAGTTTAGGAATTATTAATCAAGTTATGAAACCATCCCTTGTACAAAAAAACACCAGATTACGTTTATATAACATTTTGGCTAGACCAGTGTTGACCTATGGTAGTGAAGCATGGACACTAAAAAAACAACATGAAAGCAGAATAACGGCTTGTGAAATGAGATTCATGCGCAGAACAGCGGGTTACACCAGATGCGATCGGAAAAAGAACACCGATATCTTAAAAGAATTGAAGACTACGCCAATTTTGGAATATATTAAACAGTACCAACTAAATTGGAAACACCATCTTGAAAGAATGAGTTCAAATCGGATCCCCAAAGCTGTTTATAATTATATACCAAGAGGACGAAGATCACTGGGCCGTCCTATCAAACGCTGGAGGGAAAATTTTCTATAGGATCGTAACAGGCCTTGGCCTAATACTTGGAAGGAAGAAGAATAAGATATATATATATATGACACCTTCGATAAGCACATCAAGAACGCGCCTTAGCAGCCAGAATAGCAACGAACAGCATTAAAAGCCTGAGTAAACTATCCCTGGAGACAGCAATGACCATCTTCCGCTTAAAAATAGCACCAATCATGACCTATGGAATTGAAGTGATTTGGAAGAACCTAAATAAGGCAAACCTAGAGGAAATAGAGAAAGTCAAAGCACACTTTTTAAAGACAGCGCTAAGCGTATCAAAATACACTCCTTCACGCCTAACATACATACTGACCAAGGAACCATTCTTCATAGAAGAGCTCCACCTGGACCTTCTCGTGCCGGCAACAGATGCCTACAAAGAACTGCTGTGGAAACTCAACGAGAAGAGAGAACAGATATGGCCTGAGTTCTACGCAACGGATGCGATGATCTACAGGGAATGGACAGCAGCCAGATACGACCTCAGACATACCATGACGAGAGTCGCGGTCCATGGTTTCCACCACAAGATATGCACAACAGTGAAGCGCCATAACCCAGAAGAAAAGTGCAAGTGCAAACTATGTGGGTCGCACTGCGACCGATATCACCTATTACAGTGTAAAAACATAGGAACATCGATAACAGACTTTTGTAAGTCATGAAAACAGTTCTTTCTACATGGCCATTGGCTGCAATTATACCTATTATATATATATATATGTCCACCGTTGTGGTCTCGAGGTAGCGTGCTGCCTTGTCACGCAGCGGACCTGGGTTCGATCCCCGGTCGGGGAGTTTTTCTGGGTGAGGTTTTTATCGGGGTTTTTCCTCACCTGTAAGACAAATGTCAGGAAAACTTTAAGACCCAAACGGTCCCCGAAATCATATGGTCATCATCATCATCATCCCTCACCGGTGTGAAAAGCAACGGGCAGCTACCACACCTACAATCCCCCTAGTAAAGCTGCAAAGCATAGCATGAAAATGCTCATGATTGCAGTGAAGGACCTCCCTTCGGGCAGAATTACTATGGATGGATAGTTTTATTAACATTTTTAGGTTTCTAAGGTTGCAGAATTGGGTTCAATCGTAGGTATTTTATTTTTGTACAATTATTTAATGCCATCTCAATCTATGTAAAATACAAGTCTCTGATATAGGTATATATTTTTTTTATTATATAGGCCTACAACTTTCCCCATAAGAGGATTGCCTCAAGGACAAAGTGATATAGACAATTAATTTTTTTGAATTTATAAAATACATTTAGTAAATACATTAAAAAATATTCAAATTGTAGGCCTAATTGAAGTATACATACTACAAAGTAGAAATTTTGTAAAAATGGTTTCTTAAAATTGAAATTGATCCTCTAATGGCAGCGATGGCAATTTTAGAAAGATACACCCTGTCCAAATCTAAGGAATTCCAAAATTTGGCTAGGAATCCTGGTATAGTACCTCTCGCCCCGATCATCAATCCTGTGACAGTTATACTATCTAGTTGGTATTCATCTTTGTAATAGTCAATTGTTGGCTCATATATGGCTTTCATTTCAGAGTAAACTTCCTCAGGTTGGCCACTATGAGTCTCAAAACGAATTGTGGGATCTTATATCATACCGATTTTAGAAGGTGATCTAAATGCAATAATAAATTATGTAGTATTTAAAAAATTTATTTAATCGCCCATTATGTTTAAACAAATTATATAGAGCAAATAATTTTAAATTGCAATATTTTGTCTTGTACTTTTTATAGGTCGATCGCGTGGCATTCGATATTAGAAAAAAGTAGGGAATAACTCATTGAATTCTCAAAGTTGAAAAATATGATGAATTAAAAGAAGATAATATTGAAGAAGAACTACTCACAGCACTGATACAGAGCAGGAAGATTCAGATAGTGAAAGTGACTGTGACAACGAAATGCAATAATTTAATAGGTAAATCATAACCACCAAAAGGTGTGTAACTATATGTTAAAAAACTAAGGAAAAGAACAGTGTGAAAGTTTTCTCAGGTCCTGCGAAATACGCGAGAAAGACTGATTAATAAGAAAACGCCTTTCTGAATAAAATTGATTTTAGATATCATTGATAGATTTCGATGCAAACGAATGCCAATACGAGAGAATAAAGAATCGCATTGGTTTATTGCTGGAATTAATTCACAAATATGTAGTTAGAATTAATAGACTCTACGTACTAAAATATAATTATACGATTAATGGTAATAACTGGAAGGCGCAACAAACGTGCACATGAGTCTATTACCAACATAGGAACCCCAAATGAATGGTACCTACCCCTCTAAGTTATAATGATTAACATGTGCATTTGGAGTGGGGAAGGTGACTCTATGGGAGGAGCCATCACCCTTATAAGGCGAGGACACGTGACAAAACGCTCTCACATACACTCACACTCATACGTTCTACAAGAAACAAGTCCTTGAGCAACCGTCCGCGACCTTTAGTAAATTTTAACATCTTAAGTATTTTAAAATCCAAGATAATTAGTAACTCGTAATTTTAAGTGATATTAAATACACGTGGACTTAAATAAACTCATCAACTCCACTCCGAATGTTAGTAAGATATAAAACGATTGTAATTCTCTGTACATTATTAGTGCAAAGTTATTCAATAAACTGGAGCAATACGTTTAAATTTATTTATAATTACATAAATAATATAAACAACCTTGAGTTATCATATTCTACCCTGAGCGAACCGGCACAAATAATAATATTATTACTTAATAACGCAGATGCTAAAATGAAAAGATTATATTTTAAGAGCTTAGAATTTGACATAGAACATTTGAATATTAATACCTGCTTCAAATTGTCTTCTGATTCTATATTTAATCACTGTGCAAAATGGCGGACGTAACCGAGCAACGGCTGGAAGGTGCTCTTAAAAGTGTAGAAGAGATAGCGGACGCAGGAGGATACATGAAGAAGGAAGTGAAAGATCGAATACAAAAAGCGGTAAGCACAATCCGTGAATGTTTTGAAACTGTGAAACGCATGCTAGAAGATAAGAATAATGATAAAGAAATGCATGTAATCGAGGTTAGGAATGAAACAAAGGATGCCCATGTGGTAGACGACAGCATATCTATGGGACAACTAGCGACATCTCTCGTCTACGCAACCGAACCAACAAGAAGCAGTCTCCACCTGCAGGCAGCGATCGAAACCAATGACCGAGAGAGCAGCGCAACCGGAGAGGGGACGCCATCTAGCAGCAACAATTGTAACTACAAGGTATCGAGTGATCAGTCGGCATCTAATATGACAAGTCCTGCGGCATATGACATGGACTGCCAGAACGATCCCGACAGTTTCGGAAAGAACCTGGAAAAGAAAATAACAGAGAAAATAAACCACAAACTACAGGAAATAATGGTAAACTGGAGTATGAGCGTCAAACATTTAATTCAAAATGAAATAAAAACCGCGACACAGCATAATGAAATTAAAAACGCAACACAAGAAACAGTAGAAGAAGAACACTCCCACCCCTCCATAGAACGAAACGAAGACCCGATATCATTCAACAGAGAAGAGGCTCCATGGACAGAGGTTGTAAGAAGAAGGCGTGTACCTAAGACGCAAACTATCCAGACACCTACAATCATCGGCACCAATACAGCCCTAGAAACACACACAACAGCAGCTGGAGAGGAACTACAAGCGGCATGCCGTAGAGCCTGGCTGTATATCGGACGCCTTCACCAAAACACGACCCGTGAGAAGGTAGAAAAACACCTGAGAAGACTGGAGGTCACAGAAATCCTGGAATGCGAAGAAATCCAATCGAGAGGTTCCTTGAAAGCATTCAAAGTAGGAATACCACTCAAGGACCTACAGAAAATCACCAGCCCAGAATCATGGCCGGAGGGGGTAGTAGTCAGACGTTATCGTCTTTTTCGCTCCCAAAGGCAGGGGGCAACACTGCCACAGTAATGGTACCAAAAGTGACGTCATGAAAATAATGTTGTGGAATGTAGAAGGGCTGAAATCTGTTATTGACATGACCCCCCTATGTACACTCCAAGATAATGACATTTTATTCTTCACAGAAACACTCAGCACAGAAGACATAAACATAACTAGTTTCTACGGAATCCATTCCCCAGCTAAGAAAGGAGAAAGAGGACGACCTTCAGGGGGTCTAAGCTGCTACATAAAACCCCACCTGCAACCCCTCAGAGTAACCGATTGTACAGACAGCACTCTTACGATAGTCACTAGAAGAGCGAACATCGTTGGCGCATACTTCACTCCTAACACCGAACCCGAGGTCATCATCGATGAATTAGGAAGGGCACTAGAAAACACAGAAGATAGCAAACCTACTTTCCTGGTAGGCGATCTTAACTGTAGAATAGACAAATGGGACACAAAAACACAAGCGGTTACCGACTTTCTTTTGGACTACGGGCTAATCCTGTTAAACCAGGAAAAGGATTACACATATGTGGCACCAAACGGGAGGAGCACAATCGACCTGGTCTTCACGAACGGTCGAGGTGACGCTGAGGTGAATGTGGAAAATGTCACAATTAGGAAACACCTCCCTGTTATAACAAAATTCCATGCCAGTGCAGGAACACAAGAACCATTAGGCACATATTTCAAACCGTCAATTTCAAGATACATAGACGAAGAAAGATGGGAAACAAACAAAGCAGAGCTACCAAAAATAGTGGACATGATGAGGCAGGGGAACTTAGACGAGGCAACTGCTGCTCTGAATGACATAATCACACACTCCACCAGAGAACTGCCCAGATCGAAACGCACCGCGAAGCCATGGTTCGACGAAGATTGTTACGTAATGAGGCAAAGGACACTACAACTCCTCCATGCTGCTAGGGAACACGGAGGTGATGCACTGACAGAGTACGCCGTAGAGCGTGGGAAATACAAATGCCTACTAAAGGAAAAGAAATTAACATACGACCTCCTCGTAGAACAGGAACTAATTGCTGAGGCGGAAATGAAACCTTACAAAATCCTAAGGTCCTCGAAGAAGAACAGATCGAGCCCCCTCGTAAACATGGAGCGATGGGAATTGCACTTCAGCAACCTCCTGGGAGAAAGGAACAAAATGTCCAACTCCTTCTCACTACATGCGGAACGCAATCAAACCTCGACCCCCATCACAACAGAAGAAGTCACTCAACTAATCATGAACGGAAAGAACAACAAAGCGGCCGGCCCAGATGGAATATATGCTGAACACCTGAAAGACACAGTCCGAGACCTGGCGGAACCGCTAGCGTGCCTTTTCAGAGAATGTTTCAAGAATAATTCAATCCCAAAACAGTGGAGGAGCACACTGATAACTGTGCTTTACAAAGGCAAAGGACGAAAGGACGATCCAAATTCATATAGGGGAATAGCCCTGGAAAACGTCATGTTTAAACTTTTCAGTAGACTTCTACTGAGGCGAATTGAACCAAGATTACGTGCTATCATACCAATGAATCAATATGGCTTCACCCCGGGCAGATCAACGCTACACGCTGTACATGAAATTATAAAAGAAATAACAACGACCTTGGCGCAACCCACCACCCCTCTGTACGCAATCTTCATAGATTACGCTAAAGCCTTCGATAGCATCAACAGGAATATACTCGTTCAAAAGCTAGAAAGCGTACTAGGTAGGACTAGCAATGAACTACAAATAATCGCGTCTGTGCTAACCGCAAACTCTGTGGCTATACACGACGGCATAACTACGTCGAAAAATATCATCCAGACAAGAGGGGTACTACAAGGAGACCCGCTGAGCCCGATACTCTTTAACGTCATGACGGCGGACATCGGTCAGGTGATAGACACAAGGAACGTCAAACTCCTTATGTACGCAGATGACATGGCTATCCTCTCCAGGAGCCTAGAAGACCTACAAGCAGCCATGGAGAAGATCAGGAAATGGGCACTAGAAAATTCAATGGTAATAAATAGCTCAAAGACCAAAGCTATGAAATTTAGGAGAGGAGGAAGACTATCCAAGAGAGATCACCTCACATGCGACGGGTCAACTCTAGAATTCGTTAGCAGCTTCAAATACCTAGGAATAACATTACAGACCACCGGAACAGTATTCTCGATGCATATACAAGAGCGTGCTACAGCTGCCACAAAAGCCATTTATGACATTCCAAAGTTACGAAACCTATCCCTACCAACGGCAATAGCATTATTCAACATCAAAGTTATGCCGGTTGCCACTTATGGAATCCAGCTAATATGGACATATCTCACAGCCAAAAATTTCATGAAACTTGAAAGCATAAAAGCGAGATTCCTAAAACGGGCTCTTTCAATTTCAAAATTCACAAGACATAGCTATGCCTACATAATAGCAAAGGAGTCTTACTTCATAGAAGACATCCGAAAACACTTCGATCTACCAGAAACGCAGGCATACAAAACAGCAATCGAGGAGAGAACAGAGAAAAGCCAGAGAGATTCCGAACGAAATCACGGAAACGGAAGCATTAAACACAGACGAATGGAAAGGACCAAATTTTCGACTTCGCCACTTATACACACGCTTCGCCGCTCACGGCTTCCATGGCAAAATATGTCATAAACAAAGTTACCATGAACCTGAGGAGTCCTGCATCTGTAAACTCTGTAGCAAACCGTGCCCAAAGTATCACTTAGTGAAGTGCGAAAACAGAACCAAAACAATTCACGAATTAATAGCAAAATGGTAAACCATGTATATAATATTAGTGTACACATTGTGTTTAATAAATATATATATATATATATTAATCACTGTGCTGCATGTTCATTTGATATATTAAGTTCAAAAATTGTAATATATAGAAATGAATGTTTGTTTGTTTGTTTGTTGGTATGTTTGTTTGTACGTTCGTACTTATGCGCGGCCATACCGTTGATCCGATTATGATGGGACGTTTTTCAAAATGTTCAGGAGATTCCCGGGATGAACATAGTGTATAAGAGTGTTGCGATACTCAACTCCTACACCCTTAAAAATCACCCTTTGTAGTGGAATATGTGAAAAAGTAGCTCTTTCGACGATTAAATGGCTTACGCTGCCTAAACCATAACAAATACACAACATTAATATACACAGAATTGAATATCTCAAAAAGCTCTACAAAAACGTCTGCGACAGCATATGTTTATCTCTTATGGATAACTCACAATAAACATTTACGTCTTAAATTGATGCATGAAGATCGAGACAATTCCTGTGTAAGCATAGCAGCACATGGCGGGCATTCTTTTCCGGACAACACGCAATAACGAATTCTGTCTTTTAGCTCATTTATGCCAATAAGATCGAGATAAGTAGACTCCCGGGCAACATTTGGTATTTGGCACGAGGAATTTTAAAATAATTACAATATACATTTAATATTTTTTTTCATTTTACTTATTCAATTAATCATAACTAGTACATTAATTTTGTCCTTCAGCTCATTTATGCCAAGAAAATTGGGATGAGTAGATTCCCGGACAACGCCGGGTAAACAGCACGGAGTATCAATAAAATATACATTTATAATTATTTTTCCTTTTACTTATTCAACTAAACATAAAAACGAATTAATTTTCATTTATTTAGGCGTAGCAGCGCACACCGGGAATTAGCTAGTTGTAATATCCATCCATAGTAATTCTGCCCGAGGGCAGGTCCTTCACTGCAATTTTCATGCTATGCTTGCAGCTTTACTAGGGAATTGTAGGTGTGGTAGCTTCCCGTTGCTTTCCACGCCGGTGAAGGATGATGATGATGATGATGATAATGATAAGGATGATGATGGCCATATGATTTCGGGGACCGTTTGGGCCTTAAAGTTTTCCTGACATTTGTCTTACAGGTGAGGAAAAACCTCGATAAAAACCTCACCCAGAAAAACTGCCCCGACCGGGGATCGAACCCGCCCCGCTGCGTGACAAGGCAGCAGGCTACCTCGAGACCACAGCGGTGGACAGTTGTAATATAAATAAGACTATTATAAAAACTGCGTAGCCACATTCTTTTATTCTGCAGACTAATGTAGGAATTGTCGAATTTTATTCAGTTATTCCACACACTAATGTTTTGTGCGTGAAAACAAGTTCGTATTGGATAACGAAGAAAAATGTAATTAAGTAATATAAAAACATACACTTAAAAGAAAATTCCGGGTTTCTGGATTTCGTAAGCTGTGGCCAACACGATCACTGGAAACTAAGAACCGCAACACCAACCCATTAGTCTTTACATAGGAAAACCATGGTTTATTGACCTTTCAGAGTAAGAAGACCAGTAATTTGTTGGCCATGGCTTCCCTGGGCCAGAGAATGTGGTGAAGATGTGGAGGTCAATTCTCAGCGGGCCACCAAGGAATTGCAGTGCGGCCATTCAAAGTGATTGCACATTGCAACCCTCCACTCAACCGGAAGTGAGTGGAGAAGAGTAATTCACTCTACAGAGAGATGGTAATTAAACATCCTTTTATCTATAGAGCACATCACAAGCAATAATCTCAGATATTCCTTTCACAAGATTTCAAGTTATTATCATACTTTGAAAGCGAAATGTGGTTATTCAAATTTATAGAGTGTGAAAATTAATTATGGTTTACATTTATTGAGACAAGAAAAACATATATTTTTTAAAAATTGTGCTATTTCTCTTGTTTCCATGAATGACATTTATTTGTATTTGTTCTGGTTGAGTGGAAGAGAGGGCCTTATGGCCTTAACTCTGCCAGAATAAATAAAGTATTATTATTATTATTATTATTATTATTATTATTATTATTATTATTATTATTATTATGACTTTTCACTTAGTCATAGAGTGTAAGATGAAGTTACAGAGAGCGAAAAACAATTTGAAGAAAAAACGTGAAAATAATAATGTAGTATTGGTATTATCGTTATGGTATCTTAGATAACATACAAATTATATTAAATTTTTCTACCTTGATTAAAAATTTAACTTTAACTCATACAGATAGGAACAAAATAGAGGCAGCGGAGATCAGATTTTTAAGGATAACGGCAGGCTACATTCTTATGGACCAGAAAAGAAGTTCTGAGATAAGAGATCAATTTTTAAATTGACGGATTAATTTGACTCTTTAACTCATGCCCCAAATGGGACTCAATGGCCAATCACTTTTCAATGGTTTCTGTTTTACAACCAATCAGAGTCGTGTTTCACGAAATATTTATCAGTGTTATAATTACCATATTAAAGAAGGCTCCTCCTTTTTAATATTCTGAACAGGTCTGACCATTATTTTGCAGTGACTGAGCCCGTGAGAAATACGGCTACCAGATTGTATATATAGTGGATGAATGTCAACACATGCCGCATGCGGGAGTTAATATAAAAAACATTTGTAGCAATTGATTATACCACTAAAAAAAAGGAACCACTGTTTGCACTTTCTTAAATGTATTTTTTCCCAGGTAACAATCCAGAAAAATATAATTGTCATATTTACATGATAAGACATCAGAAATGAATTAATATACAGTTTGATGTGTTTCATTTTTTCTCCACTGGAGAGCATTCTTACAATATTGCGTTCCTTTGGCAATAAATAGTATGATCTGGTTGCAGTGATAAACAAAAGAAGCAGATGAAGCGTACCTATCGCTTCTCATTTGTTTTCAAACATCGCCGTTTACATTAAATATATAAATATTTTAAAATAACTATAGTTAAATAATGATTTGTGAGTAAACAGCTTAATTTTATTCGTTAAATAGTCCTAACAAATGCCACTCTTGATTTCCAAATTCTCTAGATAAATTGTAAATCACTCGTGGCATTACGTATGACAAACAAAGACAAAATTGATACGAACATCTACTAAGAATGGCAGATGATAAACCTTCTAAAATTATTTTAAACTACAGACCCAATAATTGTTTTATTCTCATAACTATTCAAAAAATCGCTCCATTAATATTAATTTCATATACAATTAATTTTAATGGATTTATTATTTTAATTATCCTTACTTCAAAGGATCTAGAAGTCAAGGAAGACCATTTACTAGATGGAAACACCAAATCTCTTGAAGTCGGAACGGGCCAGAGGACCTAAGCATTGATGTTGATGATGATTTTGATTGAATGGTTAACAAGGTAAATCTCTCAGGTAAAATAAAAATGATATTATTATTTTCGTGTTAATACTAATATGTTCATTATCAGTATTAAATCCTTCATACCACAGGAATTAAAACCCGGAAATAAATATATATAGAACTCAAGAAAATATTATTTATTTGGAATTCATTAAAATCAAATAAAAATTTTCAAATTATGCCAATCTACTGTATATGTCTATAAAACATTTCCCAATATTGGGCTAAAGAATTACTAGAGTGCTAAATATAGAAGTCTCGAATATATATATATATATATATATATATTGTCTACTGCCAGCAGATTGTATTTTATGACATTTGTCGATTTCCCCCTGGCACTGGCGGAATTGTAATCCATTTCTTAGATTGGGTCACCTGGAAAGCGAACTTATGTTACCCCGATGATGTGATGGGTGAATGATAATGAAGTACAAGGAGAGTTCTTAACCTGAACTTAACCTAAATTCCAGACCGTGGATAACCACAGGAATAATTCTCTTTAAGGAAAAATCCCATGTTTTGACCGTGAATCGAACCCAGTATCTCATGAACTGTAGTCAGAAACGCTGACTACTAACCCATGAGGCTGGTCGAGGTCTCGAATATATCAACAGAAAAATTCAGAATATAGCACATGTAATAAATATTATTTTTCGCTATCTGCTGTATCACCTCGCTAACTCTGTCAATATCTTAATATATAAATATTTCGTGTCACGTTGTTTGTCTGCGATGGAATCCTAAACTACTGAACCGATTTTAATAAAATTTTGCACACTGTGTGCAGTTTGATCCAACTTGAGACTTAGGGTAGTTTATAACTAAATTTATAATCACATTATTTTTTATTGCAAATTATTTGTTTATTATTTAACAAAGAGTTATAATTATCTGTGAGTTTCTAACATATGGCGGTGTAAGGTAATTGGTTTATTATTTAATAAAGAGAGATCCAGATGGCTGGGTTTTTCGTTGCAACTGCGAATTTCAATTGAATTACAAATACTGATTATTTCATAATTTAAGTGTGTTCAGTGTTTATTTTATTTTCAATATTATTAATTTCGTATGTAAGTATTAGTTTTAAGTGATCTGGCTGAAAGACAGCAACTTAATTAAAATTTTTAACGTATACCTTAGCTACAGCAAGGCGTGGCCGGGACTTCTAGTATGTAATAAATCACAAATGTTTTAATCAAAAGGGGGACACGCCGTAGCATAGTGGTTAAGGCAGTGCGCTACAAACAGGAAGGTCGAGGGTTCAAGTCCCGGTGGGGTCAGGATTTTTAAACTGACCCAAACCTTATGATGGCACCATGGCCCTGGGTTCGATTCATCCTCTCACTGAAATGAGTACCAGATGCTTGCTCTGGGGCAAAGGCGGCCGTCACGCAGGGCTGACAACCCGGCTGACATCAAGTGCCGATTGTCCATTAAAGTAACAGCCTTAACCTCCTATCACCCCAAGGGCCTCCTGAGGCCTGTAGTGGGAACACTTCACTTTTATTAATCAAAAGATCAAGTATCTTCGTCTACTTGCTACGCATACAAAATTCTATAGAAACCGTTGGTTATGTCTGAATGGAATGGTCCGTATTTTCTATAGAACATCAGTAAACTGCATCTCGTATTTTACACCCCTGCAATCATAATTAAGTAAAGTCATTAATCTTTAAATATTGAATTTAAATAAATAGTTTTTACGTTTTAGGAAGCCATATATAATAAGAACAGTTAAGTCTCGTAGACTGCGATGGGCAGGACATGTTGCACGTATGGGGAGTGAAAGAGGTGCATGGAAGCTTCTCGTAGGAAAGCCAGAGGGAAAACGCCCAGTTGGTAGACCAAGAATGAGGTGGGAGAATAACATTAACTATGATTTGAGGGAAGTAGATTATACAGGAAATGATTGGAAAGCATTAGCTCAGGATAGGGATGTATGGAGAGCTTATGTCCGCGCGGCCCTGAACCTACGGGTTCGATAGTGCCAGTGAGTAAGTTTTTTTTTTTTTTTTTTTTTTTCCACGTGAGCCTGTGTTGATGTTTTAAATTGTCAGTAGCTGTCAGGTTTATTAGGTTATGTACACTTTCCGGATATGCACAGGTGTAGAATCACTGGGGCGTGGAAGTGTAAACAGATGCATTAAATGAGAATATGCGTTTATATAACTTATCCAAAAATATATTGGGCGTTTTCCTCATTCCAGCAGTCATTTTGCTCAGAGTTTGATATTGAATATTCAGTAATTGGCTGTTTAACCTGTTGTATCGTGAATAAATATTAATTAATATTTTTTCGGTTATACCCGAGGAAATTAAACATAGGCTCAATTCTGGAAATGCGTGTTATTATGCATTACAGAGACTCTCGACTTCCCAACTCCTTTCAAAAAACGTTAAACTGAAAATATATAAAACTATTATTCTACCAGTTATATTATATGTAATGTTAATGTTTTTAGTTGTATAATGCTATTGTGTTATTATTTAATTGTAATATTATTATTGTGTTTTCTTTATGTAATTGTAATGTTATTGCTATTGTGTTATTACTTAATTGTAATATTATTGTGTTTTCTTTATGTAATTGTAATGTTAATGTTTTTAGTGTATAATGCTATTGTGTTATTATTTAATTGTAATAATTTTATTGTGTTTTCTTTATGTAATTGTAATGTTATTGCTGTTTTTGTTTATTTTTCTTTCAATTATTACTTTATTGTAACGGACTGTCAACAGCACGTACGGCTTACTGCCCGTGCGACCCATATTTATAAATAATATTGTAAATATCTTACTTTTTGTCTAATAAAGTCCTACTACTAGAAAAAAAAATATGGATGCGAAACACAGACTCTTACTCTGAGGGAAGAAAGGAGATTAAGGCTATTTGAGAATAAAGTTCTTAGGAAAATTTATGGACCAAAGAGAGATGAACAGACAGGTGAATGGAGAAGACTGCAAAACAGTGAATTACATGGTCTTTATAGGAAGCCAGATATAATGAGAAAAGCCAAGTCTCGTAGACTGTGATGGGTATGACATTTTACACGAATAGGGAATGAAAGACGTGCATGGAGCTTCTTGTAGGAAAACCAGAGGGAAAGCGCCCAATTGGTAGACCCAGAATGAGGTGAGAGAATAACATTAACTATGATTTGAGGGAAGTAGATTATACAGGGGATGATTGGAAAACATTGGCTCAGCATAGGGATTTGTGGAGAGGTTATGTCCGCGCGGTATTGAACCTACGGGTTCGATAGTGCCAGTGAGTTAGTTAGTTATTTCTGAGACGATACTGTCTAGTCTGTTTCTTCGCAGTCTTACTATGGGATGCCACATTATTTTTGTCATTTAAATAAAGGTAATATTATTCATAAAGAAGACAGAAAACCAGTAGTTTTACAAATCACTATTTAGCATAATATTAATTATATATTCATGTAGCTATAGAATATTATTTATTTTTAAACTGATTCTTCTGATAATTATTATTATGATAATGATAATGATAAAATTTGAAGATTGTATGGTAGCTTGCGTCTTGGACTTGATATCTGTCCTGTTATCATTGTAATACTGAAGACTGTAATTTCAGGAATTGAGTGCAATTTTTTAGAACAGTTTTTGGCGACGAGACAAAAGTATCTTCTACAAGAATTACTTATTCATGTGGTGGAAGATTAGTTTTTACAAGCCACGGTGAATTGGCGTTAGTACAAAGAATTATCTTTTGAAGAAGATCACTTCCACGAATTTCAGTTCTCGAAGTTGAATCCCAGACTGTTTCCACCTAAATTATAATTGACCAAATGAGTGAATTATACAGTAGTAGGGAGCTTTCAATTGCCAATGCTGAAATTATAATAATAATAATAATAATAATAATAATAATAATAATAATAATAATAATAATAATAATAATAATAATAATAAATCTTTTATTTATTCTGGCAGAGTTAAGGCCATAAGGCCTTCTCTTCCACTCAACCAGCACAATTACAAAAAAAAATTGACAATATAGATATACACTATACTAATTATAAAGGGTTAAAGATATATTAAATGTTTTTTGTATTGTAAGCCTATGTTTTCCCTTTACAGAGATTTAGGCGCTCTCCCCCCTACAGTGAAGAATTTGAACCATACTAATTTAGTTACACTTCTTTTCGTATAGATGTCATTTTGAGTGGTCCGTGGTCAGCTCCGCCTCATACTGACATCTAGGAAACCAAGCTAGTACTAGGACGGGAAAATTCGGTAAATTTTACTTAGAGGCCTTTTCATTCAGGCTTAAGGATTTTTTACGAGCCTGAAAATCTTCAGACTCGGGACCCACGGCTTAAAGTCCCTCCCGGAGGACTTTCTCCTTGGATTTTTCCGTCATAAAAAGTCCATCGATCTCGGCCGGGTTTGAACCCGCGACCGTCGGGACCAGAGGCAAGGAGCATAACCACTAGTCCACCGCGGCCGACAACCTAAATTATAACAGGCCAAATGAGTGGCTTTTACAGTAATAGGGAGCTTTCAATTGCTAAAATTTCAATAATAATAATAATAATAATAATAATAATAATAATAATAATAATAATAATAATAATAATAATGTTTTACTTATTCTGGCAGAGTTAAGGTCATAAGGCCTTCTCTACCATTCAACCAGCACAAATACAAATAAATATTTGACAATATAGATATACACTATAGCCCACTAATTATAAACAGTTAAAGATATATTAAATGTAGCAATGTAAATTTCATGTACAAACAATACTTTATACGATAATAACAATAATAATAATACGATAATGATGATGATGACAATAATAATAATAATAATGTAATATTGATAATAATAATAACAATAATAATAATAATAATAATAATAACAGTATAAATATGATAAATTATACGAGAAAACACCAATTAATATATATGTACCTTACACTGGGTAATGATGAAGTCGAGGTTAGAGCAAATACTAATTTAGATTTCTTTTAAAAGATGCCAATGTCCGGCAGCCCCTTATTCCTTGTGGTAAGGAATTCCAGTTGTGAGAAGTGAAGATGGTATATGACATGGAGTGATGCGATGTCCTATGTTGCGGTATATTAAGCAAGAGACTATGTTGTGAGCATGTGTTTAAATTACGTTTGGAGGATAGATACTGGAAACGGGATGATAAATAATTGGGAATCGAGGTATGTAGGATCTTAAATAAGATAATTAGACACTGCGATTTTCTTCTCTCTTTTAGATGTAGCCATGACAATTCGTGGAATAATGGAGAAATGTGATCGTATTTTCGGATATTAAATATGAATCTGATTTATTCTATTGTGTACCTAGAGGATAAAATCGACATAAACAAGCTGATGATAAACCTATTATAGCTCTTCTTATATAATAATAACAATAATAATAATAATAATAATAATAATAATAATAATAATAATAATAATAATACTTTATTTATTCTGGCAGAGTTAAGGCCATAAGGCCCTCTCTTCCACTCAACCAGCAAAAATACAAATAAATATTTGACAAATATAGATATACACTATACTAATTATAAACAGTTATGTAGCAATGTAAATTTCATGTACAAACATTTTATAGAGTAATAACAATAATGATACGATAATAATAATAATAATTATTATTATTATTATTATTATATAAATATGGTACATTATGCGAGAAACACCAATTAATATATATACCTTACACTGGATAATAATGAAGTCGATTTTAGAGCAAATATAAATTTAGATTTCTTTTAAAAGATGCCAATGTCCGGCAGCCCCTTATTTCTTGTGGTAGGGAATTCCAGTTGCGAGAAGTGAAGATGGTATTTGACATGGAGTGATATGATGTCCTATGTTGCGGTAAATTAAGCAAGAGACTTTGTTGTGATCTTGTGTTTAAGTTATGGTTTGAGGATAGATACTGGAAACGGGATGATAAATAATTGGGAATCGAGGTATGTAGGATCTTAAATAGGAGAATTAGGCAATGCGATTTTCTCCTCTCTTTTAGATGTAGCCATGACAATTCGTGGAATATATTAGGACTCTGAGATATTTAACAGCTTGGAGGATACATCAAGGCAATACTATACTATTAAAGTGTATTTTGTTTGAGGTGAGCGGTTCGGAAGATAATGTCATTGCAATATGATCGATTGTGTCCATTATGTTGATGCATAAACAAGTGCAGTGATGTAATCCCTGGACGCTAGGTGACACACATGACTTCTGGATACATTGAATAAGTAATGCCCGGGTCCCAGGTGTACGTAGTGGTTTGTATAATCCAACTGTTAGTGGTAATACGTCAGGGCCGCGGACATCATTATTATAGCGCGAACCATGGTGGTGCTCTGCACGTAATGGACCAATTACTGCATAATGGTTCTATCAACTGGACAACACTGTTCCTCTATCCAGCCGGAATATTTACGACAGCGTGCTTTCCACATGCTTGCTACTATAAAAAAACAAAAAGTGATTTTATAATTTATTGCTTTTTTGTTTTGTAATTCAAATATCGTAACAGAAAGAAAATAATTAAACTGATATATATTATCCGGATTATTTCACATTTATAGTAAAGAACAAGACCTCATCATGGAAGTCATCATCAATTGCAGGCATGGATTATGCCATTGGCCTGTTCCACTTCAGGACAGAAATTGATCCCTCCATCTCTTCTTAGGCCTTCCTGGGTCTCTTCGACCCGTGGGTTTGTAGTTTAATAGCTGCAGAGATAGTATTTTGTTTGACATTCTAAGAAGGTGTTCATGCCAATTATTTAGATATATTTGAATGGTTTCAGTTATTGCTGGTGTTTTGAGAGCTTTGCGGATATCTTCATTACGCATGTGGTCATAAAGCGTATAACCTGCTAACGGTCTTAATAACTTCATTTCTGCAGCTACTCTCTAATTTAATTTATCTGTAGTAAGAGTCCAGGTTTCAGAACCGTAAATTAGAGTTGGAAGAGTCGTTGTTTTATAAAAATTTAGAATGGTATCTGGGCGTATTTTTCGGAGGAGAGTGTTTTTTATTGTTCCTATGTTTTTTTTTGGAATTTGATCAATTTTATGTCTATGTCTTTACATGTGTCGTAGGAAAGGTTGCAGCCAAGATAAGTAAAGTTATTAACTTGTTCTATTATATTGTTGTTAATAAAAAATTTAGTTCGTATATCAAAGAAACATCAGAATTAATCCAAGGGATCACAAAAAGTCGGGTATTTCTGTAGCTTGTGATTAAAATTTTCTATCGCAATTTGCTTTTCACTTATCGTTAACACCTATATTTCTTGCATTATTCAGTCTTTTCATCAACTTCAAGATTTGGTTCCTTCGGAAAACTTCCGATTTCATAATGATGGTCTATCCATCGTTTATTGCTTTTCCTAACTTTATCGTGCATAAAAAAATTCCTCAGTGACCAGAGGAGATTGGTTCTCTACAGTATACAACTATTGCCTAAACTTTCTAGTGACACTTCCCCGAAACTGTGTCGTCCTATAGGTCAAACCAGGTGATGTGAATGTTTCTTCCTTGCAAGATCAGGTATGGAATACTGATGTCATGGGAGAGATCGCAAACAGAAAGATCTAATCTGAATTCATGCTACAAGGCGGTTATTTCACATTTATATTAAAGAACAAGATCTCATCATGGAAATATCAGAATTAATTCAAGGGATCACAAGTCGGGTATTTTTGTAGCTTGTGATTAAAATTTTCGATCACAATTTGCTTTTCACTTATCGTTAACACCTATATTTCTTGCATTATTCAGTCTTTTCATCAACTTCAAGATTTGGTTCCTCCTGGAAACTTCTGATTTCATTATGATGGTCTATCCATCGTTTGTTGTTTTTCCTAACTTTATCGTGCATAAACATGTCCTCAGTGATCAGAGGAGATTGGTTTTCTACAGTATACAACTATTGCCTATATTACCGGAAATATTTCTAAATTCAAATCGTGAAAGATTGGCATGCTACGAGTTACTGGTAAACCCAGAAAATTGGATAAACTTGGGTAGATTTCTGGACAAAACGCGGAAAATAAGAACAACACTTATTCAGAAATAAATAAATATGTTAACAAATTGCAATACCATTAATTCTTAATAATTCTACATAACTAAGTTAATGTATAATGTAATTGTATTGATATCTAATTGTAATATTATTGTGTTTTTTTTAAGTATATTATTACCAAAAATAAACTTATTGTAACGGACTGTCAACAGCACGTATGGCTTACTGCCCGTGCGATCCATATTTGTAAATAACATTGTATGTATTTTACTTTTAGTTTAATAAAGTCCTTATGTATGTAACTTCCTAGTGGCACTTCTCCGAAACTGTGTCGTCCTATAAGCCAAACCAGATGAGGTGATCGTTTGCAAGATGAAGTATGGAATACTGATGTCATGGGAGAGATCGCAAACAGAAAGCTCTAATCTGAATGCATGCTAGAAGGCAACATACCAATTAGCCTACTGACTGAATGCCAAAGCAGAACACAGACAAACTATATACTTCATCATCATCATAGTACATTCACGAATTCAGGCCATTCGTTGACCCGTTTCGGCCTCAAGAGAAACACCATCCAGAAGTCTTTTGAGTGGACGTCCTGGTCTTCTTCTTCCTGCAGGTTGATATCTTAACATTAGTTTGGGTATTCTGTGATCTTCCATTCGATGAACATGTTGTATCCATCTTGACTTATAATCAGAAATTTTGTTTTCTAAAGATTCCATGTGTAATTCTTCTAAGATGTCTTCATTTTTTTTTGTGATCTAGTAGTGTGTATCCTGCAGTCCTCCGAAGATATCTCATTTCAGCAGATCTAAGTCTCTGTATATCCTTCTGTTTCAACGTCCATACTTCGCTACCATACAAAAGAGTTGGAAGAGCCAGTGTTTTATACACTTTCAGTCTTGAATGCTTTTGGACTAACTGTGGCTTGAAGATAGAATTTATTAACCCTAAAATTCTTAAAAATTTAGATATTTTTGCATTTACATCCTTTTCTTCTTCATATGAGATATTGCATCCTAGATATGTAAAATTATTCACCTGCTCCAAAATTTTATTGTCCAGTACAATTTTACTTCTGACAGGATCTACACCTTGAAATGCCATAATTTTTGTTTTTTCTGTAGGGGTAGTGACGTGTGTATAACCTCTCCTACCCAATTCTCATCCTCACCTTCTCGTGGTACAACCTGTTTTCACAAACGAGGCTCTGAGGACCGAGTCACGGCGGTATAACCATTCCATCAGGTACTGAGTAAATGCGGTATCCTAATGTCTGTCCAGAGACTAAAAGGTAGCAGCCCTACCACTGGACTACTTAGCGTCGGGCCAGTAACCTGTCCTAAGGAACTTCAAACTACTTTCAAGTCTCAACACGAAATACAGCGGTGTTGACAGGAAAACCCATGGACAAGCTGGAGTAATGATTTGGATTAATAAGAAAACTATATACTTATTGTATTAATTGCTTCTCTTAAGAAAGTGATGTATTATTACATGGAACGCGTCACCACAGAGCTGATGTTGCTTCTAAAATAAAACCAATTTGAATATTTATATATCGCTTCTACTAAGTTGCAATTCTTTGTACATGTCAATGTAGCTTTAACAATTTATCAACTAACTGGCGAGTTTACTGTTTTATAATGCTGTGTATATTATTTTTGTGCCTTGACCAGGAACGTTATGGTGCGAGAGCGTGCCATTAATTTTTCCTTTATTAAACAATTCACAGAGAATTATGAAGGGAGTCCAGTTGTCGGATAATGTTTCAACATTAAAACATGAGCATATCCACTGTGACAGATAAATATTTGTTTCATGATGCTCTTTCTGCGCTGCTCTAATTTTTAATATTAAATGACTATTCATTAAAAATTGTAATCAAATAATCAGTTTACCACATTATTATTATAATTATTACTATTATTACAATTATTATTACTATTATTAACTAACTAAGCTGTTAGTTTATGCTGATGATGTAGTACTACTGGATAGCGAGGAGATACTAAAGGGCAACACGCACACACTATTGAGTAACACTAAGAAATTAGGACTGGAAGTAAATATCAGTAAAACTAAATATATGGTCACACGTAGAAATTCAGTATATAATGGAAATGGACAGCTAATGACAAATGAGGGAAATTTTGAGGAAGTGGCTGAATTAAAATACCTAGGGACAATAATCACAAATAGGAATGAGACGCACAAAGAAATTAAACATAGGCTCAATTCTGGAAATGCCTGCTATTATGCATTGCAGAGACTTTTGATGTCCCAACTCCTTTCAAAAAACGTTAAGCTGAAAATATATAAAACTATTATTCTACCAGTTATACTATATGGATGCGAAACATGGACTCTTACTTTAAGGGAGGAAAGTAGATTACGAGTATTTGAGAATAAAGTACTTAGGAAAATTTTTGGACCAAAGAGAGATGAACAGACAGGTGAATGGAGAAGACTGCATAACAATGAACTACATGGTCTTTATAGGAAGCCAGATATAATAAGAACAGTTAAGTCTCGTAGACTGCGATGGGCAGGACATGTTGCGCGTATGGGGAATGAAAGACGTGCACGGAAGCTTCTTGTAGGAAAGCCAGAGGGAAAACGCCCAGTTGGTAGACCAAGAATGAGGTGGGAGAACAACATTAAGTATGATTTGAGGGAAGTAGATTATACAGGGAATGACTGGCAAGCATTACCTCAGGATAGGGATGTGTGGAGAGCTTATGTCCGCGCGGTCATGAACCTACGGGTTCGATAGTGCCAGTGAGTAAGTAAGTATTATTAACTAACTAACTAAAACTAACTCACTCGCACGATCGAACCCGTCGATTTGTAGGTTCGTGGCCGCGCGAATATAACCTCTCCACATATTCCTATCCTCATCTAATGTTTTCCAATCAATCCCTGTATAATCTACTTCCCTCATATCATAGTTAATGTTATTCTCCCACCTCATTCTTGGTCTACGAACTGGGTGATTTCTCTCAGGTTTTTCTACAAGGAGCTTCCATGCACACCTTTAATTCCCCATTCGTACCACATATCCTGCCTATCGCAGTCCACGAGACTTCATTATTATTATTATTATTATTATTACTACTATTACTATATTACTATTATTATTATCAGAATCATTATTATTATTATTATTATTATTATTATTACTAGTATTATTATTGCTATTATTATAAAACTATTATTATTACCATTATTATTGTTATTATTATTATTACTATTTCTAAAATAAAAATATACACAGACTTTTTATTTTACGAGGAAAATCAACCGTGTAAAATATTTCATTTTGAAAAATGGTGGATCATATAAAATGCTAGAAGATTCGTACCAGAATACTAGATAATTATAAGATTCTGTCTGCAATCTAAGACAAAACATTTGAATCTAATAATATTTTTATAGAAATTATGTAATATAGAGTTTCGTCAAATTTGTATCGTGATATTTCTATATCACTACTGAAGAACCTTTAATATTCTTGATTATAAATAAGTTTACACTGGGCTCGGTATTAAAGTCATGGTATCAAATAACGCAAAAATTGTTACTTCAATGAATAAAGCATGTTCTCTTTTCATTTAGAACCTGCTAGTGTACAACTCTATTTTGAAAAAAAATCAATAAATTACAATTATTATATACTGTTATGTATTAGTCTATATTGGAAAAGAAAAAGTTGGTATTTAAAGAGCAGGTGAACATCGGAACAAAATAATTTGATAACACATCATATTGGCAGATATTAATCTCTAAAACGAAGAGGTTGACTTTTAATAATGTCTTTCTTCTACTCATCTATCGTCATCATCATCATCATCATCCAGGGATTAAGCCTGTTGGCTCGTTCCGGTTTCATGAAAGCTAGAATTGTTAAAATTGTTCAGACCATCTTCTGTGTGGGCGACCAACATTTCTCCTTCCGTGTGGTTTATAATTTAGCAATAATTTTGGATATCTTCCTTCTGGCATTTTATCAATATGTTATTTCCAGTCGTACTTACTTACTTACTCACTGGCACTATCGAACCCGTAGGTTCATGGCCTCATGGACATAAGCTCTCCATACATCCCTATCCTGAGCTAATGCTTTCCAATCTTTCCCTGTATAACCTACTTCCCTCAAATCATAGTTAATGTTGTTCTCCCACCTCATTCTTGGTCTACCAACTGGGCGTTTTCCCTCTGGCTTTCCTACAAGAAGTTTCCATGCACGTCTTTCATTCCCCATACGTGCAACATGTCCTGCCATCGCAGTCTACGGGACTTAACTGTTCTTATTATATCTGGCTTCCTATAAAGACCATGTAGTTCATTGTTATGTAGTCTTCTCCATTCACCTGTCTGTTGATCTCTCTTTGGTCCAAAAATTTTCCTAAGAAATTTATTCTCAAATACTCGTAATCTCCTTTCCTCCCTTAAAGTAAGAGTCCATGTTTCGCACCCATATAATATAACTGGTAGAATAATAGTTTTATATATTTTCAGTTCAACGTTTTTTGAAAGGAGTTCAGAAGTCAAAAGTCTCTGCAATGCATAATAGCTTGCTTTTACAGAATTGAGCCTATGTTTAATTTCCTTGTGAATCTCATTCCTATTTGTGATCATTGTTCCTAGGTATTTGAATTCAGCCACTTCCTCAAAATTTCCCTCATTTGTCATTAGCTGTCCATTTCCATTATATAATATATTTCTATGTGTGACCATATATTTAGTTTTACTGATATTTACTTCCAGTCCCATTTACTTAGTATTACTCAGTAGTGTGTGCGTGTTGGCCTTTAGTAACTCCTCGGTATCAGCCAGTAATATTACACCATCAACACGAACTAACGCCTTATTAGTACCATTGAGCTGTAGGCCTTCTTCATCGTCTAAAGATTTGATGGGCATGCTTTAGTACAAAGTTAAATCGTAGAGGAGATAGTGCATCTCCTTGCTTCAACCCATTCTGAGAGAAGCAAATATCTCAACGACAAATTATTTTAAAATATAAAATACATTATAAACAATTTACTTTTCTGATAACAGGTGTCTAGTTTCAAATATTTGGGCTGTGATGTTGGCTACAATGTGGAAAGAGATATTGACTCCAAAATAAATAAATTTCAGATGGTGTGTGGAACAATACAGAGAACATTCAAAAATAAAATTAGAAAAGAAACCAAGATAAAAATGTATAATGTTATGGCGGTTCCCACAATATTGTATGGATGTGAAACTTGGTTCCAGTGAAAAGACAGGATAGAATGCAGACGGCAGAGATGCAGTTCCTAAGACAAGTAAAAGGATGTACAAGACTTGATAGAATAAGGAATGAGGATATAAGAGAAGAATTGAAAGTACAGCCTTTATTGGATAAAGTCACGAATTACAGACAGAAATGGATTGATCACATGGATGGAATGAGTAAGGAGAGATATCCATTGTTAGCAAGAAATTATCAAGCAAGAGGAAGGCGTGATGTTGGAAGACCTAGAAGACGTTGGGCTGATGCATTATGAAGTCGGAACGGGCAATTGCCTAATCCCTGGAGTGATGATGATAATGATGATGATGATGACTTTTCAGATGAGCGAAAATTATGAGTATATTAAGCCTATTTGACAATTATAGACTAATATTATTAAAATTTTATACTGTTCACAAATTGGATATTTGTTCATCATATATTATAAAACGTAATTTTATTAAGGATATTGTTAACAAAGCAATAGAAGTACAGTTAATGTTCAAATTAATATAAATAATTTTATAATATTCTATTTATATTCACGAGAGACCTGTAGTAAATGAAATTGCAAATTGACGAAACGCTGCATAGGATTTTAATTACTGTACACCATTTTGTAGTAATTTAATTTAAACTTATGATGTAATCAGCACAAAACAAATTCAGCTTCTTTGTTTAAACGGTTGAATAATTACAAATTTTAATTATTGTTGTTTTATATAACTTATGAATAATTAATGCAAATTTAGTTATAAAATAATACGTTATTGCTATATATTGCTGCATTTCAAGGTTTGCAAAATCATAATAACAAAATTCAACTCTAAAGTGATTTCAATTTTTAATTAACCCTTAAATTGGCAAAACACAAATTTCTTCTGTTAGTTATTTGAATGTTGCGGACCGCAGTGAAAACGGAATATTGTGTAACTGTTATTATTAGGTTTATTGCATAATTAGACACACATTTAAGTGTTTTCTTTTTGTTCGTTTTCTTCTGATTTGTTTAAAATATTAAATTAATTAAACCAACTGATGTTTCCAAAAGGATACATTACGAATTTAAAGGTTAAGCTACAATATCCATTTAACATATCAGGGTGAAAGTATGGTTTTTTCTACCGTATGGACACAAAGTGACATTTTTTCGATCCCAAGATGTTTATATGAGTGGTATTAATAGGCCATACTAGGAGTGTCTAAACACACTATCCTCCTATTGGTGTATGTGCTCGCCCAAGAGACCTTCTTGATAGAACACCAGAACGAGGTTTGACGTGCCTTCTACTCCCAGCTGAAAGAAAGCACTAGTCGAGAGGACAAAGAAGAGCGAGGACATCTGGAGAAAATGAAGATTGAAGACACTATTTTATATTATATTAAAACTCAGCAATTTAGATGGTACGGACATGTCCAGCGAATGGAAGAGGATCGACTACCAAAATCTGTTTTGGAATGGAAACCTGAGGGAAGACGAGGCAGAGAAAGGCCTAAAACCTTCTGGAGTCAGGAAGATTGGATGGACCGACAAAATTAGCTATTAGTAATCGGACGATGTCAAAGACATTAATCAACCGATGATCTATCTATTATTATCTTTTTCACTTCCTGGTTAGCTGCCTGTACCGTCTTCGCTAATATATGTAACACTATTATTGTATTCACGTAGACTTTCACGGCCGGAGTTGCTATGATGATCTTCAAGAAGATTTTCGGGCTGTAGGCCGTGGTCGTGAGGCTTGTAGTTCCCCGACGTTTCGCCAGAGACTGCGTCTGGCATCCTCAAGGGTTGTCGACAACCAGACGCAGTCTCTGGCGAAACGTCGGGGAACTACAAGCCTCACGACCACGGCCTACAGCCCGAAAATCTTCTTGAAGATCATCATAATAATATATTATTATTATTATTATTATTATTATTATTATTATTATTATTATTATTATTATATGACTGTCGTAATATTGTTAAGGTTAAAAAAATAAAATGAGTCTGTTGCAGCAACAGACACTCTCCTTATTTATCAAAAAGAACTTCATGATGTTACTTCCCAGTGTAATTTTATAATTGACAGAATATAGTTTTTATCTATGAGATTCTGATGGACAGGTCTTCCAACTCGATATAGTAGAAAGTATTTAAAACAATTTAATGTGAAACCCTTGGGGAGAGACAAAGGCGTAAGCGAATATATATTATGGATCTGGATATCAGACAGATTATAGATTCAATTGTCTGATGATTGGGCCAGGGGAAGCCGTAGTGAATACTGCATTGAATGTACGGATTTCATAAGCCACAGAGAAGTCAATTTAGTTAAATTATTAATAATCGTTAATTATCTTCAATAATTAATATGTTCTTATATACAAATGTAAACACTATAACTGCGAGATGTTATGAACAAAGTTAAACTTAGGGTCGGTTTCACCAACAGAGGTAACTGTATTACGCCAGTTTAAGCTATGCATTCTACACGGGGAAAACTGGCATAATACAGTTACCTCTGTTGGTGAAACCGACCCTTACTGTTCCTTATTAGCTCCGTTTTTATGTTGTTTCTCTTAGGGCCGGTTTCATCAACAGAGATAACTGTATTACGCCAGTTTCCTCGTGTATAATGCATATCATAAACTGGCGTAATACAGTTAACTCTGTTGGTGAAACCGATCCTTATTCTGTAATTATAGCTCCGTTTTCAGATTTGTCAATTTGTGATTTAACACACTATTATTGCCCCGACCATAGACATATTTCACTCCAAGACGTAACAGTTTTAAAGCTTACGTTAAATAACAGATGACATTTTCCCTGCCATAGATATTGTTTTATCAGAAAATATGATAAAAAAATAATAGTTTAAAAAAACTAAAACAACACGCTTTATTAGGAAACCGAACTAAAAAATGAAAATAATTTTAATTTCCAACACGCTTGGGATAAAATTAAAGTGGTCAACAAAAAAAATCATCTCCAACACATCTAGAATAAAACTAGAGTTATCTACAAATATAAATAATGTTACCACCAAATGCGTGGGGGGCTCTTTATCAGTTAATATATTTGATAATAAACACATATTGGTAAAAGTAAAGTCTCCAAGAAGAAAACGTAAAAACTAGAAATAGCACCCCACGGTTTTGATGGTAAAATTATTTTTTTTTTGTAGATAACTCTAGTTTTATTATAGATGTGTTGGAGATGATTTTTTTTTACCAATTTAATTTTATTCCAAGCGTGTTAGAAATTAAAGTTATTTTTCATTTTTAGTTCGGTTTTCTAATAAAGCGTGTTGTTTTAGTTTTTTAACTATTATTTTTTTTTTAATTTTTAGTTTGATCGTCAAAAACCAGAATCTCATGAAAATTTAATTGCTTACGATATTTTTAGTGTCTAGGCACGAATATAATTATATATACTTTTAATTATTGTTACCTAACATAGTCCACCGCTGTGGTCTCGAGGTAGCGTGCTGCCTTGTCACGCAGCGGGCCCGGGTTCGATCCCCGGTCGGGACAGTTTTTCTGGGTGAGGTTTTTATCGGGGTTTTTCCTCACCTGTAAGACGAATGTCAGGAAAACTTTAAGGCCCAAACGGTCCCCGAAATCATATGGCCATCATCCTTATCATTAACATCCTTACCATTATCATCATCATCCTTCACCGGTGTGGAAAGCAAAGGGAAGCTACCACATCTACACAATTCCCTAGTAAAGCTGCAAGCATAGCATGAAAATGCTATAATTGCAGTGAAGGACCTACTATGGATGAATTATCTAACATTATTATATTATTTTTTTATTATTTTAATACAGATAAATAGTTTCAGTTAATCGTATCCTTATACTTTTTGGATAAATTACAATGTGACAGGTTCACAAAATTGTCAATAATATTTTACAGAATAAGATAAAAATGTAAATATCTTCAAATTCGATACTATTGTAGTATGAGCTAAAAGTAATACTCTTCTAAAAAATCCTCCGGGCCGGATTATGAGCCAGCGACCTATGGATTACTGAAATTATATACCACTACAGTCCACCGCTCTACCAACTGAGCTACCAGGGGATGTAATATTAATTTCTTACAACGATGGACTAAAAAGTCGATAAGTCCGCAACCAATTATACCGGTCCTTATTTTTTTGTTGTCCTTATTATTCTGGCCAGGATCTTGGAAACAATTTATGAAATTATTGTATTGTCATTGATCCTTTATAAGTATACAAAGTTTCAAGTCGATCCAATGTTTTTAAGTGGGTGAACATCGTGTTGAAAGATTTCGTTATATAGATAGACAGATACAGGTCAAGTTAATATAAAGCGTGTAAAAATGACCGGCTTGATTCACGCTCTATCATCAAATGCAGACGATTGTTATCCTTCGCGAGTTAGGTCATTATTCTCTCCGACAAACGAACTTATACTTAGTTCTCTCATCCCTATCTGAACTAATCTCACAGGTTATATCAGATTTCAAACATAAAACATAAATAAGTAAACAATATCGTATGACAGTTCAAACTATTATTTTTTATTTATTTTTTTATTCCGGCTTTTAAAATGAATATACATTTTTCCGGTACCCATGTTCACAGTTAACTACACATTTGATTCAACACATTTTTCCATTCTTGTCTGTCAAACTATTATTACAAATTAAAATAGTTATTAATTATTTATTATGATTTGTGCCGGTTCGCTCAGGGTAGAATATGATAACTCAGGGATGTTTATATTATTTATGATGTCACCACATCTGTTAAGAGGATTGAAAATCAAACGCTTAAATGGTATGGCCATGTACAAAGAATGGAAAATGAAAGATGGCCAAAAAATATATACCAATGGTCACCCCCTGGAAGAAGTAAACATGGCAGACCAAGATGGAAATGGAAAACCTACGTCAGAACTATAATGGATGATAGGAATTTGGAAGAGGGAGATTGGAATGATAGAGATAAATGGAAACTGAAGACGGCAAACCTATAAATGGGGGAAAGCCGAGGAAGAAGAGAAGATGTAATTATAAATAAATTTAAACGTATTACTCCAGTTTATTGAATAATTTTGCACCAACAATGTTTAGATAATTACAATCGTTTTATATCTCACTAATATTCGAAGTAGAGTAGATGTGTTTATTTAAGTACTCGTGTATTTAATATCACTTAAAATTCTGAGTTACTAATTATCTTGGATTTTAAAATACGTAAGATTTTAAAATTTATTAAAGGTCGCGGACGGTTGCTGAAGGACTTGTTTCTTGTAGAACGTATGAGTGTGAGTGTATGTGAGTGTGTTTTGTCACGTGTCATTGCCTTATAAGGGCGATGACTCCATCCATAAAGACCTTCCCCACTCCAAATGCACATGTTATTAGAGGGGTAGGTACCATTCGTTTGGGGTTCCTATGTTGGTAATCGACTCATGTGGACATTTGTGCGCCTTCCAGTTATTACTATTAATCGTATAATTATATTTTAGTATTTAGAGTCTATTAATTCTAGCTACATATTATGTATTATACTGACAGTTAAATAAATAAATTGCTCTCTGACTACGTACCAAATTATTTTAATACTGTTAACAACCAAAGCTATACTGGAAAAAAGACAACCTGTTTTGTCTATTCGTAGATTAATTTTAAGAATGTTAGAGTTATTTTTAATACTACTTCAAAATTACAGGCAATTTCTTAATTAGTATTGAATCATGCAATATTCCAATAACATTGATATTTTAAAATTGGGTCCAGCTACACCTATGAGTAAAGATACTAACTGTAACACATTATCCCCTGAGATGATCAGTCATGTCACATCCCTCTCTGAGGGCCCGTTCCATGTGATAAGCTTGTAACAATGGTGGTTTTCATGAAATCTCAACCACTTTCAATGATCACGAAAAAAAAAACACACAGGATTGCTCAAGGGAGAGAGAGGGAGGGAGAGATTAGTTGCAGAGAGAGACGTAGGAGGGAGAGAGGGGTAGTGGAAGGGAGGAAGGACATAGTCTAAGCAATTACTGAAGTAATATATCCCATAGCTTGATCAATTGTTTCTTATGTATTTTAAGCAATTAATTTATATACGCATTTATTAGTCATAAGTAATGCCAAGAGTGATTTCCAAATTTTTCTAGAGAATTTGAAAATCAAGCGTGGCATTGGTAGGACTATTTAACGAATAAAATTAAGCTGTTTACTCACAAATCATTATTTAACTATAGTTATATTGAAATATTTATATATTTAAAGTAAACGGTGAATGAGAAACGATTGGTACGCTTCATTTGCTTTTTTGTTCACCACTACAATCATATCATTATATTATTTATTACCAAAGGATCGCGATATTGTAAGAATGCACCCTGGTGGAGAAATTTTATAACCAACGTTACAGGTATTAATTAATTTCTGATGTCCTATTGTAAATATGTCAATTATATTTTTCTGCGACGTCATTTCCTGGAAAATAATTCGTTTAAGAAAGTGCAAAAGTGTTTTTTTTGGTATAATCAATTGTTACAAATGTCTTTATATTATCTCTCGCATGCGCTTTCTGTTCACATCCATGCACTATATATACAATCTGGTAGCCGTATTTCTTACAGAGTCAGTCACTGCAAAATAATGCTATGACCTATTCAGAATGTTAAAAAGAAGGTGCTTTCCTTATTATGATAAACTTTAGTTGGTAAATTCTAGGTGAAACACTACTGTGATTGGTTGTAAATAAAAATCATTGAAATGTGATTGGTCATTTACTCCCATTAGGGGCATGAGTTAAATAGTCTGTATAAAGTCTTAACATTCCATGTTCCTAAAAACATGTCCCTGTGTTCGAGCCTTTAGCATGGGTTCCCCGAAGTAGTCCCCGCCCGAAAAATCGAATGGGGGACTATTTGACTTCCGGAAAATTTTACCCCAGTAGAACCCATATCCACATTTCTTGATAGTTATATTTTTTACAGTGAAAGATCGTCACTCTTTCGACGTTAAGTCTCGTAGACTGCGATGGGCAGGACATGTGGCATGAATGGGGAATTAAAGACGTGTATGGAAGCATCTTGTAGGAAAACCAGAGGGAAACGATGTATGAGGCGGGAGAATAGCATTAACTATGATTTAGATTATACAGGGAATTATAGGAAAACATCTGAGGATAGGGAAGTATGGAGAGTTTATGTCCGCGCGGCCATGAACCTACGAGTTCGATAGTGCCAGTGAGTTAGAGTTATTTATTTATCTGAGTCTGTGTAAAAATAAATATGAGTTAATATAATATTGACACAAATAATGAAAACTATTTAACAGTAAATATAAAGCGACTATCGTGTTTTTGTTTTTGATATAATGTTACTCATATATATTACATATATACGAGAAAAATGATTATTACATATTCAATAGTTGATTATATAGAAATAAAAAATTAAATTGGTATGCGCATGTACGACGAATGCAAGAAGAAAGGTTACCCAGAAAAACTTTGGAGTAATGTCCACCTGGAAGAAGAAGGAAAGGAAGGCCTCGAAACTAAACTCGTGGATGCAATATATAAGAACTGGAATGAGAACACGAAAACTGGAGGGTATTGAACGGATGGATAGGAGACGGATTGGAGAAAAGGAAAATAAAACTTTAGCGCACAGAGAAAAAGGTGGTAAACATTATAAATATGCATATAAATAAAAATTTCCATGCATAGTAAATTTTTTTTCTTTTTTCTTTACCCGAAGGCAGGTCCTTCACTGCAATCATAGCATTGTCATGCCTATACTGACCGCTGCACTAGGGAATTGTGTAGGTACGGTAGCTTCCCGTTGCTTTCCACACCGGTGAAGGATGATGATGGATAATGATAATGGTAAGGATGATAATGATAAGGATGATGGCCATATGATTTCGGGGACCGTTTGGGCCTTAAAGTTTTCCTGACATTTGTCTTACAGGTGAGGAAAAACCCCGATAAAAACCTCACCCAGAAAAACTGCCCCGACCGGGGATCGAACCCGGGCCCGCTGCGTGACAAGGCAGCACGCTACCTCGAGACCAAAGCGGTGGACAATAAAAATATATATTACAATAATTTAAGAACTTAATATATTTAATCTCTGTGAAAGAATAATATATTATCAAAATGCTTATCTTCAGCTCGTATTAAGAGTGAATGAACAGCGCATACCTAGAAGAATATATAATTATAAACCAAAAGGGAGAAGAGTGTTGGGAAGACTATTGAAGAGATGGAAGGACCAATTCGACCTATAATGAGATAGGAACAGGCCATTGGGCTTAATCCTTGTTGTTGATGATGATGACAATTTAAGTATATATATTGGAGGAACACGTATTTCATTTATCTAATTTTTCATAAACATTTGGATTTTTTGTTGTGCCACTGTTGTATCAGGTAAAGGAAATGTGTACACAATTTTAACTCTTTGCTGACTAACAGCAATTACTATAATTAACTCATAAACTTTGAAGAGGGTAATATCCCATTAAATTAACGTGGAGAAAAACAGAAAAGGGGTCGTGAGTTATAGGTAAAGAGCTTAGCTAAGCATTGCTAAGTAGAGAATGTTGCTAATATAGTGCAGAGAGGGACGAAATTTGCCACCTCATTACTATGCCAAAGCATGATTCCACAGCTTATCATGGCTAACAGCGAATACAACACACAACCGTAACACGCAATTTTTAAACAGTAATAACACACAATTTACTTATTTTGAATCTGCAAAAAGTAAAAATTTCGTGCTCTCGCGTGGAACTCGCATGTGAAAAGTCTTAAGTTCAAATATATTTTTTTCGATAGTTTTAATTTGATAAAATTTGTAATTCATCTCCAAGATTCTCTCTGTTACTCGGAAAAACTGCACTTAAACTAGCGTGAAATATTTTCAAAATCCTATAGAACAATGTGCATGCGCCAGAGTTTATAGAGCAAGCGATATCCCACAATCGAACCACATATCGATTGTCATCCTCGATTATTATCCGTCGCTATGAAATTTAAATGACCAATATTTGTAATAAATCCCCAAATCTATGTTAAAAAATATATTAATAATATTAAAATTACCAAACGTTTATTAAAAATGGGTGTTTTCTTTATGTAATTGTAATGTTAATGTTTTTAGTGTATAATGCTATTGTGTTATTATTTAATTGTAATATTATTATTGTGTTTTCTTTATGTAATTGTAATGTTATTGCTATTGTGTTATTACTTAATTGTAATACTATTGTGTTTTCTTTATGTAATTGTAATGTTAATGTTTTTAGTGTATAATGCTATTGTGTTATTATTTAATTGTAATATTTTTATTGTGTTTTCTTTATGTAATTGTAATGTTATTGCTGTTTTGTTTATTTTTCTTTACACTAGTACCAATTATTACTATATTGTAACGGACTGTCAACAGCACGTACGGCTTACTGCCCGTGCGACCCATATTTGTAAATAATATTGTAAATATCTTACTTTTTTGTCTAATAAAGTCCTACTACTACTACTACTACTACTTATCACTCCCTAACGCTGATCCAACCAGCGATAACCCAAAACAGCGATAGAAAAATCACAGACTAAGTAATATACTCTGTGGAGAAAATAGCAGTTTGCATCACAATATTGTCTAACAGTGTCATAATATTGTGATTTGCATATTTAAATAAATACTTCAAAATTGTCTAATAATGTTATAAAAATTGTTTGAAAAAGTTTGTAAATACAGAAGAAGAGCTATAGTTTACAATATAACTGAAAAATCAAGCGCTAGTAGAAGTGCAGTTGAGCCTATTACTCCTTTAACTTCAAATGAGATGTAACGTTCTTGGTGTTAATCACCGAATATAAACTTTTCATGTTTCTATCCGGGATAAGAATGATGGAATTTTTTGGGTAAAAAAAATAACAATCACCTATTTCAGAGATGTATGAAAATTAAAAAATAGAACTACAAATATGCAAAAAAAACATGTTTTTCTTCATTTATGACAACTAACGAAATACTTTGTAACTGAATTTTGTATCGTTAGATCACGTGATTTTTTTGGATAATATTGTTTCAAAAATTAATATCAAATTACGTATTACATAATGACAAATTGCATGTTAAACTATTAAAATTTTTATACGTCAAAACTATAAGCAGTATATAAAGTAACACAGTTTTTAATCAAGTTTGGGTGCGATATGGAATCACAAAATTATCTGCTTGTATTTTCGGTTATTGCAATAATGTTTAACTTAAATTACATATTTTGTAGATGATTTAGGGTTTACCTTTGTAAACGTTGATAACACTGGTCAACACGATTTTTGTCTCATTTGTACCAATAGTTGTACTTAATGCATTTTTATCGTGTTTTCAAATATATATTCGGAATACCTCCATCGCCCATTGTTTTTTATTTCAATTTCAATTAATGGAATTAAATAATTATTTTTAATAAACGTTTTTTTGTCAATTTGTCCATTGTAAAATAAAACCAAATGAGCTAACTCAGGAGATTTCAGCTATGGAAAACATATATCAAGGCAAATAGAACCCTAGAATGATAGCCGATTATTGTTGGAACATCAAGAGGGATGCTCCACAGGCGAAATATAGCAAAAATCGTCATTTCTTACTTTCTAGGTGAGTCTGAATGTTCGAATATTGTGTAGTTACGAATGTAGAGAATATTAAAGTGTTTGTAATTATAAATTCCTGTCTCTCGGAAACCTTGCGTGATGGAGAAAAACCGGTATCATATTTTAATTCAGGAGAAAAAATACATATATTTTCTTTCTGAGACAAAAAAAAAGTTTCTTTTTTGTTGTTCAGTGTAATCAGTTATTTACTATGTTTGTTGGATTATATATTGTAATTAAAGTTCTTTATTTACCAATATGATCTTTAGAAAACAAAATTTCTGATTATAAGTCAAGATGGATACAACATGTTCATCGAATGGAAGATCACAGAATACCCAAACTAATGTTAAGATATCAACCTGCAGGAAGAAGAAGACCAGGACGTCCACTCAAAAGACTTCTGGATGGTGTTTCTCTTGAGGCCGAAACAGGTCAACAAATGGCCTAAATTCGTGAATGTACTATGATGATGATGATATTTATCAATATGCTTTGGAATTGAGCTGACCACTGATTCAGGGACCCACTATAAATTTTATAAACCTATACACTATACCAAAGGAACAAGGTGATTCATTTTCCTGACAATCCCTAATTCAATTCTATATTTGGTTTGTCCATTTTAAATATAAAATAATGCTAGTTGTATACATATTCCATTTTATAATTTATAGAATGTTAATCCGCCAAAACGAATATCTGTGAGTTTACAAAATTAGTATAAATAACGGCATTTATTATTACATACAACTTTCCTCATTAGGTACTTCCACTTTGTATTTGTATTTATTTATTTTAGATTTAGATTTAGATTTATTTATTTAGCCTGGTGGAGTTAAGGCCATGTGGCCTTCTCTTCCACTCACCAGGGCAAACATATATTACATCAGAATATAACAATCACAATGAACTCTAATATTAAATACTAAATAAAAATGTGATCAAAAAGATAATATCTATTATATTACGATCTATAATACAACCAGTTAATGTTAGTTAAAATTGAGACTAAAACTAATAATAAAATGTATACAAGCAAGACATATTAAATTGTCCCTCTCTACTGTATATATATATAAAACAAAGAAAAATAATGAGATATAGAAAACTAATTTTACGTTTGTACAATATTTAAAACAAAACAAAAGAAAATATTTGTTAATCTTAATATTATTTTCATAGATAATTAAATTTATTAATTGTTATAAGAATACTATCAGTGAGGTGTATAAGTTAGTTTGTTATGAAATAATTATTTTGTTTGTTTTTGAAGGATGTTATAGTTTGACAGTCTCTGACATAGGACGGAAGGGAATTCCATGTTTTGGTAAGTGAGACCGTAAAAGATGAATAATATACAGTGTGATGAGGAGGGATATAAAGACAATGTGAGGATTGCCTCAAGGACAAAGTGATACAGACATTTAATTATTGGAATTGATGAAATACATTTTGTAAACACATTTTAAAAAAATTCAAATTGTAGGTCTAATTGAAGTATACAAGCTATATACTTATACATAAACATTTGTATACCATGTATAAAATACTTTCTCGTTTATCGTAATATGCTATTTTTATAAAAGAGGGGGAAAAAATGAAACCCAAAAGTACACATTGCGTCTCATGATGTAGAGTATATTCAAGAGACGAAAACCTAGGGACTTCATTAATAAAACTTGTCTGAAGGCAGGATTCAAGGCACGGTCGCAATATAAGACGTCATTAAACATTACGCTATACAAACAAGGTCTGGTCCCTTGTGGCGCTGCTAGTAAAATTGAAAACCAGTTCCTCCACAATATTCCTAGACTATCGTATTATATTTTTCTTATTTTAATAGACACGACTTTGAAAGTTCACAACTAAATTTCAAATAAACAGCGAACATTAAACATATTAACACTGTAAGTTTAAATAATTTATTATACCTAATAAAATAAAAAAACCGACTTACCGCTTGAATTGAGATATATCATCTTAATTTTATTATATTCTATGTTTTTGTTAGTATTAGCTAGTATTAGATTACATCATCATTGTATTTTGTTTAGTCTGTATTTTAATAATATCTTAAAATTGTAATATGTACGTAATTTTTGTATAAATTTACTATTCGCTGGTTGAGTGGAAGAGAAGGCCTTATGGCCTTAACTCTGCCAGCTAAAATAAATCATTATTATTATTATTATTATTATTATTATTATTATTATTATTATTATTATTATTATTATATATGACTTGGGATACGGATACCAGTATTTGCGACTAAGGATTTTGTCCAGGTTTCTTTAATCAATGCCATAAAATCTGAATATTTGCTGCACAATGTTTCATAATATCTATTTTGTTAATAATTAAATAAAAATAAAACTTACTGTTTTCTTTGATGTTCATATTTATTAAGATATAATTCAGTGACAGCTGTTTCGGTACACTGTACCTTCTTCAGACATGTTAACAAATTACGAATTGTGTTATTATAGTATATATCAACTGATCTAAGCAACAATACAGCAATAATTTATTTAAATTTTTTAATTTAACAAAGGCGATTCATTGAAATCAAGTTGAGAATTTTATAATTTATTACTACTTTTCAATTTATTTATTTCTACAGCCTCCAAAAGGTCCAACTTCTTACCCTTATCACAAATATGTAAAATTTCAGAATTTGGGTCGAAAGAATGATTAAATTGGAATAGAGGTTAGCATATTTTGAATTTTCTAAATTTCTGTTATATGCTCTCATGTGTTCCTTTATCCGAGAGATAAAAGGTCTACCAATTTGTCCTAAATAGACATTGTTACATGTGCCACACTTCAATGTATATACACCTAATCATTTTTCTTTTTTTATTTTGGTTTTATTGTTTTTTATTATATTTTGTAAAGTTTTATTAGTTTTCAATACCACATTAATGTTCAACTTTTTAAAGCGTTTAGATATTTTATTTGAACGTGGGCCTATGTATAACATTATGACACATTTCTTTATGCTTTCCTTGGATGAAGGAAAAACTTTGTTAATTACCTTTTTGTAATCAATTTTCTTAATTAAATATTCTATAATTTTAGGGTCGTAGTTATTATTAATAGCTAATTGTTTAATAATATTCAATTCACTGCAATCATAGCATTTTCATACTATGCCTTGCAGCTTTACTAGGGAATTATAGGTGTGGTAGCTTCCTGTTGCTTTCCACAACGGTGAAGGATGATTATGATAATGATAAGGAAGATGATGATGGCCGGATGATTTTCGGGGACCGTTGTGCCCTAGGCTTCCTGACGTTTGTGTTACAGGTGAGGAAAAACCCCGAAAAAACCACCCAGGAGTCTGCCCCGACCGGGAATCGAACCCGGGCCCGCTGCGTGATAAGGCAGCACGCTACCTCGAGACCACAGCGGTGGACTAGATATAATATAAACTATCGAACCCGTAGGTTCATGGCCGCGCGGACATAAGCTCTCCATACATCACTATCCTGAGCTAATATTCTCCAATCATTCTCTCTTTAATCTGCTTCCCTCAAATCACAGTTAGTTATTTTCCCACCTCATTCTTGGTCTATCAACTGATCGTTTTCCTTCTGATTTCACTACAAGAAGCTTACATGCAGGGATGATATCATATAGATAGCGTTTATAAGTTATAGGTTCTCCCTGAATAAAACTACATTTTCAAGATACATGACGAGAAAAAATCGGGAGACGCTCATTAAAAAAAAAACATGAAAACAGAGACTTGGTAAACGAAATCTAAATTGACATTTTTGTCTGAAGCAGGATTAGGTTGTCCACCGCTGTGGTCTCGAGGTAGCGTGCTGCCTTGTCATGCAGCGGGCCCGGTCGGGGCAGTTTTTCTAGGTGAGGTTTCTATCGGGGTTTTTCCTCGCCTGTAAGACAAATGTCAGGAAAACTTTAAGGTCCAAACGGTCCCCGAAATCATATGGCCATCAACACCACCACCATCATCATCATCATCCTTCACCGGTGTGGAAAGCAACGGGAAGCTACCACACCTGCAATTCCCTAGCAAATCTACAAGCATAGCATGAAAATGCAATGATTGCAGTGAAGGACCTGCCTTCGGGCAGAATTACTATGGATGGATGGATTAGGTTCTAAGTAGAGTAATTGTATATTTCAATCTGTTCTTAAAGGCTGATTAGCCCGAGTTGAGGTTCGTCCCCCCCTCCCTTTCTTTTCGTTGTATTATGTGAAATAATTATACTGGCCAATATAGTTTTTTTTTCAGTAAAAAAATGAGCACTAGCTCTAATACCTATTTGTACAGAATATTAATACACATTCCGAATTCTTCAATTAGAAATATAATACATAAAATCTCTGAGGTGTTCCTTGTATCTTATGTTGAAGTTTCCATTTGTGCTGTCTATATAAAACTTATTGCAATCTTTACATGTCAGTTTCTAAACTCTTCCCTAGTAAAGCTTACAATGTATATAGAGAAAGATTTGCGTTTAGATCGGTACTTGCTCAGGTAGCTCAGTTGGTAGAGCACTTGGTCTAGAGAACCAAGGGTCCCGGGTTCAAGTCCCGGTCTGAGCGTATAATTTTTCTCTTCAAATATGATTTATCCATCATTGAGATGTACGAAATCAATAATAAAAAAATCTCTTACTATTGATGATGGAAGTTAACTTCCGAAAGGCCTCCAATTAATAATATTTCACATACATTATTTTAACAACGTTGGGGACGACGGTACCTACCAATAGGTACATTTTAAATTTTAATTTTTATCTTAAATATATTATTATGTAATTAAGGATATTACATAGCAGATTTAATTCCCTTACTTAAATAGTTATTATTCAATAAACATAATCAATGTAGTATAAAATAAGGCTCAACTGCACTTCTACTAGCACTTGATTTTTCACTTATATTGTTGAAAAAACTATAGCTCTTCTTCTATATTTACTAACATTATTTAATATTTTAAACTTTTTCAAACAATTTTTATAACATTATTAGACAATTTTGAAGTATTTATTTAAATACGCAAATGACAATATTATGACACTGTTAGACAATATTGTGATGCTAACTGCTATTTTCTCCACAGAGTATGTTATTTAGTCTATGATTTTTCTATCGCTGTTTAGAGTTATCGCTGGTTGGATCAGCGTTAGGGAGTGATAAGTAAGTGTGCACCCATTTTTAATAAACGTTTGGTAATTTTAATATTATTAATATATTTTTTTTAACATAGATATGAGAATTTATTGCAAATATTGGCCATTTAAATTTCATAGCGAGCGATAGTAATCGAGGACGATAATCGATATGTGGTTCGATTGTGGGTTGTCGCTGGCTCTATAAACTCTGGCGCATGCGCACTGTTGTTCTATAGGACTTTGAAAATATTTCACGCTAGTTTAAGTGCAGTTTTTCCTAAAATAATTTTGAATTAATACATATTTGTGATATGGTCAAGTATTATAACACCTAAATGCTATATACATAAAGAGAAACTGAAATCGCTTGCATTTAAGGAGTAGAACAAATCTTCACGTTTCTAATATCGCTAAAAGTTGTAAATGAACATATTTGATATTCTGTATTTGTAAAATCGTTTAGTATTTCATACATTTCACAATACATTTTGATTATTAATAATAACGTGAAACATTCCAATAGATCCTCGATTCTACATCACGTCATTTATGAAACAATATCCGGAATACGCTTTCTGCTCCAAGAATTATAATTTATTTATTTTATATGTGTATCAGGTAGTTATGTCATCAAAATAAAACGAGAATAGGAAATTAAAATGTTATTCAAAACCTGTAATGAATCATAAATGAGTTTAAAATAAAAGAAATGTATTATTAACTTGATGTGAAATAAATATCCGAGACCGCTCACAAAATATATTCGATTTATTTATACGTATAATCCATTTACGTTCCATTTATCAGAAAACTCATGTTTCACAATGTGCTAGATCGGTTTTTAAGTATCTCCATTAATGTTTACATATCTAGAACATGTGTGAAAATACGGAATACTGAACAGAAAACCTTGATTCGTAATTAAATCACAATTATATTTATTTCAGTTTTATTTTATTTAACCTGGTGGATTTAAGGCTATGTGGCCTTGTCTTCCACTCACGAGAACAAATATATGTACTACATCAGAATATAACAATCATAATTAACTCTAATATTAAATACTAAATGAAGATTTGATCAATAAGAAAATATATATTATATTACGATCTAAAATACAACCAGTTAATGATAGTTATGATTACCTTATTATTTATCACACCGCTTCACTAGACTCTCTGATACACACAAATTATATACCCGATCTCTTGAGCACAGTGTCCTTTATATCCCTCCTCATCACACTACCTATTATTCGAAATATTTTACAATTTCTCTTGCTAGAACATGGAATTCCCCTTCCACCTTATGTCAGAGACTGCCAAACTTTACCATCTTTCAGAAACAAATTGAAAATAAAATTATTAACAGAAACAACTCACTAATATTACTTTTTAAAAATTGATAATTTGTTTTTTTCATTATTTAATAAAAAATCGTTTTAAGATTTGTAAATATATTTACCTAATATCTTGTACAATAAGCGATAGATTAACTCATCATAGTTTATTACTTTCTTTGTAGTTTTTTCTTTCTTTTCTTTTTATGTATAGTAGATTCGAGCTGTTATTCCTTTCTGTATTCATTCTATCATTAATTTAAATTTAATTGTATTTAATTTTATTGTATTATTAGACATTATTTTCATTATTATTCAATTTGACAGATAATTAATTGCTTAGCATGACTATTATTGTAATTTTTTGTATTTATATGTAACATATGTTTGTCCTGGTGAGTGGAAGAGAAGGCCATATGGCCTTAACTCCACCAGACTAAATAAATATATTTCTATTTCTAAACGTAATAATGAAATGTATTCAAGCAAGATATATTAACTTGTTGGTAGACTGTATCTGGATAATTTATATAAAAAAACAAAAAAAAAAATATGAAAGGGGAATTGGTAGCAAACTAATTTTACTGTTATAACAATATTTAAGAAAATGAAAAATTTGATTATCTTAATATTATTTTCATACATAATTTAATGTATTAATTGTTAAAATAATGCTATCAATGAGGTGTATAAGTTAATATTTATTAACCCTTAAATTGGCAAAACACAAATTTGTTCTGTTACTTATTTGAATGTGGCGGACCGCAGTGAAAACGGAATCTTGTATAACGGTTATTATTAGGTGTATTGTATAATTAGACACATGTTTAAGTGGTTTCTTTTTGTTCGTTTTCTTCTGATTTATTTAAAATATTAAATTAATTGAACCAACTGATGTATCCAAAAGGATACATTACGAATTTAAGGGTTAATAATTATTTTGTTTGTTTTTGAACGATGTTATATGTAGGCCTATATTAAAATATTCGTCATCAATCTGCCCGTAAAAAGTAAAATTGAAGTCAATTTATAACACCAAAGTGTCGTAAAAATCCGGTACTTTCAAAATCTGTTGTAACAATTGCAAAACATGTTAGATGGGCAAGCAAAAAAAAATATACTGAATTCAAAATTAAGGATTATTAAAGGAACATTAATTAATTTTCAATAGAAGAAAAATACGTAGTAGCAACACATCATTGGATTCATTAGTAGAGAATATAAAATAATTAAATTGACGAAAATATAATTTCTGGAGCAGGTCTTTAAATGTGTCTTACTAGAGTGAAAACAAAATCAGGAAGTTTTTACTGTATTTTATGTAATTCATCAAACATCTCTACTAATTACACTTGTCAACATGATTTTTGTCTCATGAGTATCAATAGTTGTACTTGATGCAGTTTTTTATCGTGTTTTCAAATATGTATTCGGAATTTCTCCATCTCCCACAGATTTGTTGTATTCCAATTTCTAATAATGGATTTAAATTATTATTTTTTAATAAACGTTTTTTCGTCCATTTGTCCATTGTAAAATAAAACCGAATGAGCTAACTCAAATGGTTTCAGCTGTGGAAAAGAGGTATCAAGGCGAATGGAATCCTAATATGCTGGCCGATTATTGTTGGACAATCAAGCGGGGTGCTCCACAGGCGAAATGTAGCAGAAAATCGCCATTTCTTACTTTCTAGGTGAGTCCGAATGTTCGAATATTGTGTAGTTATGAATGTAGAAAATATTAAAGTATTTGAAATTTGAAATGCCTCTCTCTCGGAAACCTTGCGTGATGGAGAAAACTCGGTATCATATTTGAATTCAGGAGAACACATAGTATCAGAATCACGTATATTTGTTTCTAAGACATAAAAAGTTTCTTTTTTGTTGCCCAGTGTTATTCGTTCTACTGTTTTATTGAAAATATTAAATGAATTAAAGCAATATATCTTATTAGATAAATAACCAATTTAAGAGTTAATCACTTGATATTTATTGATCATTTAGTTGGCATATTATTAGGAAAAATGCGAAAAAAGTACACACACATTATATTAAATAACATAAGCAACTTAGGCTTGAAGTAAATTCCAATAAACTTAAGTATGTAATCACACATGGAAATACACTACAATATAGAAATCGACACTTAACAAAAATTATTGGACATTTTGGAGAAATGGATGGAACCGAATGCCTAGGAACAAAAATTACTAACAGGAATAAGGTGCAAAAAGAAATGAAAAAAGAACAAAACAAGAAATGATACTAGATTGAAGTTTTATAAAACATTGGGAGTTACTGCATTACTTTATGGGAGTGAAACTTGGGCAATCGCCAAGAAAATACAAAGTACGAGGGTCATACTGAAAGTCATGAGCAACATTTTTTTAAACAATCATAATATTTATTTTAGACAAACCAAGTACACCATGTTAATCTACAGACCTTTGTGCTACTTTTCAACATAGTCTCCATTTCTTTGCACACATTTTGTCCAGCGTTCTACAAGCTTGAAAATTCCCTTATGATAGAAGTCCGTTCCAGCTGCTCGAAGACACTGACGCATTGCTTTCCGAATATCCTCCAGCGTCTCGTAGCATTGGCCTCTCATCTGCTCCTTCACAGAACCTAAAAGATGGTAGTCGGAGGGTGCCAAATCAGGACTATAGGGAGGATGTGGAAGAGTTTCCCACCCAAATGTCCTGATCTTCTCCACAGTGGCACGAGCAGTGTGAGGACGCGCGTTATCGTGTTGCAAAATGATCTTCCTTCCAGGGCGTTTGTCGTGCAATGCACGACGGAGCTTCACAAGTGTCTGGATATAGTGGGCAGCATTTATGGTTTGTCCAGGTTCAAGAAATTCAACCAGAATGCAATCTTGCGCATCCCAGAAGACGCTGCCCATAACTTTCCCAACAGATTGCACTGTCTTCGCTTTTTTCTTTGATGGCGAATTCAAGAGGTGCCATTCCATATTCTGGCGTTTTGTTTCAGGCTCGTAGCGATGAAACCAGCTTTCGTCACCTGTCACAATACTCATCAAAAAATCATCACCTTCATTTCGAAATCTCTGAAGAAGGTTATGGGTGATGGTTCTTCTCAGAAGTTTGTGGTCTTCACTCAATAAACGTGGAACCCAACGGGCACTAACTTTTCGGTAACCTAAGCTGTGAATCATTTCTTGCACTGCACTGTGTCCTACTGCAAGTTTTGTAGCGATTTCATTCACTGTGATACACCTGTCGTCTCTAATGAGTGCATCAACTCTTTCCTTGTTGTAATCTGTGGACGGAGAGCGTGGGCGACCGCTACGAGGCTCATCTTTGATACTCGTGTTCCCATCTTTAAAATGTTTCACCCATCTCCTAACACTGCTGGCACCCATGCAGGCATCTCCGTAAGCACATTGAAGTCTTTGATGAATATCAACAGCAGATTGTTCCTCTTTAACAAGGAATACAATGACAGCGCACTGTCGAAACGAAACATTGATGTCTGCCATTTTGGAAACACTGCGTGTGGTCACATGATAGAAGCTATGATGCCACAAAACGGCAATGTTGTGGTATAAAGTTTGTAGATTACAATCCTGCAGTTGTTTTGTTACATTGTTGAAATTTGAATTTTAACAATGGGTTGCTCACGACTTTCAGTATGACCCTCGTAGAATACAAAGCGCAGAAATGAACTTCCTTAGAAGAGCAAAAGGCTGCACAAGAATGGATCGGATAAAGAATGAAGATATAAGAACAGAGTTAAATATATATCCATTAAATGATAAAATCAAAGAATATAGAGAAAAATGGTTTAGACATGTAGAAATAATGAACGTAACAAGATGACCAAAAGCAGCATTTAACTACAAGCCAAGAGGTTCAAGGAATGTAGGTCAGCGAAAAGATGGACAGAACAACTGTGAGGCGGAACAGGTAATTTGCGTAGCCCCGTGAAGTGAAGAAAAGAAGAAGAAGAAGAAATGAAACGTAAGATAAACTCTGGAAAAGCATTACATTAATCATTAAAGGGGCATTTATTATCCCCACTTCTATAAGAACATTAAAATAAATAGATAAATCGTTATTTTTTCAAATATATTATATTTAAACTAAAATATAAAACGGTTATTCTTACAAATATATGGTTCCGACACATTGTCGCTTATTAAGGGAGGTGAAAATAATACAAGTAATTAAGAATAAATTTAATAAAAACAATTGGAGAAAAGAGAAACGATCTGTAAGGAAATTAGTTTGGTCAAATAACTCCTACAACAGAGTATCGTTTTAAAACGTGGGGACGTATGAATGTAGAGAGGAAGAGCGACTAATAGACGGGTGAATGGAGGAAACTATTTAATTGAACTGCATGATATTAATTGGAAGCCACATATAATAAGAGTAGGCCTAATTACCTCTCAAGAACTGTGACCGGCGGGGCATGTGGAACAAGTGGTCAATGAAAGTTGGGCAATGGTATTCTTGTAGGTAAGCTAGAAGAAAAGGACCCAGAAGAAAGACAAAGAATGAGATTGAAAATATTAATTAGGCTTTGAGGAGAAAGAATGATTGGAAAATAGTGCCTCAGGACAGGAATATGTTGAGAGCTTAGGTTCGAGACTGCTACTGAGTAAACGAGCAAGTGAATTAATTTGTTAGTGTAGTATTATCCTGATACATTAATGTAACAAATAGGTATGACGTCAGAGCAAGTAGAATTTATTTAAATAACTAAACTCTGGTTTAAATACAGAACGTCTAATCTTCTGTTATCGATTCAAACTAATTTTATTTACATCATATATCATTGTTCTTTTTTAAGTCCTTGACATTTTCTCCCCCCCCCCAGGAGCTATCACCTTGACGTGGTGGGGGGGCGCTTAGTACCCGATGAACCAGACGACTCTACTGGGGAAGATTGACTTAGGTTAATATTGCTGGTGGGTAAGAGGCGAGGGGAACTAAGTATAGCTCACAACGAAGGAATGGTGTCTGTATCCATATTGGGCGGCCACATCTTCGTCAAGTCTTCAACGGTCAACAGGGCGACAAGGAATAGCACAGCTAAACTTGTAGGGCTTGAAGAGCGGAAGAAGCAGCCCTCTCTTGGGGGGTGGATACCCAAAGGAGCATGTTTGGAGGCTCAGAGGAAGCAGCCCTTCCACCATCCTTGTTCTGCGAAGCGCTCGTAACGCTTCCAGGAGACATTTATCTTACTGAGAAGCTTCATGGAAATCAGCCGGATTGTCATAATTGACTCTGAAATAAATAAATTTCAGACGGTGTGTGGAACAATACAGAGAACATTCAAAAATAAAATTAGAGAAGAAACCAAGATAAAAATATATAATGTTATGGCGGTTCCCACAATATTGTATGGATGTGAAACTTGGGCTCCAGTGAAAAGACAGAAGGATAGAATACAGACGGCAGAGATGAGGTTCCTAAGACAAGTAAAAGGATGTACAAGACTTGATAGAATAAGAAATGAGGATATAAGAGAAGAATTGAAAGTACAGCCTTTATTGGATAAAGTCACGAATTACAGACAGAAATGGATTGATCACATGAATGGAATGAGTAAGTAGAGATATCCATTGTTAGCAAGAAATTATCAAGCAAGAGGAAGGCGTGATGTTGGAAGACCTAGAAGACGTTGGGCTGATGCATTATGAAGTCGGAACGGGCAATTGCCTAATCCCTGGAGTGATGATGATGATGATGATGATGATGATGATGATGACATTTTCTCAGAATGTTTTATTAATTGATATTAAATTGAATAATTTGTAATCTACATTTTCACAGTGATAATTTTTCCGTCTAGCGCAACTAAATTGTCTTCATTCTCTAGAACAGAAAATCCCTCTTTCCCTTCCCTGTTTGAACCCATCAAGCGTATTTTATCACTGAATTGTGTTGCAGTCTCGGCGAGTGCAGGTATTCAAATGGAAACAAACAATGATGGATTCTATTTCATGTCCACATACTAATCCGAAATAAATTTTGAACAATATATATGATAACAGTTTTTTATTCCGCGATTTCCACAAGAACTGCAATTTTTATGGAAGAGGTGGCTGAATTCAAATACCTAGCAACAATAATAACAAACAGGAATGAAGTGTACAAAGAAATTAAACAATTTTGGAAATGTATGCTATTCTTTCTCTCTCTCTCTCTCTCTCTCTCTCTCTCTTCTCTATATATATATATATATATATATATATATATATATATATATATCTGTCTATCTCTCTCTCTCTCTAAAAAAACTTAAAATATATAAAACTGCTCTTCGCCCATTTATATGGATTCGAAATCTGCACTCTTACTTTAAGGGAAGAGAAAACAGTACGACTACTTGAGAATAAAGTTCTTAAGGAAAATTTGGAAGAAATGAGATATACAGACAGGCGAATGGAGAAAACTTCAATGACAGTGAGCAACATGATCCTTATAGAAACCCAGAGATAATAAGAACAGGCAAGTCTTTTATATTACAATGGCTGTATCCAGAAAATGAAGAAAATAAAAGCAGCAGAGAGTAATTAGGGACAAGAGCAGACCTGGGGATATGGACATTAAGCCCGAGGAAACCCAGGGGGATGGTGGTGGGGCTCTTTATTATTATTATTATTATTATTATTATTATTATTATTATTATTATTATTATTATTATCAGCATCATCTTCACTTCAGGGTTTAGGCGATTCACCTGTTCCGAATTCACAATGATTCCTTCCATCTCTTCCTAGTTCTTCGTATATCTCTTAATCTTTTTGGTTTATAATGATATGCTATCTTGGGCAATCTTGTTTCTTCCATTCTCTGAATATCCTGTTCCCCCATCCGACGCGGTGTTGTTGAATTCTATCATTTATTGAATATATTTCTAATTGTCTTCATATTTCTTCATTTCTTATGTGTTGAAATCTTTTGCATCTGTTGGTCCTTCATAGAAAGGTCATTTCTGCCCTTTGTATTCTACTCCAACTCCTCTTATTTGTTACCCAGGACTCACTACCGTATAAAATTGCCGGTAACGCCATTGTTTTGTATAACTTCAATCTTGTATCCTTCCTTGTTTTATGTTTTACTGTTCTATGAATAGTGACACATATCATTTAAAATGTTGATAATTTATTGTTTATATCATTTCTTGATCCATATCCAGATTATTATCATTATTATTATTATTATCATTATTATCATTATTGTCATTATTATCATTATTATTATCATTATTATCATCATTATTATTATCATCATCATCATCATTATTATCATCATCATCATTATTATTATTATCATCATCATCATTATTATCATCATCATTATTATCATCATCATCATCATTATTATCATCATCATTATCATCAATATCATTATCATTAACATTATTATTATTATTATTATTATTATTATTATTATTATTATTATTATTATTATTATTATTATACGTACGACGAATGCAAGAAGAAAGATTACCCAGTAAAACATTGGAATGGTGTTCACCTGGAAGAAGGAGAAGAGGAAGACCTCGAAACTCGTGGATGCAGAAAATAAGAACAGGAATGAGAGCAAGAGGACTGGAGGACATGGATTGGATGGAGAGAGACGAGTGGAGAAGAAAAATAAAACTTTGGGCACAGAAAGATGTGTAAACATTAAAATTCTGTATATAAATAAATAATTTATTATTATTATTATTATTATTATTATTATTATTATTATTATTATTATTATTATTATTATTATTATTATTATTATTATTATTATTATTTGACGAAGACAATCAATAATTTATGCGCCACTATTGATGATTCTAAGCACCAATACTTGGGTGCAATATGTCTCTATATTTCAGTGACGGAAATAGGAATGGAGTTATTGATTTCACAACAAATTAGTGGTTTTATTATTGCTTCAATTATTGTTGTTATAGTCTACCAAATTCTGGGAAGTTTCTAGAATTCTGGATGCAGCCTATACTTTACAGTTCATGCGTTACAAATAGAAATATTAAATTCTGAAGAAAGTCGCTCTCTACCCTATCGTTATTTTTATTTTTTATTTGAATTATCTTTATGTTCGTAATGGAAATGCTGTTTATAACCTTACACGCTTGCGTAAGGTGTACAACAAACGCACGAGAGTGTAAAATCGTTTTGATTTCCATGGAAAGGAGATTTTTTAATAGAGAGAGAGATTTGTTTTAATCTTCTCGCAGATATTATAAATTCTGGGGATTTGAAATACAATAAACAAGAGAAAAGCGCAAACCAGTACTACTGAATTTTAATAATACATATATATATATATATATATATATATATATATGCAAGCAGACTCCATTTATATTTGCTCCGCAATTAGTGTTGGGGGAAGATTATAATGATTCAACACAACGAAACTAATTATTCCACCTCAGGAGATTTGTTGAAATGGTGTTTTTACTACTAAATATATCCACTAACGAAGGGATATTTTGGTTGTATAGAGCGTATCCTATTATACATGGTGTGTTTCAAAAGATGGTTTAAAACAGATGTCAGAACACACACAAGAGAAATAAGAATAATGTTTTCGTATATAAAACACTCCTGTGGATCCATGGCATCCTCTGCGTAAATAATAATAATCAACATCATCAATTGCAGGCATGGATTAGGCCATTGGCCTGTTCCGCTTCAGGATATAAATTGATCCCTCCATCTCTTCTTAGGTCTTCCTGGGTCTCTTCGCCCTGTGGGTCTGCAGTTCAATAGCTGCAGAGGTAGTCTATTGTTTGGCATTCTAACAAGGTGTTCATGCCAATTATTTTGATATTTTTGAATGGTTTCAGTTATTGATGGTGTGTTGAGAGCTTTGCGGATATTTTCATTACGCATGTGGTCATAAAGCGTAATAATAATAATAATAATTTTATTTATATATAGATTTTCCTATACAGAGACTTAGATCTGCTGAAATGAGATATCTTCGGAGGACTGCAGGATACACACTACTAGATCACAAGAAAAATGAAGACATCTTAGAAGAATTACACATGGAATCTTTAGAAAACAAAATTTCTGATTATAAGTCAAGATGGATACAACATGTTCATCGAATGGAAGATCACAGAATACCCAAACTAATGTTAAGATATCAACCTGCAGGAAGAAGAAGACCAGGACGTCCACTCAAAAGACTTCTGGATGGTGTTTCTCTTGAGGCCGAAACAGGTCAACAAATGGCCTAAATTCGTGAATGTACTATGATGATGATGATGATATAGATTTTCCATGTTTATACATCTTTTTGTGCCTATGGTTTAATTTTTCTTCTCCACTCCTCTCTATCCATCCACCCATTTCCTCCAGTCTTCTTGTTCTCTTTCCAGTTTTATTTCTTGCATCCAAGAGTTTCGAGGTCTTCCTTTCCTTCTTCTTCCAGGTGGACCCATAAGTTCATGAATTCCTGAGCTAATATTTTCCAATCATCCCCTGTGTAATCTACTTCCCTCAAAACATGGTTAATGTTATTCTCCCACCTCATTCACCAATGGGCGTTTTCCCACTGGTTTCCATACAAGACGCTTCCAAGCTCCTCTCTCATTCCTAATTCGTGGTATATTTGCCCTGCCCGTCGAAATCAACAAGACTTAACTATTTTTATTATATCTAGTTTCGTATAAAGATCATGTATCTCACTTATGTAGTCTTCTCCATTTGCCTGACTGTTCATATCTTTTTGGCCCAAACATTTTCCTGATAACTATATCCTCAAATCTTCTTTTTCTTCCCTTCCTGGTTTTGACATTAATTGCCTGTTCCGTCTTCAGTAATAAATCTACGACCATCTCTTCCGAGGACGTCAGACATCTCTTCTTCCTCTCGGAAAATAATGTAACATTTTATTTGGTAATCTACTTTCTTCCATTCTTTTTACATGTTCTTTCCACTGATTCTTATTGTTAAATATTTATTCTCAAATACTCGTAATATTTACTATCTTTCAGAAACAAATTGAAAATAAAATAAAACACAATGCATCTGCGGCAAAAGGAACCCTCAAGAAATTTTAACACCAATACCCACAAACTGGATACCCCTGACCACAGAAGAAGTTGGATATGCAATATGTAACTCCAAAAACAAGAAAGCAGCGGGTCCGGACGGAATATACAATGAATACATAAAAGACACGGCACATCTGTTAGACCAGTTTGGACAAAATTTACAACAACTGCATACAACAGCCTCCATACCTGAACAATGGAGAAAATCAATTGTCAAGGGTATTATTATAAAGGGAAGGAACCCGAAAGACCCCAACAAATATAGAGGTATCGCTCTGGAAAATTGTCCCTTCAAATTTTCACCAAATTAATAACAGGACGATAAGGGAGGAAATAGATGAGCATCTACCAGAAAATCATTTCGGGTTTAGAAAAGGAACGTCAACTCTAAACGCCATCGAACTCTTGTTGAAACATATTTGTGGAAGCATTAGAAGACAGAGCGAAATTTTATATACCGTCTTCATAGACTTCACGAAGGCCTTCGGATCTACTAGACAGGCAACTAGTGATAGAAAAAACTAAAGGAGGACACTAGGAAACAACAACACATGGACGAACCTCATCAATACACTGCTGAGCTGGAATGAAATATATTCTCAGATAACATCGTCATGTCAAAACCGGATCATTCAAACAAATGGAGTACTGCAGGGCGATCCACTTAGCCCCTTACTGTTTATACTAGCACACCGAAGAAATCCTTAGAATTACCCCAAAAAGATGGTATCTTCTCGTGCGCCTATGCGGACGACATCGTAATCGGTTCCAGAGACATAACAACACTTCAGGAAACAATACACGAAGTGGAAAAATGGTGCTCCCAAGAACAAGCTGGACATTAATATATCAAAAACGGACACAATGATCTTCAGAAACGGAGGACGAGCCGCCATAAATGAAGAGATATACATAAGGGAAACTAAACTGAAAATAGTACCAGACTTCAAATACCTAGGTATCACGCTACAAACAAGCGCAAAATGCTTCACAAAACATATTCACAGAAAAGACAACCCAGCAATAATGGCAATGCACGAAATAAGAAGAACATTAGATCTCTCACCTTAGAGACGGCAATGCTATTATTTAGAAGCAAAAAATTCTACCAATACTGACATAGGCATAGAAAACATATGGACAAAAAGACTTTAACAAGAAGAATCTTTCCTTTCCTCTCGTGAAAGGGGAAAGCGAGATATATAAAGGCAGTATTAGGATTGTCAAAAGTAACACATCAAGACTCGCATACCTACTGGCGAAGGAAACTTTCCTCATCGACGACCTCAGAACAAGCGTGCTCTTGCCAGCACCAGCGCATCTGAGCAGCTGCTAGCAACATTGAACAGAAAAAGGGAAGAAATAAATCCAGAATTCTACAGCACCGGGGCAATGGTGGACCGTGCGTGGACAAAAGAAAATTTCGAAATGAGACACGTCATCACTAGGTTGGCAAGTCCATGGATTCCACCACCTGATATGCAGCACACAAAAATTTCATGAAGCAAATATAGACTGTAAATGTACGCTATGCGAAAAATCGTGTGACCGATATCACATTGAGCTATGCACAAAAGAACAAAGACAATGTGTGAATATGCAAATATGTAAATTTAAATTGTATTCTACTTTAATCCTGGCTATTTGGCTGCAATAAAATTATTATTAATTGAAAATAAAATTACTAACAGAAACAACTCACTATTATTACTTTTTAAAAATCAATAATGTGTTTTTTTCATTATTTAATAAAATAGATTTAAGATTCATAAATATACAGCGTGATTCAAAATTGACTTTACAACTTTACAAGCTTATAGAAATTTATTTAGAAGACCCACAGAATTGGTTTAAATGTCATATGATAGCACAACTCATCACGTTTTCACCTATTCAGTCAACGTGGTTCAATGCGGCTTCCGTTGGTCATGCAGCAAACATCCAACCTGAAATCAATCTCCTCCCACACACGTTGCAGCATATCCGGCTTCAGTAACGCAGCTGCGGCGGTGATTCGGTTTCGGAGCTCAGCAAGATTGGCAGAGAGGGGCGGAACGTACACTTTATCTTTAAGGAACCTCCATAAGAAAAAGTCCAGTGGCGTTAAATCAGGAGACCGAGGTGGCCATGTTGTTGGTCCCCCACGACCAATCCACCTACCAGGAAACCTCATGTTCAGAAAATCACGGACGTCGATGAGGTAATGTGGAGGTTGAAATTGAATGTGTCCTTCTTGGTCGTCTGCATCTATCTGTGGGATAAGAAACTGTTGTAGCATATCCAGATAAATCGTACCGTTGATAGTTTTTTCTTGGAAAAAGAAGGGGTCGTACACTTTGGAATAACTAACAGAACAGCCAGTCCTAACAAATGTTTGGTGCCAAGAATAAATTGTTGGCCTGCTAGGAGGATCCTTACCATACTGGGTACGAAATCTACGCTGAACAATTGTCGCAGATTTAGTTTCTTCGAACAAAAACACACAACGAGCACGCTCGGCACCTGTGACAGCAGCCATTTTGATGTGAACTACGTTAGCGCACGCGGTGAGAGAACTAGGTACTATAAAAACTATGTTGGTGAAAACTTGATGAGTTGTGCTATCATATGACATTAAACCCAATTCTGTAGGTCTTCTAAATAAATTTCTATAAGCTTGTAAAGTTGTAAAGTCAATTTTGAATCACGGTGTATTTACCTAATGCCTTGTATAAAAAGCGATAAATTAATTCATTATAGTTTATTACTTTCTTTGTATTTCTTTTTCTTTCTTTTCTTTTTATGTATAATAGATTCGAGCTGTTATTCCTTTCTGTATTCATTCTATCATTAATTTAATTTTAATTGTATTTATTTTATTGTATCATTATACATTATTTTCATTATTATTCAATCTGACAGATAATTAATTGTTTAGTATGTCTTCTGAATTCCTACATTCCTACTTACCTGGCGTCCAGATTTGAGAAGCTATCCCCTTACCACAATATTGACATTAGGTCACAAGATAACAGTCTGCTAACAATCCCTCTTCATAACAGTTCCTCTTATTCTACTTCCTTCACAGAAGCCTCTGCCCGCTCCTGGAATCTCCTTCCTCAAGATATCAGGGGTTGCCGCACACTTGGCACCTTTAAGTAACGCTTATAGAGTTACCTGTTGTCTAATAATTAATGTTTCTCTATTTATTTAATTTTATACTATGTCATTAATCTTTTCCTCGTTTTTTATATATCTTGTACATATTAAATATTTAATTAATTTTTCTCCATTTATTTAATTTTATACTATGTCATTAATCTTTTCCTCGTTTTTTATATATCTTGTACATATTATATATTTAATTCATTAAATTTAGAGTAAATCAAAACACATTATAAATATTAATAGTATTGTATTCATAACTTGTAATCGTTTACATATATATATATATATATATATATATATATTAAGATGTAAGACTATTTTTCTGTATTTTTTAAACCTGGCTGAATGGTAGACAAGGTTTTAAGGCCTTAACTCTGTCATGTAAAATAAAGCTATTATTATTATTATTATTCTTATTATTATTATATTATTATAATTATTCTTATTATTATTATTATTATTATTATTATTATTATTATTATTAACATATGTTTGTCCTGGTGAGTGGAAGAGAAGGCCACATGGCCTTAACTCCTCTATCTCTATCTATCTATCTTCGGGTTTTTACAGCTGCTGCCGTCTTCCCGTGCCAAACCTCCAAAGCCTACGGTCTTGGGCATCTTCGATGCTTAGCCCTCTAGCTTGCATTACTGTCTTCATGTTTTCCTTCCATGTTAACCTTGGTCTTCCTCTTTTCTTCTTTCTGTTAGGATGCCATTCATATAGTTGCTTCGGCCATCGCTCATCTTCCATTCTTAAAACATGTCCTAACCACTTTAATTCCTTTTCCTCAATTCTTTCAATTATGCTTTCTTCTGCTTCCATTATGTTTCTAATTTCCTTATTTGTGACCCGTTCTAATTTAGACTGTGATGCTATGTAGGACGTTATCACACAAGTTCTCATCCCACATGACAAAAATAACCAGTGAAACTAAATTAAACAAAATATTTTCAAGCACTGCACTAAGTTATGAAAACTCGCTACACCTAAGAGGACTGAAAATATGTAAAACTGTTATTCTCCCAGTTATTTGAATGCAAATCATCGATTCTTAGTCTAAGGGAGGAGAAAATATAGAAAAGGATAGATTTATTTAGCCTGGTGGAGTTAAGGCTTTGATTGATTTGGACAGACCAAATCAATCAAAGCCTTAACTCCACCAGGCTAAATAAATCTATCCTATTCTATATTTTCTCCTCCCTTAGAGTAAGAATCGATGATTTGCATTCAAATAACTATGAGAATAACAGTTTTACATATTTTCAGTCCTCTTAGGTGTAGCGAGTTTTCATAACTTAGTGCAGTGCTTGAAAATATTTTGTTTAATTTAGTTTCACTGGTTATTTTTGTCATGTGGGATGAGAACTTGTGTGATAACGTCCTACATAGCATCGCAGTAATGTTAGCCACAAGAAGCACGTTCCCTACTTATCTTTCATGGCAAAATAAATGACCCTATAGGCGAGTAACTTAAACTTCCAATGGTCTTAAGAAAACAAACAAGGCACGAATAAAGAGGAAATAAAATTGTCTCTAACCTATTCCATTCTTTTAAGAATTCATGAAAGTGCTGATGAAACGGGAGGCAAGAAAATGGCGAACAGCAATTCGCCTGTAACTGTCCCAGCGGTGGGATGGGGCAGTCGTTCTACACGATTCTTAAGTTTCTTTAGTAATGGAAAGAGAGTTTAAAATAATGAGTATCGGAATTATTATTTTTAACGGGGAAAAAAGTTGAAACAATGCATCAAACAGCAGATTGAATTTTCTATTTCTGTCTCGCCCTTACTAAAACAAATTTGTTGGACTATAGTGAGTTCTGTCGTTCTTACAGCAATGGGAACTATGATTCAAAGTTCAATTTCCTAAATTTCGGGGCTGCCAACCTATAAAAAACTATATAAGTATACTGAATTATTACATAATATCTACCTCGTGCGGGAAGTAAAACCACTGCTCTTTATGTAATCTACGTATAATGTATATACAAAAATATATACAAGACGTAGTGTTAATATACATTATACGAAACAAATCACTGCATTTTAAATTAGCTAAACTTTATTTGAAACAATATAAAACAGAAGTCACCAATTAGATTACATGGAGATCCATTTTCTTCTTCTTCTTCGTCGGCTTTCCTCACGTATAGGTTTGCCATCTTCAGTTTCCATTTATGTCTATCATTCCAATCTCCCTCTTACAAATTCCTATCATCCATTACAGTTCTGACGTAGGTTTCCCATTTCCATCTTGGTCTGCCACGTTTATTTCTTCCAAGGGGTGACCACTAGTATATATTTTTTGGCCAACTTTCATTTTCCATTCTTTGTACATGGCCATATCATTTAAGCGTTTGATTTTCAATCTTCTTAACAACAGATGTGGTGACATTAATTTCTCTCCAAAGGAATTCATTTTTTTATTTTATTATGTCTTGTTTTTTGGAGGCTTCTTCTAAAATAATCAAATTCAACTGTTCTAATTTTATTTTGTTGTACTTCCGTCAAAGACCAAGTTTCACTTCCATATGATAAAATATTCTGTATTATGCTCTTATAAATTTTCATTTTAGTTTCCTTTGTGATATTTTTGTTCCAAATTATTCCATGTAATATTTTAGTTGCTTTTTGTGACATTGCAATTTTAGTCTGTACATCTCTCTCACTGGTACCTAGACTTGTAATTATTGACCCAAGATATTTAAAAAATTCACATTTTTTTTATTTTTCCTGCTTCGAGTATGAGGTCATCCACATCCTTTCCCAAACACATATATTTTGTTTTCTATAAATTTATATTCAGTCCCCATTTTTATACTCTTCCATTAGTTTATTTATCATATATTTCATATCATCTTCATCCCCTGCAAAAATTATTTGATCATCTGCAAACAACAATGAATGCCATACTTTTCCTCCTACAGGAATACTCATTTCAGTAAAATATGTCAGTATTGTAATATAAGCCCTACTCTTGTTTCTTATTTTAGATTCCATATCTATCTATCTACCTATCTACCTACGCTACTCTATCTCTCTCTGTAGCTACAACAAATATGTGTTTGACATTATCACGTAAAGTCAAAGGAATACCAAAACTATAGAAAGTCAATAAAGTATAAAATAAAGACATATATATATCAAAGCATAATGTCTACTATTAATAGTTGGCCGCATAACAGTTAAACGTTACGTCAAACTCTCAAAACGTACACAACAAAAAACGAGATTTCGAGGAAGAATGGAAGTTTCTGAAAGTAATTAATAAGGTATTTATGCGATTCCGGCAAACAAACGTGTCTCATGCGAAGAGAATATTTTAAGATTTTCAAAAGAAGTGACAACCTTCTTTGCTAGAATATTTTCCTCTAAAACCCTTGGTGCATACTTACTTACTTACTTACTTACTCACTGGCACTATCGAACCAGTAGGTTCATGGCCGTGCGGACATAAGCTCTCCATACATCCCTATCTTGAGCTAATGCTTCCAAATTATTCCCTGCATAATCTACTTCCCTCATATCATAGTTAATGTTATTCTCCCACCTCATTCTTGGTCTACCAACTGGGCGTTTTCCCTCTGGCTTTCCTACAAGAAGCTTCCATGCACGTCTTTTATTCCCCATACGTGGAAAATGTCCTTGCCCATCGCAGTCTACGAGACTTAACTGTTCTTATTATATCTGGCTTCCTATAAAGACCATGTAGTTCATTGTTATGTAAGTCTTCTCCATTCACCTATTTGTTCATCTCTCTTTGGTCCAAAAATTTTCCTAAGAACTTTATTCTCAAATACTTGTAATCTGCTTTCCTCCCTTAATGTAAGAGTCCATATTTCGCATCCTTATAATGTAACTGGTAGAATAATAGTTTTATATATTTTCAGTTTAACGTTTTTGAGAGGAGTTGTGGTGCATATCGAAACGAAAATATGCTAAATTCCTTCAGATTGTCCGTCATCTTCTTTCCTTTCAACGTAATACTCTAAACACATAAACTTAAAACAAACGATCTTCCTAAATATATAATAATAATAATAGGCCAGCATATTAGGATTCCATTTGCCTTAATATATCTTTTCCATAGCTGAAATCATTTGAGTTAGCTCATTTGGTTTTATTTTGCAATGGACAAATAGACAAAAAATCGTTTATTAAAAAAATAATTATTCAAATCCATTAATTGAAATGGAAATAAAAAAACTGTGGGTGATGGAGAAATTCCGAATACATATTTGAAAACACGATAAAAAACTGCATTAAGTACAACTATTGGTACTCATGAGACAAAAATAATGTTCACCAGTGTTAAGGTTCAGAAGTGCGCCGTCTTGGGTGTTTGAGCTCCATCCACAAGCCGCGCTTACACGCTTAGTCCAGTTGGATTAATGCTACGGTTTATTATACAGCGTGTCGCGCCCGACGTGACGCGAATTCGCGTTTCGCTCGGAGTGATGCTGGTTCCACATGGAGCGCATACGCTACAGCGCATATGTTTATGGAATTGTCGCCAGATGGCACCACATATATGGAAAATCAAAATGACCAACGTTCATAATAAATTTCCAAATGTGTTTACAAAAACTAATGTATACAAACCTGTCCCTGCATAACCTAATAAAATAAATTACTTACATACTATTTAGTAAACTGTAAACTAATCTGATGTACACTAAACTGACCCATCGGAATCTAATAAAATGAAGTGATTGAATATTTATTTCTTAAAATATGGTTTGGAATTAAATGCAAATGTTGGTAATTCACACATATGTCCTGCCATCTGGTGGATTTAATTTTATGAGCGTTCACGTATGCCAACTTCAATTCTAATAAAGAAGTTTGAAAATAAATTTGAGAGGAAAAGTCATAATTTGTGTACATTGATAAACATATTAAAATTCTTCATAAAAAAAGTTTCAAGTGTCGTTGCAAAACGATTAAAATAGTTCGAAATATTAGTAAAGACAGAAAAAGTACCTAGAGCAACAGCATCATATGAATGTTGTATGGAAAATCATAGAATAAATTATTCTTTAGTTCTTAAATAAACATATGGTTGATGAATATACCAAATTTTAGAATACTTCAGATTTTCGCCTGAGCAGTTTTATCAGGTTTTGAATTTAATAGAAGACGAAATTTATGCACATCCATGATACCCGAGATACAATATTTACAGCTTTTATTTATCTCTTGACTAAGTTCAAGCCACAATAACTTTTTTCTGTACATCTCTGTACTCCTTCATGCTCATATTGTAAAAAACATGTATAGATCTCGATGATTTGCAACAAAAAACTGTCTAACTTTCGTCGTTAAAATTGGAAAGTTATAAAACAAGTACTGTATTTCCGACATTTTGTTAACAAATCTTAGTTTGTTTTTAGCAATTACACCAATGAGTATGGGTAATATCTTCTATATTCTTTGTTTGCGCTGGCAAATTGCGTCCTGGATTCAAGAGATTCCAAAACACGACGCGACATGTCAGCGCAAATTTTTTTTGCGCCAGCAATTTGCGTTGTAGATAAACCACATCCATTTGAATATATGGGGAGCAATTTTTGCGCTGGCGCGTTGCGTCGTAGATAAACCACAGCATAATACATTTTGATGTAGATGCTGGATATCCGAGTAGAAGTCACCAAGCGGTCCCACCCAGAAAAAAAAACCCTTTCAGGTTAAGCTGATTGTGCGGAATTTTGAATTTGCAAAACGAATAAAAAAGTTATTAGTTAATTTAGAATTTTAAATTGAGGAATAATAATATGCTGATAGAGTCTAAGGAAACCACTCCGACATTTGTCTTGACGCTAGGGAAAACCACTCAAAAACCCTAGCAGAGGATGTATATAGTGAGTTTCAGATGTTTTTGCTGTAATAAAGGAGCTTTTGTTTGTCTGTCCATCTTGTGAAATTTATAATCAACCAAACGGATTTTTCACCTATACTTAAAAGCTTTTTTTTTTGCGCGATAGAGCGTTTTGTAACACTTACAGCAATGGCGACTATGATTGAAAGTTCAACTTCCTACATTTCGGGGTTGCCAAATTAAATTTGTCATTGAGTGAGAAGTGATATATTTAATATCGGGGTTGCCAACCTAAAGAACTACACTGTAATATTACATTTACACCTACGTGAGGGAAGTAAAACCACTTCCCTCTATGTATACTACGTACAATGCATATACAAAAATATCCAAAAGGTAGTGTTAATATACATTATACGAAACCAATCACTGTATTTTAAATGAAACGAACTTGATTCGAAACAATATAATACAATAAATCTGTACTTGCGGACCTGTTATCAATAATTGTTCTCAAGGCCTCCTGTTGTTTCAACTAATAAACATTGCCCACACTGATTATTTTGAAGATTTTCGGGCTGTAGGCCGTGGTCGTGAGGTTTGTAGTTCCCCGACGTTTCGCCAGAGACTGCGTCTGGCATCCTCAAGGGTTGTCTTCAGACTGGATATCGGTTGACTGCTACAGTCTCAAGACAACCCTTGAGGATGCCAGACGCAGTCTCTGGCGAAACGTCGGGGAACTACAAGCCTCACGACCACGGCCTACAGCCCGAAAATCTTCTTCAAGATCGTCATAGCAACTCCGGCCGTGAAAGTCTACGTGAATACATTGCCCACACTGTTAACGTTAGTCAATTGTTTATAATGAAGGCAAATATTTTTAACAGAGATGTTATTATTTTACTATTATTTAAAAACACCATCGCGCAAAAAAAAAATGAACAACGGAAGTTTGTGAAATGTTTTACAGTATCTCGGAAATTAAAAACCTCGCTATCGCTCGGTTTTAAACATTTTCCTCAATTGTGTAAAAACCACTTCTCAACCTCGCATCGTAATATGCTATTTAACCAAACATTTCAACGCATCTTTTCAGTAAGTTCTGTCAGTAATCGCGTAGATGAATTTTAAATAGAAACCTCCTTCCGATGCCTATTTGCCTTTACGTCAAGATCAATAACGAATTCTTCCGTAAAGTATGGAGGTATTAAAAGAATGTAAATGAGCAATCGAACTGCCAACTAATATTGTACCTTGAAGTAGCATATGGTTGTTATTGAAGAACAATATAGAACTTGGGCCTACAACTTTTATATGCTTTGTTGTGCGTATCGATTAAATTATTCAAAGGTCAAAGCATATGCAGTGAGTTACATATTAGGGAATTGCATTCGTGTCAATATTTGTTCACTGCTACATTGGAGCACATACCAATTGGAAGCATGCCGTGCGTTCCAATGATCACACAGTGGGGTGAGATTCAACATGCCTCAGCTTCCAAGAACGTTATATCCCCCGAACAATGGCCATTGTATGTAACACAAGCTTCCTTAAAGCTTAGATATACCTCAAATTTATTGATTTCGTATAAGAATTAATAGAGAGAGTATTAAAACTCTAAGTTCAGTTCCCATTTCATGTCAGTAAGTTAGAGAGCAATTTATGTCAATTTGGAATAGAATATCCGAATTGTGTGTACTTAAAACAATGCTAATTTGGAATTAATATGTCTATACAGAAACTCTAGTATCTGAGTTTACATTAATCTAGAAACTATTGTTGTATTAATTATTACTGTGTTTGTCGTGTGTTTATAATACACATTAGAAAAACACAAACCTGGAGCTCTTAAGGCGGGATATGAAAATAATATTAAAGCATCTGTAATTAATATAAAAGTAAAGTAAAGTGATCCCACAACAGGCCCGGAGACCCTTGGGGTAGTAGGAGGTTAAGGCTCCCACTTTTTCTAGACAATCGGCACTTTATGTCAGCCGGGTTGTCAGCCCTGCGTGACGGCCGCCTTTACCCCAGAACAAGCGTCTGGTACTCATTTTTGTTAGAGGCTGAGTCGACCCCAGGGCCATAGTGCCGCCAGAGGGTTAGGGTCAGTTTAAAAATCCTGACCCCAACGGGACTTGAACCCTCGACCCTCCGGCTTGTAGCTCAGTGCCTTAACCACTACGCTACGGCGTGCTGTAATTAATATATATTTTTTTAAATGTTTATCACAACAATAGAAAAATACAGAACAAACTGGAAAGAACACTTGACAAAGATGACTGAGAATAGAATACCAAAATCAGCATACAGCTATTCACCATGAGGAAGAAGAAGTTTGGGAAGACCAAAGAAAAGATGGAAAGAGCAGCAATTTGGAGCCGGAACAGGCTAGTAAATAAGCCTAAACCGTGAAGAAGAAGAAGAAGAAAAATGTTTATTTAATAAACCAATTACCTTCCTAGTGATAAAACCGTAAAACATGTATTTGATGTACCCAATTCACCAATTAAAAATTAGAAGAGTCAACATGTTTCAGCAGCGAATCTGTCATTTTCAAGAATGAATATCGACCAAAGGCAAACATGGTAAATGAATAAACAGAATTCAATTAAAAACTAACGACGTCAGATGACATAGCCAATTACACGTAAACTGTATGACGTAATGAAACTAATTCTCTTGTCTTTCAATTAAAGAAAAGAGGGCGCATTATGGAATATGACCCTTGTCTTTATTCATAATGTTGTTTTTATTTCTATAGAACCTTGGGCTGGTTCTTTCGGTCATTAATATAAAATTCCTTGACGTCCTTGAAAGTTTAGAAATCTATAAGAATAAAGACAAAATTATGAATAAAGACAAGAGTCCTAATTAATTGAAAGAAAAGATAATTAATTTTATTGTGTTATATAATTTACATGTAATTGACTATGTCATGTGACCTAGTTTGTTTTTAATTGGATTCTGTTTATTCATTTACCATGTTTGTCTTTAGTCGATATTTGATCTTGAAAATGACAGCCTCGCTGTAGAAACAAGTTGACTTTTAATTTTAATTGGTGAATTGGGTACATACATGTTTTAAAAATATTGTTTCTTTAACAGTAATATAAAATACTGATTAAGATATAATGTATCCTGATAATTAAATTACAACTCAACATTTACCTTTCCGACTGTTTTAATTAATGTTCCAAAAGTTTTGGAATTATTAATCAAGTTATGAAACCATCCCTTGTACAAAAAAACACCAGATTACGTTTATATAACACTTTGGCTAGACCAGTGTTGACCTATGGTAGTGAAGCATGGACACTAAAAAGACAACATGAAAGCAGAATAACGACTTGTGAAATGAGATTCATGAGCAGAACAGCGGGTTACACCAGATGGAATCGGAAAAGGAACACCGATATGTTAAAATAATTTAAGACTACGCCAATTTTGGAATATATTAAACAGTACCAACTAAATAGGAAACACCATCTTGAAACGATTAGTTCAAATCGGATCCCCAAAGCTGTTTATAATTATATACCAAGAGGACGAAGATCTCTGGGCCGTCCTATTAAACGCTGGAGGGAAAATTGTCTATAGGATCGTAACAGGCCTTGGCCTAATACTTGGAATGAAGAAGAAATTTGAAGTTAAAATTTCCTTCATTTGTCTTTAACTCTGTATCCCCATTAAACAATATATATATCGCTGTATCTATACATTTACTTTTATTGATAAGTTATATTTACTCCCAGCCCTAATTTCATATCGTTACCCAATATAATCTGCGTAGAATACAGTGGTAGTTAGCCGAAATTGAATTTCCTCACAGTTGATTTTTTTAGCATAATAACACTTTATTTTGCATACAATTTCACGTATTAAACAAGTAAGCACGTATCCACACTGGGAATAAGGTCAAACCATTTTCAAAAGTAATTTTCAGATAAACTTTGTCTACCAGTTAGCCAGTGAAGCACATTGGGGAATATCACACCTCTAACCTTCGTGTTTCTCATCTTCCTACCTGCATGAACAACTGACCTAACGGCATTCACAACTAGCATTCGTTTTAAAAATGTATACATTGTTTCAACTTCTCTAATAAGATCTACTTTTGAAAGAAACTAATTAAAATAGAAAATTGTAATTTCATTAGATCTGTCCGGCTGTTCGTAGTGAATAAATTATCAAAATTTCAAATTATATATGGCACCATTCGTAGAACATTAAAACATAAAACGAGGAAGGATACAAGATTGAAGTTCTACAAAACAATGGCAGGTCCTTCACTGCATTTTCATGCTATGCTTGCAGTTTTACTAGGGAATTGTAGGTGTGGTAACTTCCCGTTGCTTTCCACACCGGTGAAGGATGATGATGACTATTTAACTCATGCCCCAAATGGGAGTCATTGACCAATCACATTTCAATGATTTCTATTTTACAACCAATCAGAGTCGTGTTTCACCAAATATATATCAGTGTTATAATTACCATATTAAAGAAAGCTCCTCCTTACAATATTGCGTTCCTTTGGCAATAAATAGTATGATCTGGTTGCAGTGATAAACAAAAGAAGCAGTAGAAGCGTACCTATCGTTTCTCATTTGTTTTCAAACATCGCCGTTTACATTAAATATATAAATATTTTAAAATAACTATAGTTAAATAATGATTTGTGAGTAAACAGCTTAATTTTATTCGTTAAATAGTCCTAACAAATGCCACTCTTGATTTCCAAATTCTCTAGATAAATTCACTCCTCACTTCGTGAGTCGTGAATTTATCGATAATTTCGAAATCACTCGTGGCATTACTTATGATAATGATAATGGTAAGGATGATAATGATAAGGATGATGGCCATATGATTTCGGGGACCGTTTGGGCCTTAATGTTTTCCTGACATTTGTCTTACAGGTGAGGAAAAACCCCGATAAAAACCTCACCCAGAAAAACTGCCCCGACCGGGGATCGAACCCGGGCCCGCTGCGTGACAAGGCAGCACGCTACCTCGAGACCACAGCGGTGGACACTTTATACGGTAAGGTGTAGAATACAAATTGCAGAAATTATCTTTCTAAGAAGGACCAAAGGATGCACAAAATTGGACCACATAAGAAATGAAGAAGTAAGACGTGAATTAGAAATTTATTCAATAAATGATAGGATTCAACAACACCGCGTTGGCTTGGAACAGCATGTTCAGAGAATGGAAGAAACAATGTTTTCCAAGATAGCATATCATTATAAACCAAAAGGATTAAATAATATATTAAAACTAATACTTTTCTCTGAATAATCGCGCCGCACCACCGCCTGTCATTTTATGCAATAATGTGTGCTTCGATCTATAGTGTGTTGCGGAGCATTGTGAGTGCAGCACTTGGCTACCAAAAACATACTGCTTTCTTACTTCTATCTTTAGGGCTGGTTACACCAACTGTATTACGCCAGTTTCCCTGTGTATAATGTATAGCATAAACTGGCGTAATACAGTTACCTCTGTTGGTGAAACCGATCCTTAAAGTCAGAATCAGGATTTAATAAACTCAGATCATTACGTATTTTCAAATTAGCATTTAATTATCTCACAGTTCGATCACTATATATATTTTATTTATATACAGAATTTAAATGTTTAAACATATTTCTATGTCTACAGTTTTTTTTTCTTCTCCACTCGTCTCTCTCCATCCAATCCATGTCCTCCAGTCCTCTTGCTCTCATTCCAGTTCTTATTTCCTGCATCCACAACTTTCCAGGTCTTCCTCTCCCCCTTCTTCCAAATGGACACCATTCCAATGTTTTCCTGGGTAATCTTTCTTCTTGCATTCGTCGTACGTGCCCATACCAATTTAATTGCTTATACCGTATATAATCTACTATTGAATAACCAATATTCATTTTTTTTTCTTATGACAGTATTTCTTATTTTGTCTATTTTTGAACATATTGCTGCTCTCCTCAAGAAATCCATTTCCATCGACTATATATATTTGCAAATTCAATACAATAACTCGTAATCAATTGAAAGGGTATGACGTTGCAAATGGAAGACAGCCAAAAGTAGATTATTGCAACCATTATCAATACGTAACACTAAAACTAAGTCAGAGAATCGTACGAGACTATATATTTCACAAAGATTGTCAATTCATAGAGAACTGGCAAGACTCTACATACTATAGGTATATTCCTTTTCTATCTGAATAAAAATAGGGTACATGTACCTGATAGCTACATATTACATGTGTACATTTCCTTTAGAATTCAGAATCGGAGTGACTCTCTATATAATAATAAGAAGAAAGGTTCGCCCTAATGGGCATTGGTTGTTCTTTAGTCTTTGCTGTAGTCAGCGATTTCGCGTTTCTTGGACATTTCGGTATATTATATCGGTTGCACTGTCCGCCACACAATTCACACACGCACTTGTCACTAGGTTCGTGATACGTATTTCTTGATTCTGCACACCTTATGATGAAAGCCGTTTAACGCATATCGTGTTACAACATGTCTTAGCTCTTGGTTGGTTTTCGTCCAGTTTTCTGTCCAGCATAGCTCCTGAGGTGTAGAAATCAGCACCTGTCATTATCTGTTTTTCTCTCCTGTTGTTTAAAAGTTCTTGATAAGGCCTAGTAGCATTCTCAGTCATAGATCTTCTATGTAGTTTGTTTCCTTTGTGAGTTCATAGATGAGTCATGAGGGTGTAGTTTTCCCAACTCTCAGTGCTGTTTTTAGGAAGCGGACTTTCACGTTTTCTATCTTGCTAAGGTCGCTGAAAGACAGTTTTCCCCATAGGATCTATTCCATAAGTGATAATCGGCGAAATCGTGGGTTTGAATAGAATCATAGCTGTCGGCAGGGATAGTCTCGCTAAGTTCTTGATGCTGTAGATTGCTTTGATGGCAGCTATTGTTTGGTCGTGTACATGTAGAGATCAGGGCTTGCTTGGTTCAGGTTAGGAGCATGGAAATTTTTAAAAATTAGCGACGATCACGATATGCGAATATGTCCAATGTGCGGGAGCTTTGAAGACGAGATACATATAGGAAAATGTAACGATTTAGAATATTGGTGACATCAGTTATTACCGGAAAGATTTCTAAATTCAAGTCGTGAAAGATTGGCATGCTACGAGTTACTGGTAAACCCAGAAAATTGGATAAACTTGGGTAGATTTCTGGACAAAACGCGGAAAATAAGAACAACACTTATTCAGGAATAAATAAATATGTTAACAAATTGCAATACCATTAATTCTTAATAATTCTACATAACTAAGTTAATGTATAATGTAATTTTATTGATATCTAAATTGTAATATTATTGCGTTTTTTTTTAAACATCGACTTATTGTAACGGACTGTCAACAGCACGTACGTATTACTGCCCGTGCGATCCATATTTGTAAATAATATTGTATATATCTTACTTTTAGTTTAATGAAGTCCTTATATATGTATGGCTGAAGGATTTCGCTGTAGTCTGTAGGGTCAGTCCTAGATATTTGAATTTATTTACTGTTCTCAGGGGTGTTGTTCCTAACGTCAGATTATCCTCTGTTGTGACACACTACATCGATGTACAAAATTTGATGACACCAAATATATTTGATTGTTTTTTACAATCACATATGTAGAATCAGACAAAATTTAAAAATAATATCGTAAGAAAAGAAAATCTTTAATGCAATGTTTCAATTATAAGCATTGAGCAAACTTGCTCCATGCAATTAGTATTTTACGTGCAAACACTACACGCATTGAAACAAAACATAATCATGAAGTTGTTAAAATACATGGTAACCACAGAAGAGATCTAGTAAAAAAATGTTTGTTTTGTTGTTTAAATATTTCAATAACGATTGTTACAAAGCAGCTGCAATATTAACGAAATATTTTCATTTAATTTAATATTTACATTGTATATTGCAAGAACATAAAATCGTTCACTGCATGTAACTTATTTACTTTTCATTATTGTTTGTAGTATCCTTTCATCTCGTTCCAGTATCCAGTCACGGTTACGTTTAAATATAGATCTCTGGTTGGATATTATAAATAAAGCAATTCTGCACAGTACTAATTTAAATCACATCCAGAATAATGTGTTCTAATGAAAATGAATTGTAAATAGGTCCACTAATGTACGTACCTAAAAAGAGATTAAAACTGTTTTTATTGCACTGTAATAAAACTAACGTATTACTATAATATTAATACTAGTAAAATTCAAATCATGTAAAGGTTGTAGTAAATTGTATATTGGCAGGACAAGCAGAAATTTCAATCTTCTTCTTCTTCGTCCTTCCAAGTATTACTCCAAGGCCTGTTACGATCCTATAGAACATTTTCCCTCCAGCGTTTCATAGGACAGCCCAGTGATTTTCATCCTCTTGGTACATAATTATAAACAGCTTTGGGGATCCGATTTGAACTCATTCTTTCAATATGGTGTTTCCAATTTAGGTGGTACTGTTTAATATATTCCAAAATTGGCATAGTCTTCAATTCTTTTAAGATATCGGTGTTCCTTTTCCGATCCCATCTGGTGTAACCCGCTGTTCTGCGCATGAATCTCATTTCACAAGCTGTTATTCTGCTTTAATGTTGCCTTTTTAGTGCCCATGCTTCACTACCATAGGTCAACACTGGTCTAGCCAAAGTGTTATATAAACGGAATCTGGTGTTTTTTTATACAAGGGATGGTTTCATAACTTGATTAATAATTCCCAAACTTTTATTATAACTAGTAATTTTTTCAGGGATATCCTTTTCATCCCAGATAGAAAGATAATATCCAAGATATGTAAATTGATTAGATCTCTCCAAAAAGTTATTCTGGAGACAGATTTTACTTTGTATGGGGTCCTTCCCATGAAATGCCTAATTTTAGTTTTGTTAACTGATATTTCCATATTAAATTTGGCACCTATTTTTTGTAAATTATAAATTGATCGTAGCAAATCATTTTCGGAAAGTGCCAGAGGAGCTAAATCGTCTGCAGAAATTTCAATACAGGATATAAAGAACACCTAAAAGATTCCATATACGCGGGTGATAAATCAAGCTATGCTAAACATCTCAATAACGCAGGTCATCGAATGAACACAATTGAAAATACTCTCACGTTAATCCACCGAGAAAACATTCCAGCTAGGATAAATATATTTGAAGACCTCGAAATTATAAAGGAAACAAACAACACCTCACTTCTTAATGAGAACGCACCCCAGTCAAACCCATTATACGAGATCGTCAAAAACAAGTCAGTTGCTGCTACAAACAGTTGGAATATACATCGCCGTACACAACAATGAGTAGCGAAAGCTCAGCCTGCAGAAGATGGAATATAACTTCCGAAAGCGCTCCAGTTAATTTTATATACAATATTTTAACGAAGTTGAGGACAACGGTACCTACCAACAGGTACAATTTAATTTTTAACTTTCATCATACTATAATATTATATAGGGGTGCTCTTTCACTATAAGTAAATTTAGGGTAGTGTATATTTCATTGTTACCCATAGAACTTTCAGTGTTTCGATTCCGCGTAAAGTAGGTAGGTGGAGTTAATGTCGTCTATTTTCAATTTAGACACAAATTTCGCAGATGATGTACACGTGTTTTGTGTATATAAAGATGGACGTGTATATATTTATATGATATGCTTTAAGATGATCAGCTGGAAAATTTAGAATGGATAGAATACGAAATAAATAAATAAGGGAAATTATGGGTGTACAAGAGGAACCGGACATCATAGACATTATAGAAAAGAAGAGATTACAGTGTATGACCATGTCAGAAGAATGCCAGAGCAAAGTTTACCTAAAATTGTTATGGAATGGAGCTCAATAGAAAGGAGGAAGAGAGGAAAACCGAAGAAAACTAGAATAGAAGTGGTTTAAGCAGCTATGAATGTCAAAGGATTGGAGAAAGATCAATGGATGGACAGAGAGGAATGGCGTTTGGTTTCCGGAAAACTGCTGCAGCTGGCATGATATCGGATGATGATGATGTGTATAGTGTGTGTTGCACGAGGGATGGTGATGAGAGAGGAAAAGTAAAGCCTAATGAAGGAACGTCGTCTACTCCTGTCTAAAAGTACAAAAGGAGCTCCAATCTTAACGTCTCATCCGATGGACGAATCGATACAGACAGTACACATGCCGTCTTAACATATGTACTGTTCAGGTGTTTGGAATTTGATCCAAGCACCTGGTGCGCAAAGTAGCGATTAAAAATTACACCACCATCCCACCTAGCCGATTTTGAAATGTTTACAATTATAATTTTCAATCCCACCAGGCATCGGTACGTAGACCCGTTTTCCAGGTGCCATGAATACTTTCATCTGAGCTAGCGGAACGGACGAAGTTAATTCTATGGCCCGCTGCTGTATCAGTAATATTAACATATACTCTACATGAGATGAGATAAGCATCGATAGATCAAATAATGTAAATTAATATAAACCACTTAAATATCAATATATTTTTAGACATTTCATGCAATAAAGAAACACCAAAATATCTGAAAACCAAATATGGGAAAATTAAACGAGTTTCGCAATGTAAATATATTGGTGAAATACGAGTATTCAGGAAAATTTAATCGAAATTAAAGCCAACAAAAGTAGACGCCAAAATATGGATACTGCATTTAGACTTACAACACAAAAAATAAAAAGAATGTTTTGAAGTTGTTATATTGTCACCATTGATTAATTTTGCCTAAAATTATTAAACTTCTATAATAAAAATACATATACAATTAAGATATATCTTTAGGACAAATTTCGGGAAATTTACGATCTTATTACGAGCAGTTTATGTATGGAGAGTTTATGTCCGCGCGGCCATGAACCTACGGGTTCGATGGTGCCAGTGAGTAAGTAAGTAAGTAAGTAAGTAACTAAATAAGTAACTAAGTAAGTAAGTAACTAACTAAGTAACTAAGTAAGTAAGTAAATAAGTAAGTAACTAACTAAGTAAGTAAGTAACTAAGTAAGTAACTAACTAAGTAAGTAAGTAACTAAGTAACTAAGTAAGTAAATAACTAAGTAAGTAAGTAAGTAACTAAGTAAGTAAGTATTACGAGCAGTTTATGTATGGAGAGTTTATGTCCGCGCGGCCATGAACCTACGGGTTCGATGGTGCCAGTGAGTAAGTAAGTAAGTAAGTAAGTAACTAAGTAAGTAAGTAAGTAAGTAAGTAAGTAACTAAGTAAGTAAGTAAGTAAGTAACTAAGTAAGTAAGTAAGTAACTAACTAAGTAACTAAGTAAGTAAAGAAGTAAGTAAGTAACTAAGTAAGTAAGTAACTAAGTAAGTAACTAACTAAGTAAGTAAGTAACTAAGTAACTAAGTAAGTAAATAACTAAGTAAGTAAGTAAGTAACTAAGTAAGTAAGTATTACGAGCAGTTTATGTATGGAGAGTTTATGTCCGCGCGGCCATGAACCTACGGGTTCGATGGTGCCAGTGAGTAAGTAAGTAAGTAAGTAAGTAAGTAAGTAAGTAAGTAACTAAGTAAGTAAGTAAGTAACTAAGTAAGTAAGTAACTAACTAAGTAACTAAGTAAGTAAGTAAATAAGTAAGTAAGTAACTAAGTAAGTAAGTAACTAAGTAAGTAACTAACTAAGTAAGTAAGTAACTAAGTAACTAAGTAAGTAAATAACTAAGTAAGTAAGTAACTAAGTAAGTAAGTATTACGAGCAGTTTTCGAACATCGTTCGTTCATCATAATCGCCCTACCATATCCGACTTGTCTGGTATCAATATGTGAATTAATGGTGTATTTTGCGTTAAATGTTCGTGGTGTCTTGGACGTGTGGCCCCGGCACTGAGCCATCTCCTCTCATTCGGGGATGCCCTTGTATAGTAAAAAACGAACGTATGTAATAAAAAAATTAAATCTTCTCCCCGACAGATCATGTCACTCTAAGGCACGGTAGTAAGAGACAGGTATATGCCCTTGTATAATGACAAACGAATATATGTAATCAAGATTTTAAACATCTTCTCCCCGACACGTCTCGTCACTGTAAGGAACAGTGGTATGGGATACGTAAACTTATCTATAAGGTCAAAATATTTAATAAGAAAGAAAGTACGAGTATTTCTGACTAAATCTTTATTTAAATTTCCCTCCGCCAATATTAAACCTGTAATCATAGATATACGGGAAAAAAACAATTCATAAAATGTAGATAAAACCTGGCATCCGTGTGTGTGTTTTTTAATTGCAAAATATGTTTTTGCACGATAGTGTCGTACTTACAGCAAAGGCGACCATGATTGAAAGTTCAACTTCATACATTTCAAGCTTGTCAACCTAAGTGCCTATACTGTAATAAAACAACTATACTTTAATATCACATAATACAAACACGCTCGTGGGAAGTAAACCCACTGCCCTCTATGTATACCACATACAATGTGTAAGCTATACAAAAATATTCAAAAGGTAGCGTTAATATGCATTATACGAAAACAAATAACTACATTTTAAATTAACTGAACTTTATTTGAAACAATATAAAACAATAAATACGCACATGCCGCCATTTTATCACTAAATTGGTCTCGCCGCCTCCTGTTTCAATTAATAGACATTGCCCACACTCTTAACGTTAGTTAATTGTTTATAATGAACGCAACTATTTTCAACAAAGATATTATTTTTCTATTATTTATTGTTCTGAAAACACCATCGCGCAAAAAATAATTTACAACGCACGTGTGTGAAGTGTTTTACAGAATCTCGGAAATTAAAAACAATTTCCTCGATTCTGTAAAAACCACTTCCAAACCTGGCATCGTAAAATACTATTACCTGACGCAGCCATTTTTAGTTACGTGTTCTCAAATCTGTGTGTTGAACGGGATCTCACATGACAACCTTTTAGTTGCACTACCTAAGTTGCGAAATCCCTATTGAAGTCTATCTAAGTGTATTCTTCCTCTACTTAGAGTGACACACACACAGGCAGAGACAAACAAACACAAATCCATTTCGTCCAGTATATGAAAGTTAGAAGATCGTAGCAATAAATCATAATTTTCATTATTATGTAAGGATTGAATATGGATATAAAATGTACTACATGTATCCACTGAGAGTTTCATTTTCCCCCAGACATTATTTTGCTACCCAGGAGATTTTTTTCCAACGATTATCTTCCTTTCGCACTAAGCTGTACTTCTTTGAGACTCCACTTCCCACCTACCCCGGGATGGAGGGAGGAAAGAAACATCAATTTCTCGCGTACAAACATCCATCTCCTGGAGAAGTTAATAAACCAACTAGTAGGTAGCTAATGTGCACCTTATAAAGCCTAATTCACACACCTACGTTACAACTAAGAATAATATCCACAAGAAAAGTATAGTTTATATTGTATGGATTTCAAGTCACATTTTAATACTTCCTTACTCACTGGCACTATCGAACCCGCAGGTTCATGGCCGCACGGACATAAGCTCTCCATACATCCCTATCCTGAGCTAATGCTTTCCAATCATCCCCTGTATAATCCACCTCCCCCAAATCATAGTTAATGTTATTCTCCCACCTCATTCTTGGTCTACCAACTGGGCGTTTTCCCTCTGGCTTTCCTACAAGAAGCTTCCATGCAAGTCTCCCATTCCCTATACGTGCAACATGTCCTGCCCATCGCAGTCTACGAGACTTAACTGTTCTTATTATATCTGGCTTCCTATAAAGACCATGTAGTTCATTGTTATGTAGTCTTCTCCATTCACCTGTCTGTTCGTCTCTCTTTGGTCCAAAAATTTTCCTAAGTACTTTATTCTCAAATACTTGTAATCTCCTTTTCCTCTCTTAAAGTAAGAGTCCATGTTTCGCATATAATATAATTGGTAGAATAACAGTTTTATATATTTTCAGTTTAACGTTTTTGAAAGGAGTCGGGACATCAAGAGTCTCTGCAATGCATAATAGCATGCATTTCCAGAGTTGAGTCTATGTTTAATTTCTTTGTGCATCTCATTCCTACTTGTGATTATTGTTCCTAGGTATTTGAATTCAGCCACTTCCTCAAAATTTCCCTCATTTGTCATTAGCTGTCCATTTCCATTATATACTGAATTTCTACGTGTGACCATATATTTAGTTTTACTGATATTTACTTCCAGCCCTAATTTCTTAGTGTTACTCAATAGTGTGTGCGTGTTGTCCTTTAGTATCTCCTCGCTATCGGCCAACAATACTACATCATCAGCATAAACTAACAGCTTATTAATACCATTGAGTTGTAAACATTCCTCATTCTCTAAAGATTTAATGGCATGCTCTAGTACAAAATTAAATAGTAGAGGAGATAGTGCATCTCCTTGCTTCAACCCATTCTGGATTTCAAAAGTGTCCGAAAACTGTTTGCCTACACGCACCCTACTCTTTGTGCCATTTAGACACATTCGTATAAGTCTAACTAACTTTATAGGAATTCCGAACTCCAGCAGGATACTATATAACTTCTCCCTCTTAATTGAATCATATGCTTTTTTGAAGTCTACACATTTTAATAACATATTGTTATTATTCGTATATTCATATTAATAAAAAATATACATAGAAAACACGTACCGGTAATTCAACATTGAGAGAACAAAAAGTGCTTACACTAGGCTCACATAACTAAAGAATTAATATCTTATATATAAAAATTGCCCACCGCTGTGGTCTCGAGGTAGCGTACTGCCTTGTCACGCAGCGGGCCCGGGTTCGATCCCGGCTCGGGACAGTTTTTCTGGGTGAGGTTTATATCGGGGTTTTTCCTCACCTGTAAGACAAATGTCAGGAAAACTTTAAGACCCGAACGGTCCCCGAAATCATATGGCCATCGCAATCATCATCATACTTCATCGGTGTAGAAAGCAACGGGAAGCTACCACAACTAAAATTCCCTAGTAAAGCTGCAAAGCATAGCATGAAAATGCTATGATTGCAATAAAATACCTGCCTTCGGGCATAATTACTATGGATGGATGGATGAATAGATATAAAAATTAATGTTTGTTGGTTTGTTTGTTTGTTTTTTCGTACTCTATGCGCGGCCATACCGTCGATCCGATTGTTTTTTTTTTTTTGCAAAACGTTCAGGGGATTCCCGGGATGAACATAGGCTATACGAGAGTTGTGATACTCAACTCTACACCCTTACAAATCGCCCTTTGTAGTGGAGAACGTGAAAAAAGTAGCTTTTTGGACTCTTAAATGGTTTACTCTGCCTAAACCATAAGAAATACACAAAATTAATGTACACAGAATTGAATATCTCAATACGCTCTAGAAAAACATCTGCGAGAGCATATATTTATCTCTTACGGATAACTCACAATAAACATTTTTGTCTTTCATTGAAACCAAGAGAATAATACCCATTCGGGTGAATGTTTCATCTTTATTACTGGTACCGAGAGTCCCACGCCGTAGCCGAGTGGTTAAGGCAAGAAGTCTTGGCGCATAACTACGGGACTTACACTGGTTCGACTCCCCGTGGGGGAAAAATTGTTCTCATGGAATTTCGGCCAGTATGGGACCGGTGCACAATGGGCCAGAAATGAAATCTAGCTGGAAAAATACTATTTTCACTCACCCTCATCAATTTATTTTTTTTCGCTCTAATATAATTGTCATATGACGGTTCTGAACTTATCTGCAAAGGAGGGTACAATTCTAATGTGAAAAAAGTATCTCTTTGGACGCTTAAATGGCTTACGCTGCCTGAACCATAATAAATACACAAACTTAATGTACACAGAATTGAATATCTCAAAACGCTCTACAAAAAAGTCCGCGAAAGCATATGTTTATCTCTTACGGATAACTCACAATAACCATTAAAGCATGGATAGCAGTTCCACTATTGGGAGACACTTAAAAAAGGATAATACTCGGGGATGGTTTAGATTATGGGTGACCAGGATAAGATACATGGACAATTTGTGCTTCGGTCTAGTGTACAATAAAAAAACAAGTATGACTTCCATGAGATAAATATTAAAATAAAAAGCATGAAGGAATTTGTATAAAAAATTAAAATATTCTTGGAAATATATGTTTGCCCTTTATATGATCGCATTTCCAGGAATTCCAATTACAAAAATAAAATGCGAGACATCATAGGTATAATAATTTTTCTTTAATATGTTGGACCCACGAACATTTGCAATAAAACTTAAATTGAAATGAACTAAATAAAAATATATCAGAGTGTTTAAAACCATATACGATGAACCTATATTTAAATTATTTTAAGATTGATAAAAAATAAATTTTATTAAATGAATTACTAATATGGACAAAATATTTTATTTCAATATAATGTATTCATATAACATAATTTGAAATCCCGTAATGAAATTTAATATTGAATTTATATCATAAATGTAATATTACAAAAACAGCTATAAACAAATATGGTTTTGAACATGAACAGGGTGGAAATATTATTATGAATTACGTACTTTTGTTTTTTAATAAGAATAAAAAGGTTTCACAAATAAATGTTCAAACATTATTGGCACTCCAAAGAGCAAATGCTCGGGTGCAGTTCAGTTTCAAAAATAATACAAATCGAATATACAGGTTACATTGCAAAGTTTTAGTTAAAGGGAGGGGATATATATATATATATATATATATATATATATTTATTTATTTATTTATTTATTTATTTACTTATTTATTTTTATATATTAGATTATACAATGTATTCTATTTGTGAGATTTCAAGCTCCTCATTTATAATTTGGCCACTAGCTTTGCAGTGTTGCTTTCATCTGCGATTAAAAACATGTACACAGATTAAGGGGCAGGATATATATACAGCGAGCTCTCCAGTCTCGTACATATGTGAAGTGCGCTTTAAAAATGGGCAGATAGGAGGCAGGTAGACCTCACTTGTTACTGTCTGGTCGGTTACACGCCTTGACGTACTGCCACCCGCATCACGAGCCCCGCCGGGAAACAAATGAACGAAGCTCCGTAAAGCAACAAGAGCTAATTTCTTTTCAGTATTGTAATGGCTACTCATTTTTCATTTTTACATCAGAAGAGGGTCGTAAGACCATAGAATTGCCTAGTGGTACAAAAAAAAAACATTATGTACGTATCTATACGTTATATTGTACATTTTTGATTAAGAAAGGACTCTTGGAGTTTTCCGTTTCGGATTCAAGGTTGGCCACTGTTCACTCATTCAGGCGTTTCGACATGATCCCATTTGCCATTATCAAGGAAATAATATAACGTATGCAATCACGACGAAACCAGTATCATCTAATATTATCTCTTATTTCTTTATACATACAGGTTCTGAAAAGATTTAGAATAATCGTATACATTTCTAAGAACGAATAACACCTTAACCTTGAAAACCAAATTCCTTTCTGTATTTTCCTTGCTTTACAATGCTATATATATATAATATAAAATATATAATATATAATATATATAATTGTTTATTTTTTTCATAAGAATTTTCATTTGTACCGACTTAAAATGGTAGGAATATTTGTTATGGAATTTAGCAATTTTTAAAGCATACAGAAGATCATTTTTTTTTAAATGTTAGAGAAAAGAAGATATTCTGCATTTATATTTTCATTTATATAGTAAATCAGATACCTTATCGATAAAGCATAATAAGTAAAGATTATATATATATATATATATATAATACTGATGAAAATAATAATAGTAAAAATAATGGCATTTAAAACTAATAAAATTCTACAAAATATAATAAAAAACAATAAAACCAAAACAAAAGAAGAAAAATTATCACGTGTATATAAACTGAAGTGTGGCACATGTGACAATGTCTATATAGGACAAACTGGTAGACCTTTTATCTCTCGGATAAAGGAACACATGAGAGCATATAACAGAAATTTACAAAATTCAAAATATGCTAACCACCTATTCCAATTTAATCATTGTTTCGATCCAAATTTTGAAATTTTACATATTTGTGATAAGGGTAAGAAGTAAAAATAATAATTATTATTAATATTAACATTATAATAATCAAGTTATGAAACCATCCCTTGTACAAACAAAACACCAGATTACGTTTATATAACACTTTGGCTAGACCAGTGTTGACCTATGGTAGTGAAATGTCATGTCACGTTGGGTCGGTTGATAGTACTGCTTACGGTCGGAGATTTGACTGAAGATAAACGGAATTCCCCTTGAAACATGGTATCGTAAAAAACACGAAATTTGTGAAGTATTACTCTGACCACATATTAGGTTTATCATAAACTTATTAATAATTATTAGAATTAATAACTGTGTACTACTGTGCTGTATCCTTTTGGTATTTACATGTATTTTGTTTAATTTGTGCAATTCATACCCACAGCATAATTTAAATAATTTCCTCATAATATTCATTACTTAATAAAATCTTGGTATGCTTAATGAACTGTAGTTCCAGACCTCAACTAGATTCACTACTTTGAAAATCGACCTTCATGTATTCTAATTGGTGACCCCTGATCTAGACACTATATTGCAAATTTGGGTGTGCCGTCTCAAGTCCCACTTCATAGGCCATAACTAGATATCTAACTATACCAAATTCCAGATGTCTTCGGAGCATCATTGGTGAGAAATTCCACATCAGCATTATTCACAATATTACAATATAAGTCAGAGACTCTTGTCGTCCCAACTCCTTTTAAAAAACGTAAACATGAAAATATATAAAACTACTATTCTACCAGTTATATGGGTGCGAAACATGGACTCTTACATTAAGGGAAGAAAGGAGATTACGAGTATTTGAGAATAAAGTTCTTAGGACAATTTTTTGACCAAAGAGAGATGAACAGACAGTTGAATGGAGAACACCACTTAACAGTGAACTACATGGTCTTTAGGCTATAAGAAGCCAGATATAATAAGAAAAGTTAAGTATCGTAGACTGCGATGGGAGGACATGTGGCACGAATGGGGAATGAAAGAGGTGCATGGAAACTTCTTACAGGAAAAACAGAGGGAAAACGTCCAGTTGGTAGACCTAGAATGAGGTGGGAGAATAACATTAACTATGATTTGAGGGAAGCAGATTATACAGGGAATAATTATAAAATATTAGCTCAGGATAGGGATGTATTAAGAGCTTATATCCGCACGGCCATAAACCTACGGTTTCGATTGTGCCAGTGAGTGAGTTAGTTATTACAACACAGGTTCTTGTTTTTTTTCGCTCAGTATCACTTATGTGCTCAAATACTGATGAAGCGTTATGTTCAGTACAATTAAATAAGTGTTGAGCCTACAGTAGTGAATGTGATATATTTAGCCTGCGTGTGCAAGTGTTTTTTAAATAGTGCAGTAGCGCCATTCTGGAAAGATGTCCGATAATTCTATGCAAGGTCCTTCCGGAATGTCTGCGTGAAGAACATAAACAAGAGTAAAGGATTTCGTTCGGGAGAATACAGAACATTATAAACGTTATAAAACGTTATTGAAGAGAACCCTCACACGGGATTAGAGATTTTATTATTGATATTATTATTAATATTAGTATTATTTATTTTTATTATATAATTATAATTATATTATAATATTATTATTATATTATTCTTCTTTATTCATCCATATTCTTTTCTTATTCTTATTATACCGTCGTCGTCGTCTTTTTCTTCTTCTTCTTCTTGTCTTCCTTCTTCTTCTTCTTCTTATTCGGCGTCTCGTCGTCGTTTCCTCTTCCTCTTCCTTCTCTCTTCTCTCTTCTCCTTCTTCTCCTCCTCTTCTTCTCTTCTTTCTTCTTCTCTCACTATTCATTTCATTTTCCTGTCGTATGGCTTTCATGTTGTTAACAAATATGTTATGAGACCGTATTGCGTGTCGCTGTCCTCGTAAGGTTTATGCGCTTGTGAACCGCGCTTTTTCGCCGTTACAACCACTGTTTACATCTGCTCCGTGGACATCTGGAACCGACTATAGTGCCACTGTTGTGAACTGAATGGCTCAGCCGTATTTACGTAATTTATTTTATAGTAACTGATTTTAGGTCAGTAAATTCAATTATCATTCATTTGTCAAATTAAATTATTATTTTTATTTTATAATCGGAATTATCTTAACTTAAAACGAATACACATTGGAAATGTCTGATCGTTGGTAATGAGAAACAAAAAAGTTTTCTAAATCACTTGTAATTCAACAAAGCACTGGCGAGTAATTATGAGATCCCAGTTCGCTTTTCAGAACAGAGAAAACTTTTTAAAAAATCCCTTGCAGAAGGAAGATATAATTTGGTAGTATTACCTTCTTTTGAAATTACTTTGTTAATTTTGAACAGTGGAGAGTTAAAAATGCAAACAAGTTTTTTACCGTCCAAGGTGATGAAACGACATACAGAATATTTTCTAAAGAATTGAATAAAATTATAAACTTTCGTGTTGGATTTAGAACTTCGATTTTATTTAAACAGAAACAAATGAACATGAAAGTGAAATATTGACTAACTGTGCATCCCTGCGTCTACATGAGACCGAGATAAACCACTTTCAATCATAAGGAACATTTTGTATAAAATCGAACGAACTTCTTGTGATAATAAAAATTGTGATAAAGTACTAAAAACTTCTGTATATCTTAAACAGCTACAATTGAATATCTGAAGTACTGCTTTTCTATTGCCATAGGCCTATACGCGGTGAATCATAAATATGGCTATACGTTTGATCGCGTTGTGTGATGAAAATATTACCATTACAGAAAATATGAAATTACCGTTGGAAAGGCAATTATTCAAATTACAATAATAGAATAAAACAAAACAGTGTAGAACTTACATCATTAGTCAAAATGGCGTTGAATATGCAACAGCAAATTACAATTGCTGGATGGGCAATAACGTATGCTAATGATCGTGAGGCCGCAAAACGGGCAAGACGTGAGTTTAACGTAGCATTGCAGCCGTCGACTGTGGGGAAGTGGAGAAAACGACTGCTGGAAACGGGAAGGATGCAGAAAACCAAACCTCCTGGAAGGCCTCGCATTAGCACGGATGCAGAAACAACGAAGAGAATTGTGAAGGCGTTCGACACTAGCCCAAAAAAATCAACCCGCCGAGCTGCACGTGAGCAGTGGTTTGTTATGTTTTGTTCTATTTTTGTAATTTGAAGGATTCCCTTTCCAATGATAACATCATATTTCCTTTAATAATAATATTTTCGTCACAAAATGCGATCAAACGTATAGACATATTTCTGAATCACTCTGTACAGATGATCCGTTAGACGTGGACTTTAGGTAATCATCTACGTATAATAGTTTAACCTCTCACTTTATAGTTTTATATGCCTCGCTCTAACTAGGGCTGATACAACAAAAACTAAACAAATAATAAGCATATGTGAAATTAAGATCTTAAGAACTATTCAGGGGAAAACATTATTTGATAAGATACACAACACAGAAATTAGGGACAAATGCAATATTCAAGGAATGGTGTAGTGGGCTACGCACTTGTCTGGAGAACTAGAGGTACACGGTTCGATTCCTGGTTCAGACATTAATTTTTCTTTTCACAATATCATTATAATATTATAATATGATCCATTATTGGAACTGTGTTAAAATAACAGTATTGGAAAATGTTAAACAACATCGTTTACTGCTTATAAAAGTGGTGGTGTAAAATTCTCAAATATAGATACTTCTAAACGAAGCCGGCCGTTGGCGATGGCAGTGTCACCTACCTGACAGCGGACGAAACGAGAATTCTAGATTTGTATATGTGGAAAGAATTGTTAATGTGTGTGCCAGGTCTGGAATGGTGTAGTGGGCTGCACACTAGTCTGGAGAACGAGAGGTTCAGGGTTCGATTCCTGGTTCAGACATTAATTTTTCTTTTCACAATATCATTATAATATTATAATATTCAAGACATAACAAAATTTATGAAGACGAAAAAATTGGAAAAATTATATAGAAAGAATGATATTCAGCCGACTTGCAAAACGAGCTAAAGAAGATAGACCAATGTACGGGAGAAGAACAAGAGGAAGACCAGCCAAGAAATGGATAGACAGTGAATGCACATCCAATACGTCTTTTTGTGATTATGGAAACAAACAAGATGAAAATCCTACAAATTATGAAGAAGAAGAAGAAGAAGAAAGAAGAAAACTCTTCTGGAGCAGTACAGTGACACGATCATTCGGGATAGTTACTCCGTATTTTAAACTTTGGATCACATTCATACATTTTGACCATATAAGGGCATGTAGTGATCAGGTCAATTCAGGACCTCCTCTTAGACAATATAACATTAAAACAAATCAGAACATTCATTGACACATTCATACTAAACTACACAATATTCGAACATTCGGACTCACTTAGAAAGTACGAAGTGCCAATTTTCTGCTATATTTCGCATGTGGAGCATCCCTATTGATGGTCCAACAATAATCGGCCAGCATATTAGGATTCCATTTGCCTTGATATCTATTTTCCATAGCATAAATCTCCTGAGTTAGCTCGTTTGGTTTTGTTTTACAGTGGACAAATGGACGAAAAAATGTTTATTAAAAATAATTATTTAAATCCATTAACTGAAATTGAAATACAAAAAACTGTGGGTGATGGAGAAATTCCGAATACATATTTGAAAAAAATATTAAAAAACTGCATTAAGTACAACTATTGGTACTCATGAGACAAAAATCCTGTTGATCAGTGTAATTTGTATTTTGTTCATCAGGAAAAACATATAAATAATATTCTTACCAAACCTAAATTGTGGAAAATAAGACAAGTAAATTGTTTACATATATATAGGCCCTATTATGAAAATTTACAAAATTCTATTACAGTCTTTGAACTTAAAATATTGTCTTGCTTAGGGTTGCCGAGTAATTACAAGCAACAAGGGATGAATTTTTAAAATCCCGATAAGTTAAGTACAGAATAACAAAGAAAAAATATTAAGAGTTCTACAGTTTAGCATTTATAACATTGTCTTAACAATATAATTAAATAACATAAGTTTGAATGAGGCACAGCAAAATGCGAGGAAATTGGACGTCCTATTTCATATGGAATGTCCCGCAGACGATTTATTTTATCTCACACATTTATTCCCTCAGGAATTTTATTCATGCGCATAAAAATCTGTGACACCGCATCGATTTAAAATTCTACTAAATTAAGTTCATAAAATTATTCTATAAAATAGTTTTCTCTTGCAGGTACATGCCTCAAAACAAAATTTAGTAATTTTCAACATAGTTTTATTTTAACTTTAATAAAATATCATATTGTCTAGTTTATAAATTGTTAGTTCATTTGAACTCTCTACAGCGCCTTGGTTAAATTTATATCGTTAATAATCTACAGATTCCATGGACTCTTACTTTAAGGGAGGAAAGGAGATTACGAGTAAATTGAGAATAAAGTTCTTAGGAACAGTTTTGGACCAAAGAGAGATGACAGGTGAATGGAAAAGACTACATAACAGTGAACCATATTGTCTTTATAGACAGGTGTCACATTTGGATGATTCAATATGCGGTATATTTCTTATTTCTCCGAAGACTTTTAACGTTGCCTGTTGTAAGCTGCTGTCATTCTATCATCATACTTTCACATCATCCATACTTCATTACCGTAATAGAGAACAGAACTGATAATGTAGGAAATTACACACAGTTAAACTTATCCAGACCGGACGTCTTCTTACCAGCAACTGGCTCAAGGTAAAATTGATGTATTTCAATTCTGGCACAAGATATAATAATAATAATAATAATAATAATAATAATAATAATAATAATAATAATAATAATAATAGCTTTATTTTACCTGGCAGAGTTAAGGCCTTAAGGCCTTGTCTACCACTCAACCAGGTTTAAAAAAATACAAACAAAAAATAGTCTTAAATCTAAATTACAATATATATATATAAATATAAACGATTACAAGTTATGAATACAATACAATTAATATTTATAATGTATTTTGATTTACTCTAAATTTAACGAATTAAATATATATGTACAATATATATATATATATATATATATATATATATATATATATATATATATATAAAACAGGAAAAGATTAATGACATAGTATAAAATTAAATAAATAGAGAAAATTATTATTAGACAACAGGTAACTCTATAAGCGTGACTTAAAGGTACCAAGTGTGCGGCAACCCCTGATATCTTGAGGAAGGAGATTCCAGGAGCGGGCAGAGGCTACTGTGAAGGAAGTAGAATAGGAGGAAGTGCTATGAAGAGGAATTGTTAGCAGACTGCTATCTTGTGATCTAGTGTCAATATTGTGGTAAGAGGATAACTTCTCAAATCTAGACGCCAGGTAAGTAGGGATGTAGGAATTCAGAAGCTTGAAAAGATATAGGTTGAAATACATTTTTTCCGCGAGATTAACTGCTAGTTATTCTTCTTCTTGCTCACAGTTTAGGCTTATTTACTAGCCTCTTCCGGCTCCAAATTGCTGCTGTTTCTATATTTTCTTTGTTCTTCTCAAACTACTTCTTCTTCTTCTTCGTGGTGTCTAGTTGTATGCTGCATTTGGTATTCTATTCTCAGTCATATTTGCTAAATGTTCTTTCCAGTTTCTTCTGTATTTCACTATTGTTGTGTTTAATTCCTATATTATCAACAAAGTAATATGTTGCTGGAACAAGAAATATAAATTTGGAATAAGAATATCAGAAAATACAAAATTAAACACCCTATTGTTTGCAGATGACTAAATAATAATTGCAAATTCAGAAGATAATATGCAGAAAGGTCTGTGTGAACTTAACAACATTACAGAAAAATATGGATTGAAGATATCTACAGTGAAAAAACAACAATTATGGCATTTCAAGGTGTAGATCCTGACAAAAGTAAAATTCTACTTGACAATAAAATTTTCGAGCAGGTGAATAATTTTACATATCTAGGATGCAATATCTCATATGAAGAAGAAAAGGATGTAAATGCAAAAATATCAAATTTTTAAAAGAATTTTAGGGTTAATAAATTCTATCTTCAAGCCACAGTTAGTCCAAAAACATTCAAGACCAAAAGTGTGTAAAACACTGGCTCTTTCAACTCTTTTGTATGGTAGCGAAGTATGGACGTTGAAACAGAAGGATATACAGAGACTTAGATCTGCTGAAATGAGATACCTTCAGAGGACTGCAGGATATACACTACTAGAACACAAAAAAAATGAAGACATCTTAGAAGAATTGCACATGGAACCTTTAGAAAACAAAATTTCTGATTATAAGTCAAGATGGATGCAACATGTTCATCGAATGGAAGATCACAGGATACCCAAACAAATGTTAAGATATTAACCTGCAGGAAGAAGAAGAAGACCAGCACGTCCACTCAAAAGACTTCTGGATGGTGTTTCTATTGAGGCCAAAACAGGTCAACAAATGGCCTAAATTCGTGGATGTACTATGATGATGATAATTCCTCTGTTTTTAGTGGTTGTATTGTGTTTTTTTTGTCTGTTCTTTGGTATCCTGTTATTGGTCTAAGGATTTCACTTGAGCAGCTTGTATTCTGACAGATTGTTGTGTTGTCACTGTCCATGTTTCGGATCCATAAGTTATAATAGGAACCGTCATTGTCTTGTATAATTTCATTACTTACTTACTTACTCACTGGCACTATCGAACCTGTAGGTTCATGGCCGCACGGACATAAGCTCTCCATACATCCCTATCCTGAGCTAATGCTTTCCAATCATTCCCTGTATAATCTACTTCCCTCAAATCATCATCATCATCATCATAGTACATTCACGAATTTAGGCCATTTGTTGACCTGTTTCGGCCTCAAGAGAAACACCATCCAGAAGTCTTTTGAGTGGACGTCCTGGTCTTCTTCTTCCTGCAGGTTGAAATCAAATTCCTCAAATCATAGTTAATGCTATTCTCCTATCTCATTCTTGGTCTACCAACTGGGCGTTTTCCCTCTGGCTCTCCTACAAGAAGCTTCCATGCAAGTCTTTTATTCCCCATACGCGCAACATGTCCTGCCCAACGCAGTCTACGAGACTTAACTGTTCTTATTATATCTGGCTTCCTACAAAGACCATGTACTTCATTGTTGTGTAGTCTTCTCCATTCACCTGTTTATTTATAGAGTCTTTCCTGGCTTTATTTTTCAAAGTCTGTAAGTTATTAGTTTTGTTTATTTTAAGGAATTATCTTATTAATGACGACCCTTGTAACCTACATTTACATGAATGTATCCAACGATCGAACGTATTTTTAGGATTTTTATGTTCAAATGATTAGTAAACAATTTCGCTACCGGCAAGATCTTGTTTTTAAATAAAAATGCAGCAACTAAAAAAAGGAAGCATGTATATGCAAAATAATCCATTCTAGACTTGAGTGTTTTACAATATGAATTTGCTCGAATTCTTATAGCATGAGTTTAGTTTGCAAACTTAATATTTTGATTAACTCTACCCTTTTCTACGCTAGCGGAGAAAGAGTTTTAAAGATTTTGTTATTCGCGCAATCAGATCCACAAGCATCTGAGCTCTTCCTTATTCTTTTATTTTATCATATTCTTCTTCTCGCTTTCCTAAGGAAACTTCTTCCCTGCTCCAGACTTCTGTAATCCCTTTAGGGTCACAAAACCTTCTCTATTCTTCTCTTGTTTCCTTTTAACTGTCAGAAATTGAAACTGTAGTTATGGAAGGAGACCTCATAGCGACAGATCATTTTTATTTTGTTGTATTTTATTTCTTGTCAAATTATTCCTTCGCTGAAATGTTATTTTCTGATATTTCGTTTCAGTTTAATCGTTCCACACAACCCATTATAACTATTTCAAATATATCAATAACAATGCATATGAAGAGTCCAGGGTAGAAACCTGATAAGTCACAATTCTCTTTTTTTTTCTTTTTTTTCAGGAAACAAAATTTAAAGTTTCAAGGCTCGTGATATTTAATTTTCTGAAGTTATTTTTTTTTTTTACTTTTGTTTAGGATGACTATTTAACTCATGCCCCAAATGGGAGTCAATGACCAATCTCGTTTCAATGATTTCTGTTTTACAACCAATCAGAGTCGTGTTTCACCAAATATTTATCAGTGTTATAATTACCATATTAAAGAAAGCTCCTCCTTACAATATTGCGTTCCTTTGGCAATAAATAGTATGATCTGGTTGCTGTGATAAACAAAAGAAGCAGTTGAAGCGTACCTATCGTTCCTCATTTGTTTTCAAACATCCCGTTTACATTAAATATATAAATATTTTAAAATAACTAGAGTTAAATAATGATTTGTGAGTAAACGGCTTAACTTTATTCGTTAAATAGTCCTAACAAATGCCACTCTTGATTTCCAAATTCTCTAGATAAATTCACTCCTCACTTCGTGAGTCGTGAATTTATCGATAATTAGGAAATCACTCGTGGCATTACTTATGATAATGTATACACCAGAGATACATTAGTACTGAAATGGTATACATCTGATTAAGGTGTATAAAAATATGCTGCATTTTTTGTCATCAACGCAATTTGTATAGAGGAAGAATATGACAAGTCCATTACATATTTCAAGTTGCTACTAGGTTTCAAACACTTGTCACATATTTCAATTCTCATTACAGTTGGTTCAGGTTTATGTGGATCGCACTGTACATGTGATAAGACATTTTAACAACTCACTGGCACTATCGAACCCTTAGGTTCATGACCGCGCGGACATAAGCTCTCCAAAAATACCTGTCCTGAGCTTATGTTTCCCAATCATCCCCTGTATAATTTACCACCCTCAAATCATGATTAATGTTCTCTCACCTCATTCTCTTTCCCTCTGGTCTTCATACAAGGGGTTACCAAAGTCCACTTTCATTCCCCATTCGTGTCATATGTCCTGCCCATAGCAATCTACGAGATTTAACAGATCTTATTATATCTGGTTTCCCCATTTTTTTTGTCTAATGTCACCAGGTTGTTTTTTTAGGACACGTCTGGCTTTCTTTCTTTGCATTGGCGGAATTGTAATCCATTCCATATGTTGGGGCAGCTGGAAGACGGAGTTACGTTACCCCGATGATATATAGTAAAGTGATCCCACAGTAGACCCGGAGGCCCTTGGGGTTGTAGGAGGTTAAGGCTCCCACTTTTTCTAGACAATCGGCACTTTATGTCAGCCGGGTTGTCAGCCCTGCGTGACGGCCGCCTTTACCCCAGAACAAGCGTCTGGTACTCATTTCCGTTAGAGGCTGAGTCGACCCCAGGGCCATAGTGCCGCCAGAGGGTTTGGGCCAGTTTAAAAATCCTGACCCCAACGGGACTTGAACCCTCTACTCTCCGGCTTGTAGCTCAGTGCCTTAACCACTACGCTACGGCGTGCCCCACCCCGATGATATATGATGGGTGTTAAATGATAATGAAGCGCCAAGAGAGTTCTTAACCTAAACTTAACCTAAATTCCAGACCATGAGCAACCACAGGGAATAATTCCCTCTAAAGAAAAATTAGATTCCCTGGACTTGTTAAAATATTCCCCTGTTTTGCATGAACTTTGTAAGATGTTTCCCCTGTACACGTTTTTAAAGATATTGAAATATCTCTGGATTTGTCAGATTGTTGCCCAGTTCTGTGAAACCATCTAAAACTACACTGGCTGAGCTATCAAATTATTAAAAAATCAGAAAATCTGTAATTTTGGACTTATCACGTTTTTTCCCCTGGACTCTTCATATGATAACACTTATTCACATTATTGGACATTGCAAATAAAATTTGTTAATGGAAAATCTCGGTGTATGAATGTAACAAAGATTTAATCAACCTGTTTATTTATTTCAGTAGAATTTATTTTCATTTTTTTCCAAGGAGTACATCAATATGCCGTAACAATTCGCCAAGATATGTTTGAGCATCGTCGTTCTTCTTGTTTCACGATTAAAGAGCATATACCAGTCAAGTCTCGGAAACTGCGATGGGCAGAACATGTGGCACGAATGGGGAATGAAAGACGTGCATGGAAGGTTCTTGTAGGAATACCAGAGGGTAGACCAAGAATGAGGCTGAGAGAAAGACGTTACTGATGATTTGAGGTATGCAGATTATACAGGAGATGATTGCAAAACATTGGCTCAAGATTGGGTCATATGGAGAGCTTATGTCCGCGCGGCCATGAACCTACAGGTTCGATAGTGCCGGTGAGTTAGTTACTCTGTTAAATTTTAGGATTTTTTTGACTAAAATATTTCTCCTCTTCGTATGTAACTTGGTATCCGAGATAGTTAAATATCCCTCAAATCAGTATGGCTTCTTTAATTGCAAGTAACGATTGGAATATAGGACGTTATTTAGTGTGAGGGACGGGAGTAAGGATTGTAGTAAATGGGTGACAGTCAAATACGTTCAGAAAAAAATTATGTGCTAATAATATAACTTAACAAATTAAACATAGGCTCAATTCTGGAAATGCGTGCTATTATGCATTGCAGAGACTCTTGATCTCCCAACTCCTTTCAAAAAACATTAAACTGAAAATATATAAAACTATTATTCTACCAATTATATTATATGGGTGCGAAACATGGACTCTTACTTTAAGGGAGGAAATGAGATTACGAGTTTTTGAGAATAAAGTACTTAGGAAAAATTTTGGACCAGAGAGAGATGAGCAGACAGGTAATTGGAGAAGACTACATAACAATTAACTACATTGTCTTTATAGGAAGCCAGATATAATAAGAACAGTTAAGTCTCGTAGACTGCAATGGGCAGGACATGTTGCGCATATGGGGAATGAAAGACGTGCATGGAAGCTTCTTCTAGGAAAGTCAGAGGGAAAACGCCCAGTTCGTAGACCAAGAATGAGCTGGGAGAACAACATTAACTATGATTTAAGGGAAGTATATTATACAGGGAATGATTGGAAAGCATTAGCTCAGGATAGGGATGTATGGAGAGCTTATGTCCGCGCGGCCATGAACCTACGATAGTGCCAGTGAGTAACTAAGTAAGTAAGTATAATATAACCTAATGTCCCTATAGTATTTTCAGTTGACCATATCCTGGATATTTTTATTGTTATAAAATATAAATTTAATATCAGCAGAAGCTATGACTGTTCAAATTTAAGCCGATGTTGAAAATCACATTTTGGGTGATGCAAATATCTGCTACTCCGTCATCCATGCGTTGTGAAATACGTGTTCCATGCGACATGCATGTAAATAAATGTAATTACACAGGTTTGTTAAAGAGAGTGTAGGCACGATAAATAATTCAGCACCCATAATGGCAACTTGTGCCTGAGTCTGCACCTGCGCCCCAACATTGCTCTCATAATTTTGGTTACGGGATATGAATTTGATTAATTGGACAAACGGACAAATGCATTATCAGGGATTAAACTAAAAACACAAGAATAAGCTATTAGGTATACCTGGAACGCGAAGATTAATTTATCACTTTTAATATATGAGAAAAAATAATTAACTACATATGACCTTTATTGATTTAGAAATAGCATATGATAGTGTTTAATTTTAGGAAGTTATATTTTGAGGTTATTTTAATTATATTATTTTTGGTCTGGACATCTTACCTCGATATTAATGTTGATTTGTTCTTGGACATGTTTCAAAACAATTCTGTTTTAATCGTCAGCTTTCCCTAAAGTCTGGGAAAGCTGACGATAAAACAGAATTGTTTTGAAACATGTCCAAGAACAAATCAACATTAATTTTGAGGTAAGATGTCCAGACCAAAAATAATATAATATGATAGTGCACTTCGACAATTGGTATGGACGGCAATTATACATATGAATATCTGTGATAAATGGATTAATATTTTTAGCAGGATCTGTAGTAATACAAAAGCTAAAGTAAAAATACAGAAAAAATTAACAGAGGAATTCACAGTGAATAAAGGCCTTAAGCAGGGATGCAGTTTGTCATCAATTCTTTTTAACATTTATTTAGACCAGGCTTAATGTTCTGAAATGGGTATTCCTATAGGAAGAAAAGTACTGCATTCGTTGTTGTCTGCAGATGATCAAGTAATTTTTGCAGGGGATGAAGATGATATGAAATATATGATAAATAAACTAATGGAAGAATATAAAAAATAGGGACTGAATATAAATTCACAGAAAACAGAAAATATGTGTTTGGGAAAGGATGTGGAAGCCGTCATACTCGAAACAGCGAAAATAAAAAAAATTGATTTTTTTAAATATCTTGGGTCAATAATTACAAGTTTAGGTACCTGTGAGAGAGATGTACAGACTAAAATTTCAATGGCAAAAAATGCAACTAAGACATTAGATGGATTAATTTGGAATAAAAATATTACAAAACAAACTAAATGAAAATGTATAAGAGCATAATACAGAATATTTTGTCATATGGAAGTGAAACTTGGTCTTTGACGGAATTACAAAAGAATAAAATTAGAACAGTTGAATTTGATTATTTTAGAAGAAGCCTCCAAAAAACAAGACAGAATAAAATAAGAAATGAATTCCTTTGGAGAGAAATGAATGTCACCACATCTGTTGTTAAGAGGATTGAAAATCAATCGCTTAAATGATGTGGTCATGTACAAAGAATGGAAAATGAAAGATGGCCAATAAAATGTATACCAATGGTCACCCCCTGGAAGAAATAAACGTGGCAGACCAAGATGGAAATGGAAAACCTACGTCAGAACTATAATGGATGATAGGAATTTGGAAGAGGGAGATTGGAATGATGGAGATAAATGGAAACTGAAGACGGGAAACCTATAAGTGGGGGGAAGCCGAAAAAAAAATTGAGAATAGATGATAAAGAAATTCAGAATATGAAAGAAAATATTTACAGTACAGTAAAATATCCTTATTCGCGGGGGATATGTTCCGCAAATATGCCGCGAATACATACACCGCGGATATTGAATAGTAATTTGTACGGGCATATAGGAGTTTCGTTCCAAGGTCCCGAAATTGAACAAAAATTATGAAAATAAAATCAATTAATGAGAGATTTTGAACAATTTTCCTTTTACTCGGCAATATAAATTGGCAACAAATCAGAAGAGACGCTTGTTATTCAATCAAAACTATTGCAACGAATGACAAGTTGAAATAAAAAAACACCGACCGTGGAGAGGGCGGCATTTATCAACGCACATAGCAGCACGTGAAATACAGCGGCGGTGGCTTTTAATAACGAACTTTAGGCTTAGTGACAATAATATTTATTTTACTTTGATACTAATTTGTCCATTTGATTTGAGTCACTCTTTGTAAAAGCCGCTTGACACGTGCCTACAGTAAAAAAAGTTGCCGTTGCATTAATAGAGGATACTAATCCATCTAATATACCGACTGGTTCCGCGAACAAAGAAATATTTAACCACGAATACAGGAACTGTCACAAGTTTTTAACCCGCGATTAATGAAAATGGGAATAAGGGAACCGCGAATAAGGAGTTTTTACTGCACTATATTAAGAATCAGTGGGAGGTAAAACTACATTATCGAGTAGTGGACAAATATTACTGCCCATTAAAAAATAAGTTAGGATTTGTCTCCCATTTATTTGCTATGAGATTAGTATCATTATTACAAACTGTAAGTTTACTTAGGGGGCACGCCGTAGCGTAGTGGTTAAGGCACTGAGCTACAAGCCGGAGGGTCGAGGGTTCAAGTCCCGTTGGGGTTAGGATTTTTAAACTGACCCAAACCCCCTGGCGGCACTACGGCCCTGGGGTCGACTCAGCCTCTAACGGAAATGAGTACCAGACGCTTGTTCTGGGGGTAAAGGCGGCCGTCACGCAGGGCTGATAACCCGGCTGACATAAAAAAGTGCCGATTGTCTAGAAAAAAGTGGGAGCCTTAACCTCCTACTACCCCAAGGGCCTCCGGGCCTGTTGTGGGATCACTTTACTTTGACCCAAACCCTCTGGTGGCACTATGGCCCTGGGGTCGACTCAGCCTCTAACGGAAATGAGTACCAGACGCTTGTTCTGGGGGTAAAGGCGGCCGTCACGCAGGGCTGACAACCCGGCTGACATAAAAAAGTGCCGATTGTCTAGAAAAAAAGTGGGGGCCTTAACCTCCTACTACCCCAAGGGCCTCCGGGCCTGTTGTGGGATCACTTTACTTTAACCCAAACCCTCTGGTGGCACCATGGCCCTGGGGTCGACTCAGCCTCTAACGGAAATGAGTACCAGACGCTTGTTCTGGGGGTAAAGGCGGCCGTCACGCAGGGCTGACAACCCGGCTGACATAAAAAAGTGCCGATTGTCTAGAAAAAAGTGGGGGCCTTAACCTGCTACTACCCCAAGGGCCTCCGGGCCTGTTGTGGGATCACTTTACTTTGACCCAAACCCTCTGGTGGCACCATGGCCCTGGGGTCGACTCAGCCTCTACCGGAAATGAGTACCAGACGCTTGTTCTGGGGGTAAAGGCGGCCGTCACGCAGGGCTGACAACCCGGCTGACAAAAAAGTGCCGATTGTCTAGAAAAAAGTGGGGGCCTTAACCTCCTACTACCCCAAGGGCCTCCGGGCCTGTTGTGGGATCATTTTACTTTGACCCAAACCCTCTGGTGGCACTATGGCCCTGGGGTCGACTCAGCCTCTAACGGAAATGAGTACCAGACGCTTGTTCTGGGGGTAAAGGCGGCCGTCACGCAGGCTGACAACCCGGCTGACATAAAGTGCCGATTGTCTAGAAAAAGTGGGAGCCTTAACCTCCTACTAGCCCAAGGGCCTCCGGGCCTGTTGTGGGATCACTTTACTTAGGTTTACTTAGGGCTTAAAGGACCTTCGGGACTTGGAATTTTGGTAGCAAGAGATTCTAGCCGAGCGTTAGTATATGGATGTATTAGTTATAAAGACATACGTGTTTTTGAACATAAATAAATGGATTCTTAATTTTACCTATTTTATTTCTAGAGAATAATGCTTATAATAACCCTAAGTATTCTAACCCTAAATAACTAATCCAAGCTTATGTTAAGAAAACTTACATTCGAACTTTCTTGGGAATCGAGAGAGGGTGATGGGGGTTTATAAATCTACCCTAATTACATTTTAATAATTATCTGATAACTCCTAAACTTAGACATAAAATATTGAACTATTTAAAATACTTGACTACATTTCAAACTATTCCTAGCGAATTTATTAAGACAAATGGTATGCAGACTTACCCATCAGAACACTCTTTAACAGACAGACAGACCGAGTCCCCTATTTTTGCCAGGGTTATATATTAAGCTTTTGACCTAATCTCAACTAACTGTATTACACAATCCTACAGTCTAAATGCAGAGATTTTACAGTTAGCCTTGCAAACTTTGTCCTGCCATAATCAAAACTCTGTCCTGAAATATAATATGTCTAAGTGCTTTATTTCAACAACTGTTTTTATTTGGAATAATTAAAATATTCTATGAAATAATTAAATATCTATGTGAAATACTCTATGCATTCGTAACAATCATGAAGTTAGATCTAAGATTTTCCTGAATACCATCAGTAATCAATCATATTTATAAATAAATAATAGTTTTAAAATTATTTATTTGTAAATATGATTGATTACTGATGGTATTCAGGAAAATAGTAGATCTAACTCCGTGGTTGTTAGGAATATATAGAGTATTTTACATTCATATTTAATTATTTCATAGAATATTTTAATTATTCCAAATAAAAACTAAAACAACAAGCTTTATTAGAAAACCGAACTAAAAAATGAAAAATCATTTTAATTTCCAACACCCTTGGGATAAAATTAAAGTGGTCAAAAAAAATCACCTCAAACACATATAGAATAAAATTAGAGTTATCAACAAAAAGAAAATTTTACCATCAAAAGCGTAGGGTGCTCTATATCAATTAATATATTTTATAATAAACAGATATTGGTAAAAGTAAAGTCTCCAAGAAGAAAATGTAAAAATCATAAAAAGCACCCCACGCGTTTGATGGTAAAATTATTTTATTTTTGTAGATAACTCTAGTTTTATTCTAGATGTGTTGGAGATGATTTTTTTGTAGACCACTTTAATTTTATTCCAAGCGTGTTGGAAATTAAAATTATTTTTCATTTTTTAGTTCGGTTTTCTAATAAAGCGTGTTGTTTTAGTTTTTTAAACTATTATTTATTTTTTTATTTTTTAGTTTTAATATTTTACAGAATAAGATAAAAATGTAAATATCTTTAAATTCGACACTACTGTAGTTGCAAGGGATAGTGACATGCATTTTATCACCTCTCCTATCTAAATCTCATCCTCAAGCTGCTCGTGGTGCAACCTGCTATTACAAATGAGGCTCTGAGGACCGAGTACGGGCGGCATATCCACATCACCTTAATGTAGAAGAAATGCTACATTAGTGGGAACCCCACAATAACAACCCTCTGGGCCAGCAACCCATTGGGCGAAAAAATTTACATTTGCTTTCAAGTCTCGAACAAGCCTCGGATGAATCAGACAAATCAACCTGTTGAAAAAGATCGCTGGAAAGTCCAAAAAGCGCTGGATGGAAAATTCCTCTTTGAGACCGTAACAGGCCACACAGCCTAATACTTGCATGGATGATGATGATGACTACTGTAGTATGAGCTAAAAGTAATACTCTTCTAAAAAAATCCTCCCATCCAGCCGGATTTGAACCAGCGACTTATTGATTACTGAAATTATATACCACTAGAGTTCACCGCTCTACCAACTGAGAACTAAAAAGTCGACCAATCCGCAACCTATTATACAATTTTCATTTTTTTGATATTCTGATTATTTTGGCCAGGATTTTAGGAACAAAATATTAAATTATTGTATTGTGTCGGGTCCTTTACAAGTATGCAAAGTTTCAAGTCGATCCAATGTTCCTAAGTGGGTGACAATCGTGTTCAAAGATTCCGTTACATAGATACAAAGACACTTCTTTGATTTTCTGATGATTCTGGCCAGGAGTTTAGAAACAAAATATGAAATTATTGTATTGTCACGGGTCCTTTACAAGTATACAAAGTTTCAAGACGATCCAATGATTTTAAGTGGGTGAAAATCGCGTTGAAATATACCGTTACATAGATAGATAGATAGATAGATGGATGGATACAGGTCAAGCTAACATAAGGCGTGTAAAAAATGTATAAAACGCGTAGAAACATCTCGTTCGCAGTAATGGTAGGAAATTATTATAGTTCCATCGTCAATTCTTTACATGTGACGTGATTTTTTTAAATTATTTCATAAACTCCTGTAAAATTTTAATATGAGGGTTCCATTTTTCAAATGATTTCCCACCATTTACAATTATCTTTACACTTTTTTCTAACGATTATTTCAATACGCATACTTTTCTATGATATTTAACTACATACGTAGCATAAAGACGTGGCAGCCATATTGATTTTAACGAATATTCTATGCAACAACATCAGTGCAGCCATTATAGAGTATCTACTAATTAACTATACACATAACTAACTTACTGTCACTATCGAACCCATAGGTTCATGGCCGCAAGGACTAAATCTCTCCATATATCCCAATCCTGAGCTAATGTTTTCCAATAATTCCCTGTATAATCTACTTTTCTGAAATGTTATTCTCCCACCTCATTCATGGTCTACACCTCATTCATGGTCTACCAACTGGACGTTTCTCCTCTGGTTTTCCTACAAGAAACTTCCATGCACGTCTTTCATACACTATTCGTGCCACATGTCCTGCCCTTTGCAGTCTATGAGACTTAACTATTCTTCACAATTTCAGAACTTCGATATTTTTTCTGTGTTTTGTTTTTTTTCACAGGTTAGAGTACTTACATTTTGTTACTTACTCACCGGCACTATCGAACCTGTAGGTTCATGGCCGCACGGACATAAGCTCTCCATACATCCCTGTCCTGAGCTAATGATTTCCAATCATTCCCTGTATAATCTACTTCCCTCAAATCATAGTTAATGTTATTCTCCCACCTCATTCTTGGTCTACCAATTGGGCGTTTCCCTCTGGCTTTCCTACAAGAAGCTTCAATGCAAGTCTTCCTTTCCCGACAGGTGCAACATGTCCTGCCCATCGCAGTCTACAAGACTTAACTGTTCTTATTATATCTGGCTTCCTATAAAGACTAGTTTCGTTAAATACCCTGTATACGTTAGTTGCATCCGTGTAAATTGCATCACGTTTGTTAGCGCGTACGCATGTTATGTGGTTGGAACCGCGTCACTTGTAAAGAATCCCAGTTACGTCAAAATGTCGCGACATACCAATTGTAAAATTAGAATTGGAATATCTAAACATATATACAATAAGTTTTTTCCAACTGATTTTACAGTCCGAGTGTCAGAATATTTTATACAGAATGGACACAGACAATCACTCGCTGAAAATGTTCACTCTAAAATGTCAACTGTCACTCAACCGGGAAGAGAGATAACATCAAACTCGACATAATGACCTTGACTTACAGAAAATTTGTGATCATTGGATAAAAATAATTTATATACAACAAAAAATATATAAAAGTGTCATGAAAGCTAATTCAACATGTATAATCCAGTTAGTATATATTCCGATGGAAAATCCAATAAAAGTAGACAATGTTTTATTATCGAAAGCACAATAAAATTGTGAAATATTAAAATTAATATAACGAGCCTTCTTCAAGACAGATAAAGGGAAAACGCCCAGTTAGTAGACCAACAATGAAGTGGGATAATAATGCGGTGACCGTGAAAACTGGCAACATATTATAGCATTCTGTAAGGAGACAGAGCAACTTAGATTACAGTTGCTGCCGGAGAGATTTCTCAGGTCAGATCGTGGGAGAGTGGCGTGCTGGGATCTTTTAGGACGGATCGAGAGTGAAGTGAAAACATGCAAATTTTTGGGTATAGTAAAGAAGTTGAGGTATAGTAGAATTGGAGATCTATAAGGATAGATGCATATTATTAATAATAAGAATATCAATATGGTCTTTGTTTCGATCTTCAATTATATTATAACTTTGGTGAAGTTGCGTCGTGCCATTCGTGACAAACGTCACAACATTAACGTTAAACTTCTTCATGACAATGCTCGCCCCCATGTTGCTGCTGTCGTTCGTCAGAAAATCGCCGAATTTGGTTGGAGGTGATCCAGCATCCACCATACAGTCCGGATCTTGCACCATCGGACTTTCATCTGTTTGGTCCCATGAAGAAATTCCTGGCCGGCAAACGCTTTGAGACAGATGTGGAAGTGAAATCAGCAGTGCGCAGATGGCTACACTCCAACCAAACGGACTTCTACGAACAGGGCATATTGAAACTGGTAACACGATGGGAAAAATGTGTTGAGAAAGTTGGTGACTATGTCGAAAAGTAGGTAAAAGATGTAAGTTCATTTGTGATTTTTTTCCTTTTTTTACTATTAAACTTTTTTAAAAAAAATTATTGTGCGTTACTTTCCGATCCGCCCTCGTAATAAGTAGTCTTGATAAGTTGAATAGTCTGATAGTGCATTTGATGTCAGCAGGGACTGGGGGGAGGGGATATGAGCGCCTGCGGGTGTATGTGTATGGGGGTGTGTATATGTGTGTTTTCTCTCTCTCTTTCTCTCTCTCTCTCTCTCTCTCTCTCTCTCTCTCTCTCTCTCTCTCTCCTCTCTCTCTTTTATTTTATTTTTTTTTAGTTTCCTAATTTCTTTAATAGCACCTTTTTTAATTATTAATTAAGAGAATGAGAATTTTTTTATATCTACACACATGGTCTTTTCATCATCATCATCATCATCATCATCATCATGAACAAATTCGTTTTAGGCCATGTGGCCTGTACGGTAAACCTAGCGAAGATGGTCTTGATCTTTCCACCGATGTTTTGGTCTTCCCTATGTCCAGTCGGGGTATATTGGAATGCCGATTTTGGAAGTCTATTTCTTGCCATTCTCCTGAGATGATTTTTCCATTCTTGTTGGTATATTTGTATATCTTCATTTAAACTTGTTACTCCAAGTTTTCCTCTGATAATAGTGTTCCTTTGGTGATCCAGTCTATTAACTTCTAACAATGTTCGTAAGAAGCGCATTTGGCTTACTTGAAGTTTATGAGAGTTTCCTTTATTTAAAATCCAATTTTCACTTAGGTATTTTAGAGCAGCTTTTGATGTGATGTTATGTAATCTTAGTTTTGTCTCTGTCCTCATCTGTTTACCAAAATGTCTTCGTATTACCCCACTCATTTTATTATATTTTTGTAATTTTGAATCAATGTCACTCTTATACTCTGCAAATACACTTCCTAAGTAAGAGACATCTGACACTTGTTCTATAATTTTTCCATCAATCTCAATTTTCACTCGTTGTATGTTTTTTCCACACATTGCCATTGTTTTGGATTTTGAAGTGGAAATTTTCATATTATATTTGCTGGTCGTTTCATGAATGAGTGTAGATGTGTATTAATGTGTATATAGTTGTAGACATAGATTTTATTTATATGTATTCATTGTTCTGATACACGTGAGTAGCCATGTAGGGATTTGTTTATGTATTATGATTACTCTTGTTTTCTTTCATTGAAAAATAATGCACATACGGGCAAACAGGCCCGTGTGCAATGTAAATACATATGTATCTCCTTTCTTTTGAAAAAAAGGCAATAAATTCCAGTCTCAAGACAACCCTTGAGGATGCCAGACGCAGTCTCTGGCGAAACGTCGGGGAACTACAAGCCTCACGACCACGGCCTACAGCCCGGAAATCTTCTTCAATATCATCATAAATTCCATTAATTCATCTATAATAATATTAACCATGATTTGATTATTTATTGCCAAATACTTATTATATTTGAATCGGAGGGATATATAGATGTTTCTACTGTGGAAAAAGAAATATAACAAGCAGAAAAAGCGTGTGAAACATTATACATCAGAGATTGTTGAAGTTTGAACCCTCTCGATATTGGTACTAATGATGGCGATGAAGATGGTTATATGTATGAAAATCAGTGTTTGTCTTCTTCGGAATTCGATTATGAATTTGGGCAGTATTTGGTCTCAATCAGTGAGTCATGTTCGAAGAAAAAAAAATAAAAATCTAAAACAACACGCTTTATTAGAAAACCCAATTAAAAATTGAAAATAATTTTTAATTTCCAATACGCTTGGGATAAAATTAAAGTGGTAAACAAAAAAATCATCTCCAACACATCTAGAATAAAACTAGAGTTATTTACAAAAAAAAATAATTTTGCCATTAAAAGCGTGGGGTGCTCTATATTAATTAATGTATTTGATAATAAACAGATATTGGTAAAAGTAAAGTCTCTAAGAATAAAACGTAAAAACCATAAAAAGCACCCCACGCTTTTGATGATAAAATTATTTTTTTTTTGTAGATAACTCTAGTTTTATTCTAGATGTGTTGGAGATGAATTTTTTGTTGACCACGTTAATTTTATGGAAATTAAAATTATTTTTCATTTTTTAGTTCGGTTTTCTAATAAAGGGTTTTGATTTTGTTTTTTAAACTATTATTTATTTTTTAGTTTAATTGATTGTCATAAACCGGAATCCCATGAAAATGTAATTGCTTACGATATTTTTAGTGTCCACACACGAATATAATTATATATTTTTACTATTATTATCTAACATTATTATAATATTTTTGAACATTTTAATATAGAAAAATAGTTCCAGTTAAACGTATCCTTTTGATATTTTTTGGTTAAATTACAATGTGGCAAGTTTACAAAATTGTCATTACTATTTTACAGAATAAGATATAAATGTAAATATCTTTAAATTCGATGCTATTGTAATATTCTCCGGGCCGGATTTGAACCAGCGACCTATGGATTACTGAAATTATATACCACTACAGGCCACCGCTCTACCAACTGAGCTACCAGAGGATATCATATTAATTTCTTACAACGATGGACTAAAAAGTCGATACGCCCGCAACCTATTATACCGGTCTTTATTTTTTTGATGTACTGATCATCCTGGCCAGGATCTTAGAAACAATTTCACATTATTGTATTTTCATTGGTCCTTTACAAGTATACAAAGTTTCAAGTCGATCAAATGTTTTTAAGTGGGTGAAAATCGTGTTCAAATATTCCGTTACATAGATAGATGGACATATACAGTCAAGCTAATATAAAGCGTGTAAAAACAACAATTTTTCTAGTAGAAAAGGCAGAATAGTTAATATTTATTGGTTTTATATCATATACTTGTGCCGGTTCGCTCAGGGTAGAATTTGATCACTCAGGGATGTTTTAAATTATACACTTATTGTTTTAGTTTATTGGATAAATTTGTATGTACAATTGTAGATTTACCGTGTTTTATACTTCGCTAACTCGGAGTGGAGTTGATGAGTTATTTCCGCCCACGTGTTTTAATATCACCTTCGCGAACGGTTACTGAAGAACTTGACTATTGCAGAACGTAGGAGCGTGAGAGAGTTTTCACACGCGTCCTCGCCTTATAAGGGCGATGTGTCCTCCAATAAAGTCGCCACCCCCACTCCGAGTGTATATGTTATTCATTATAGCTTACAGGGGTAGGTACCATTCGTTTGGGTTTCAATGTTGGTAATAGACTCGTGTCCACGTTTGTGCGCCTTCCAGTAATTACTATTAATGACACGTTTTAGTACTTACGAGTCTATTACTTCTTGCCACATACTCCCAAACATCTCGAAAACAAAGTTTATAATAATTACAATACAAATCTTTCATAAAATGTGTTTATACTAGTTTCACAAGTGAATGACAGTTAAGGCCAGTATAAATTTGTAAATAAATAAAAAAGTGGACACTCACAAATTTAATTCATTCTTAGAACGAAAATCAATGTGATGAATAAGTTAGGGACCGCGATTCAAAGAATATCCAATATTAAAAACTCGTGAAATAGAAATGGATGGAACTGTTTCAAAACCACTTCAAATAAAATTATAATATTGATCGTTTGAAGGTGGTACCTTTGTTACAAACCGACGGACACGTGACTATAATACAGAATTTTTATTACATCATGACAGCTTTCAATTAATTGCAAGACATGTAGGGCTAATGCTGATTAATGTGGATTCAAAAACGGGGCCCTTAATGTACATGGAAATGCAATCAAAAAGGACAAATGCACATTCATATACAATTATGCTCATAATACCAAATAATGAAAACAATCCACCGAATTTATTTGTGATTCTCCAAGTGCCTGAAGATACAAGAATCAAAATAGAGGTAAAGTTATTTGAAGTCAAAAATGACATATGAAATGAAGTTCTTTGAAGTATCATCCGCTTGTTACTTAATTGGCATGTCTCGTATGTTTTATCATACTTGTATTATTATTATTATTATTATTATTAATATTATCAATATGTCCACCGCTGTGGTCTCGAGGTAGCGTGCTGCCTTGTCACGCAGCTGGTCCGGGTTCGATTCCCGGTCGGGTGAGTTAAAATACCTTCTTAGGTAAAATCCGCCGTCCTAAACTTTTAAAAATGTAATCTTTATGCATGTAGGCCTTTCAGGACATCCGTCCCATCTTCAGCAGTTCATTCTTCGCTACAGGCTACAGTGAAATATGCCGTCTTTAATTCTTTTGACAATATCACTATCCGGGGTTGGTAAACATATTATTAGGTGCGACTAAAATATGAACTTTCATAATCATGAAAATCCACCAGGACGTTATAGTACAAGTATCAATGTTTTATTAAATTTCCATTGAAAATAACATGTACGTAAATGTACACCCTTAGACAAAAAAACAGTCATCTCTTGAACGCACATTTCTTCTAATTCCTACTCGATACAGCGCTGGGTTCAAACTAGGAAACTAGTCGTAATTGTGCAGTCCCTTAGCTACTGAGTTAAGTGGCATGAACTAAATGCACTCCTATGTGTCCTGTTAGGTCAGCGGTAAAGCATGCAGTCACTGTTTCTGTTAATGAAGGTCACTAGTTCGCGTCCTCAATTATGCAGTTTGTTCGTGATATTTGTAATAAGATGTTTAATGAATTAAATACGACATATTATATTGACATTTGAATTAAATCAATGTTAATTTGGTTATTGTAACAATTATATTTACCACATTCAGGGCTTGTTCTAGGTAATTTCAATGTATTGCATTCAATAGATTGTGATGCGCAGACGTCTGCGCAAAAGCAACAGCCTCTAACAAGATTGTTTATAATGAATCATATTGAGTTTTAACCATAGCTCAGCGCGCACACATGGACATAGGCACAAGGCAATCTCAATGCCCCGCAGAGTGAGAGCGGTAATAGATGCTGAGGGTTCATACACCCGATATTGATTTTGTTTTTGTTAAAGTTTTCGTTTTAGAAGATATTATTTTCTTTCTTCGTTTATTTATTAGAAGAAGGTTCTAATTTATGTTTTTGTGTATTTTGTGTGTGCATTAACCCTTAAATTGGCAAAACACAAATTTCTTCTATTTGATATTTGAATGTGGCGGACCGCAGTGAAAACGGAATCTTGTATAACTGTTATTATTAGGTATATTGTATAATTAAACACACATTTAAGTGGTTTATTTTTGTTCGTTTTCTTCTGATTTATTTAAAATATCAAATTAATTAAACCAACTGATGTATCTAAAAGGATACGTTATGAATTTAAGGGTTAAAGCCATAAAACTCAAATATAAAATTATATTACAGGCGAAATGCTATTCTAACATTCAGTTTAAAAAAAAGTAGAACGGGAATCGAACCCGTGAGGTTACGAACGCAGATGACATCTGTTAAAAATCTCGACCACGGAAACACACTAAACCAAGCTCTGTCTTTCATATTGCTTGAGTGTGCACTGCGTTAACTAGCAAACAACCTAGTACAAATACTTAAAATGTGTTGACGTGAATACGGCTTCTGCGAGCGCTCACGAAGTTCCCCGATCGGTTGATAGAATCTGCGGATGACTCAATTTTTTTTTGTCTAAGGATGTACCTAAGACACACTTTCAGTGAATCTACAAATGTAGCTATAGTGACATTACAAATAGAAAATTGAAGGAAATGAATATATCAATCAAATCGTTATTTCGGCCAATATTTAAATTATGAAAACAGTTATTATAGATTAAATTAAAACCTTTATACTTCAACAAAATATATCATAATTACAAAATTTAGTTCAAATAAATATTCGAGTTTTCATCCATGTTCCTAATTAAAACCCTATAATGGCAATAATACAGAAGCTGATTATGTTACTAATCTCGGAAGTGACAAATATAATTCGAGCTTGGTGGTATAACAGGGTGGTTACTATTATATAACCCTAGTTGTATAATCCAAAGCAGTAAACTGTACTTTACAATATAACCAAGGACTATTGTAGGGCAATCAACAGGTATGAGCACTCTGCAAACAATATCATTGACTGAAGTTAATAATTCATAGAGACGGAAATTGCTTTATAAATTAGCAAAGATATTACGTAGTCTACTCTATTTGTTCAATTAATTAATTCATGGATCTATCCATTTTCTGTACCTAATTGTTTCCACTTATATTACTTAATATTATGACTTTCCATATAATATTTGTACTTACTTACTTACTTACTGGCACTATCGAACCCGTAGGTTCATGGCCGCACGAACATAAGCTCTCCATACATCCATATCCTGAGCTAATGCTTTCCAATCATTCCCTGTATAATCTACTTCCCTCAAATCATAGTTAATGTTGTTCTCCCACCTCATTCTTGGTCTACCAACTGGGCGCTTTCCTTCTGGCTTTCCTACAAGAAGTTTCCATGCACGTCTTTCATTCCCCATACGCGCAACATGTCCTGCCCATAGTTGGTTTATTTATGTAACTCAAGATTGTCTTTCGAAGTGCATTAACTCTTCTTGAATTCCACAAATTTATATAAATTTAGGATTTACGTATTATGTATCCATCAGATTTCATATTTCAATTTGTTCATATATTATATTAGTTAATTAAATAAAAATAAAACATAGTTTTATTTGATTTTCATATTTATTATATAATTCAGTGACAACTGTTTCGGTACACTGTACCTTCTTCAGACATGTTCAATTATGAATTGTGTTCCAGGTGATCTAAGCAACAATATAACAATATTTATTTAAATGTTTAAATTTAACAAAGGAGATTCATTCAAATCAAGTTGAGAATTTAACAGTTTTTTACTACTTTTAAATGTATTAATTTCTACAGCCTCCAAAAGATCTAACTTCTTACCTTATCACAAATGTGTAAAATTGCAAAATTTTGAAATTTTACACGTTTGTGATAAGGGTAAGAAGTTGGATCTTTTGGAGGCTGTTTGAAATTTAAACGTTTGTGATAAAGGTAAGAAGTTAGATCTTTTGGAGAATGTAGAAATTAATAAATTTAAAAGTAGTAACAAACTGTTAAATTCTGGACTAGGTTTGAATAAATCCCCCTTGTTAAATTAAAAAAAATTAAATAAATATTGTTGTATTGTTGCTTAGATCAGTTGATATGTAATATAATAACACAATTCATAATTTAACATGTCTGAAGAAGGTACAGTGTACCGAAACAGCTGTCACTGAATTATATAATAAATACGAAAATCAAATAAAACTATGTTTTATTTTTATTTAATTAATAAATATGGATTTTCATCAAGTAAACACCAACTCAATTGATTATTATATTAGTGTTGTATACCTTAAGCTTTCTAATTTAATATCTGTAAATATTATTTGTGACTTCTAAAGAAAATAAATTTCAAACAATATATATATCGCTCATTTGCTGCAACAACGTCATAACTCAAAAAACATAGATTTTTCAGGAGAAGCATTTAAAGGTTTGAAATCCATATACCTTTGCCTGTATTTGTCATAAATATCAAATTACTATACCAACTCCTTTTATCCAGTAGCTTATGTCGTTCTTCCTGAATATAGAACTGAGTTTTCTCTTTCATGTGGTGCCAGTAACTCAAAATCGGAAAGTTTTTACTTATGACGTTGTTGCAGCAAATAAGCGATATATAGTAACTCAGCCCGAGGGCAGCTCTTTCACTGCAATCATAGCATTTACATGCTATATGCTTGCAGCTTTACAAGGGAATTGTAGGTGTGGTAGCTTATGTATGTATATATATAACTATATAGTTATAACATCTAAATATACAAGCGTTACTGCTATGAAGTAAATATTCTCTTTAAAAATTTGCTCAACTGTTATGTTGGCCACAAGATATCAGTCGGAACGAATTTCCGCTACCTCTTGTGTGAATTGAGAATACTACATATATAAGAAAAATGTATGTTTATGTTGGAATACTTGGGTAGCTCAGGTCGTTAGAGCGCTAAACGTACAGAATTTAGAGAATCGGGTTCAAATCCCGACTCAAGCATTTAATTTTCTTATCATAGTATATATATATATATATATATATATATATAACATCGATAAAGCGTCACTGCTATAAAGTATAAAAAAAATATATTCTTTAATTTGCTTACTTGTTATAGTCAGCTACTAGATGGCAGTGAAGACCGAGTTCTCGCGACATCTAGTAATAATGGAGAATATAATACATATATAAGAAAAATAAGTGTTTGAATTGGATTCGCCTGGTAGTGTAATGGATATCACGCTGAGGTACAGACTCAGAGATCCGGGTCCAGGCATTTATTTTTGTTATCATACCATATATATAGCAAATGGAGTCTTATGGAACAGACATATCAGAAAAAAAGTTACAAATATGTAATTCAATGTGAGAAGTACTCTCACACATGGAGCCGAAGTTTGGAAATTCAACAACAATTAATGTCGATGGAAATGGATTTCTTGAGGAGAGCAGCAAGATATTCAAATTAGAAAAAAATAAATACTATCACACGAAAAAATGAATATTAGATATTCAATGGTAAATTATATAAGATATAAGCAATTAAATCGGTATGAGCACGTACGACGAATGTAAGAAGGATGGTTACCCAGAAAAACATCGGAATGGTTTGCACCTGGAAGGAGGAGGAAAGGAAGACCTCGAAACTCGTGCATGCAAGAAATAAGAACTAGAATGAGAACAAGTGGACTGGAGGAAAAGGAGTGGGTGGATAGAGACGAGTGGAGAAGGAAAATAAAAGTTCCACAGAAAGATGTGTAAATGTTGAAAATCTGTATATAAATAAAATATATATATGAATAATAAATATATACAGGCATGTATATAAATTATTTATTTACGACGGATTCGTTTATTTCTCTGATTATCGTCTTTTTTGTTTGTTTGTTTGTTTGTTTGTAAGTTATACGAGTACAATTTATTGGAAAAGTAAGATGTAATTTTCGTGCCTTAGCACCAGATTTATGAACATTTTTGTACCCTAATGTTTTGGTAATTTATATTAGATCAGTATTTTATAAAAATATTTTAGTGACATAGAGTATTTACTAATTTATTATCTGTCCATGTGGTTTGATTCTTCACCACATAGGGAAAACAAATATTTTAAGAATATATTCAATTTATAATACATCTTGCTACAGCATCTTCTTGGTTACTTGCCTTCAATATTTGGAGATCTCCGATATTTCGATTAGTGTCTAAATTTAGAATGTTTTATTTAGTCGGTTTGATTAATTTTAAGGTAAGTATAATTAAAAAAGCGCTGTAAAAATTATCTTATTCCGAGTTTCATTATTTCTATTGCAAACATTTTGGGGGCAAAAGAAGGGTAGAAAATCAAAAGTCAATATAACGTAAAAAATAACCTAACTAAAATATATTTAAATCTCAGTGTGATCATTGTGGTTATAATAAAAAAATGCTGGCACGACAGGCCTAGAAGGCCCTTAGCCTACCCTCCGGCTGCTGACCTCACATCCACGTGTCGATCACAGAGGTAGATGACCATCAACCAGTGTAGATGTGACATTTGGTTAGCATGTCGAGCCCCCCAGCCGTTATAGCTGGTTCCTCAACCTGGAGCCGCTACTTATTGTAGCTACCCAATTGCCTCACGATGTTGGGTGGGCACCGGTCCCATGCTGGCCGAAATACCATGAGAAATTTTTTTCTCCCATGGAGATAGATGACCATCAACCAGTGTAGATGTGACATTTGGTTAGCATGTCGAGCCCCCCAGCCGTTATACCTGGTTCCTCAACCTGGAGCCGCTACTTATTGTAGCTACCCAATTGCCTCACGATGTTGGGTGGGCACCGGTCCCATGCTGGCCGAAATACCATGAGAAATTTTTTTCTCCCATGGAGATAGATGACCATCAACCAGTGTAGATGTGACATTTGGTTAGCATGTCGAGCCCCCCAGCCGTTATACCTGGTTCCTCAACCTGGAGCCGCTACTTATTGTAGCTACCCAATTGCCTCACGATGTTGGGTGGGCACCGGTCCCATGCTGGCCGAAATACCATGAGAAATTTTTTTCTCCCATGGAGATAGATGACCATCAACCAGTGTAGATGTGACATTTGGTTAGCATGTCGAGCCCCCGAGCCGTTATAGCTGGTTCCTCGACCTGGAGCTGCTACTTATTGTAGCTACCCAATTGCCTCACGATGTTGGGTGGGCACCGGTCCCATGCTGGCCGAAATACCATGAGAATTTTATTTTCTCCCATGGAGACTCGATTCAGCGCAAGTCCCGTAGCTCTGCGGCAAGGCTTCATGACTTAACCACTCGGTTACGGCGCGGGTCAAAAATAGGTAACAATATTTTATGCATGTCAATATTTGTTGTTGTGAGTCGAATTATGTTTCATAGTGTAGACTATTTAATCGAGATTCTATATTTAGATTTTATAGATATCAAAGAACATACTCTCGTAAATATACTTCTTAATATATAAATTATTTTAAGTCCAAAATCTCTCATCTTTGGATATTTTTCTTTATCCATAATTTCAACTGTTCTTTTCCAAATTCTACATTAGATGTGATAAATGGGTCAGGCTCAATGCTACATAATTACACTTAATATGTCTATTGCACCAAGGTATTATAAGCATTTAATTAAATCCTCAATAAATTTAGACCATATTTAAGGCAATTACAATGAAAAATCAAGAAACGCTGGAGGGAAAATTATCTATAGGATCGTAACAGGCATTGGCCTAATACTCGGAAGGAAGAAGAAGAAGAAAATGAAAAATTTGAATTACAATTTTCAATTTGTTTATTTAATTTAGGCATTTTTTCTAAATTCACTTTATTATTAATCCCTTTCATTTTCTTGTAGGACTCTTTGCAAAATTAAAAAATAATTAAATTATTTTGCAAATTCGAATTCTATTATATTTGTTTGCTTTAATATTCATTATATATGCAGGGGAACATTACACACATTTTGATAAAAATGTCCTCGGGTATTCTAATTATTTACTTTTTTATTTTCATTTATTTATTTAGCCTGGTGGAGTTAAGGCGATGTGGCCTTCTCTTCCACTCACCAGGACAAACATATATTACATCAGAATATAACAATCATTATTAAATCTAATATTAAATATTAAATAAAGATTTGATCAATAAGATAATATCTATTATATTATGATCTATAATACAATCAGTTAATGATAGTTAAGATTAAGACTAAAACTAATAATAAAATGTATTCTAACAAGATAAATTAAATTGTTGGTAGACCGTCCCTGTCTAATGTAGGGGCCTATATAAAAAACCAAAAAAAAAAATAATCAGATATAGAAAACTAATTTTCGGTTATACAATATTTAAACAAATCAGAATATTTGTTAATTTTAATATTACTTTCATAAATAATTAAATGTATTTATTGATTAAGAGAATACTATCTGTGAGGTGTTTAAGTTAGTTTGTTATTAAATCATTCTTTAGTTTGTTGTTGAAGTATGTTGTAGTTTGACAGTCTCTGACATAGGGCGAAAGGGAATTCCATGTTTTGGTAAGTGTAACTGTAAAATATAATGAATAATACACAGTGTGATGAGGAGGGATATAAAGGACAATGTGCTGATGGGGTCATGTGTCAAGATTGTGTGTGTCGGATAGTCTGATAAAGCGGCGTGATAGATAATTAGGCGATGATGTGTGAAGTATTTTCTAGAGAAGGGATAGGGAAAGGGAAAGGATATTCCTACGATCTCTTAGACGAAGCCACGATAATTGTTCCAGGGACGGTGTAACATGGTGAAATTTGCGAATACCACAAATAAAACGTGCGCAAGAATTATGAACACGTTGAAGTCTTTGAGTGAAAATAATATTTAAGTCTGTAAAAGAGTGTCACAATAATCAAAATGGGGCATTGCAAGTGTTTCTACTAACATTTTTCTAAGAGCGAATGGCAGACAATTTCTTACGCGATTTAATGAATGTATTATTGAGAACACTGTTTTACATGTATGGTTTATTTGTGTATTCCAATTTAAGTTGTTGTTAATAAATATTCCTAGAATTTTTATTGTCTCACCATAAGGAATTTGAATTCCATTAAGTGACACATGCAGACTGTGTTCAGGTTAATTGTAGATAATAGCCTCTGGCGACCCATAATGATTGATTGTGACTCCCTAGGATTTAATTGCAGTTCATATTTAACTGTCCAAGTCATTAGTGAGTCAAGATCCTCGTTAATTTTGGCAACAGCGTCATTTAGAGAATATATGACATTTATAATGTCTGTCATGGAAGCAAGTGAACTTATTAACATTTGATTTGCCTAAGTATGCTGTCGAATCTTCAAAAACTTCCACTTTAAGAAAGCTAGTCTCTTTCCTATGTATATGAGAAAAAGAAAAATAAGGAAAATTATAAGCCTATTCTATGTGCTTCCTCCAGTTTTTAACTTATTTTTGTCAAAACTTAAGAAATACTGTTTTGTATCTCCCTATTTTAAAATATTTGTTGAAACATGAATAAATTGTATTAATAAGCTGTTAGTTTATGCTGATGACGTAGTGCTATTGGCCGATAGCGAGGAGATACTAAAGGCCAATACGCACACACTATTGAGTAACACTAAGAAATTGGGAGTGGAAGTAAATATCAATGAAACTAAATATATGGTCACACATAGAAATATTAAATCCGTCCGGCTGAACACTGTGAGAGATATGAGTTTGGAAACTTTTTACGTGGTCGGGTTACCAGCCCAGACGCACAACCACCTTCCTAGTGGAATTATTTCGGAGTTTACACATGTGGAAGGAATGAATGTATCAAGATTACCAAAAGCATCATTCAACTAACATCCAAGAGGTTCAGGGAATGTAGGAAGGCCAGTGAAAAGTTGGACAGAACTGTGAGGCGGAACAGGCAATTTGCCTAGCCCGTGAAGTGAAGAAGAAGAAGACATAGAAATGTATTATATAATGGAAATGGACAGCTAATGACAAATGAGGAAAAATTTGAGGAAGTGGCTGAATTCAAATAGGCCTACCTAGGAACAATAATCACACACCAGGAATGAGATGCACAAAGAAATTAAACATAGGCTCAATTCTGGAAATGCGTGCTATTATGCAAAGACTTAACTCCTTTAAAAAAAACGTTAAACTGAAAATATATAAAACTATTATTCTACCAGTTATATTATATGGTTGCGAAACATGGACTCTTAGTTTAAGGGAGGAAAGGAGATCACGAGTATTTGAGAATAAAGTTCTTAGGAAAATGTTTGGACCAAAGAGAGATGAACAGACAAGTGAATGGAGAAGACTGCATAACAGTGAATTACATGGTCTTTATAGGAAGCCAGATATAATGAGAACAGTTAAGTCTCAAACTGCGATGGGCAGGACATGTGGCACGAATTGGGAATGAAAGACGTGCTTGGAAGCTTCGTGTAGGAAAACCAGAGGGAAAACGCCCAGTTGGTAGAGCAAGAATGAGGTTGGAGAATAACATTAACTATGATTTGAGGGAAGTAGATTATATAGTGGATGATTGGAAAAATATTGGCTCAGGATAGGGATGTATGGAGAACTTATGTCGGCGCGGCCATGAACCTACGGGTTCGATAGTACCAGTGAGCTAGTTTGTTATAGAAATGTGTTATTTAAACTTACTTCGTCTATGATTCCCAACTGAAATTTGTTTCAAGAGTATTATCCTACAAATGCAAAACATAAATTACCAACAGTTCACGCATATTATAGCTAACTCTAAAAGCAATCGCATCAAATGAACTGCGCCTGTAGGGCTACATCTGGCGAAACACAAAAACGGAATGTAAATTACATCTGCGTTGGCTCTATCGAACCGTTAACAGCACCCACTGTATGAACGTACTAGGCCCCTAACGAACTATAACAATAAAGTTCTTACTATTAAATTAATGAATCAGCATTTAAATTAATGAATCAGCATTTCCCTTCAAATTAATCTGCAAGTTGTATTGTTGATATTTTGCAAAGCGATTCCCACTTCTTAAAAAAGAAAAATAGAATGGATCTATATGTAATAATTCTGGTACGAATATATATTTTTATATCGCAGACTGCTATGGGCAGGACATGTGGCACGAATGGGGGATAAAAGACGTGCAAGGAAGCTGCTTGAAGGAAAACCAGAGGGAAAACACCCAGTTGCTAGACCAAGAATGAAATGGGAGAATAACATTATCAATTATTTGAAGGATTATGCAGGGGGTGATTGGAAAACATTAGCTCAGTATAGGGGTATACGGAGGGCTTATGTCTCCGCGGCCATGAACCTACGGGTTCGACAGAGCCCGTGAGTTAGTTCTTCCTCTTCTTCCAATGGCGCTAAAGCCCTTAGCTGGTCTGGGCCTTCTTGATATGAGACCTCCAATCTTCTCTACCCAGTGCTCTCTGATTGTCAGTTCCTACAGTTTAAGATTTGATGACAATCTTCCTTCACCGAGTCCATCCATCTTTACTTAGGTGTTTTTCTATTGGCCGCTTCCTAAACCATTTCACCGTCATCACTTTCTTAGGTATGCATTCTTTATCCATTATCTGAACGTGTCCGGCAAATTGCATTTTTTGTTTTTTAATTTCACAAGAGTTGATATATCATGTTCCTTAAATACGTTGTACATTTTCTTATTATACCTCATTCTCCATCTTCCATTGTCTTTTACTGATCCATATATCCTTCTCTAAATCTTTCTTTGAAAGTGTTAATTAAATTTAGTAAGTTAGTTATGTAACTTAACAAAATTACAGAAGAATATGATTTGAAGAGATCTACAGAAAAAAAACAAAATTATGGCATTTCAAGGTGTAGATCCTGTAAGAAGTAAAATTGTACTGGACAATAAAATTTTGGACCAGGTGAATAATATTACATATCTAGGATGCAATATCTCATATGAAGAAGAAAACTATGTAAATGTAAAAATATCTAATTTTTATGAATTTTAGGGTTAATAAATTCTATCTTCAAGCCACAGTTAGTCTAAAAGCATTCAAGATTAAAACTGTATAAAACACGGGCTCTTCCAACTCTTTTGTATGGTAGCGAAGTATGGACGTTGAAAAAGAAGGATATACAGAGACTTGGATCTGCTGAAATGAGATACCTTCGGAGGATTTCAGGATACACACTACTAGATCACAAAAAAATGAAGACATCATAGAAGAATTACACATGGAACCTTTAGAAAATAAAATGTCTGATTATAAGTCAAGATGGATGCAACATGTTCATCGAATGGAAGATCACAGAATACCTAAACAAATGTTAAGATATCAACCTGCGGGAAGAACAATACCAGGACTTTTGCATGGTGTTTCTCTTGAGGCCGAAACAGGTCAACAAATGGCCTAAATTCGTGAATGTACTATGATGATGATGAGTTGGTTATGTATTTTATAAGTAAGCGTATTCTTTAATTGGCGTGATATTTATTTAAATCACAGTACCCTTCCAAGGACATATGTTTTACTCCTCGAATTCCTAATATCATCAAAACATATGTATTTAACGTAAGTTGCCAGTATTTACTGTAACGTCCTATATCATAAGTAATTAATATAACTATTCAAAATAGTCATGAAGGAGCCGATAAATATTCTCACACCCAATTAATTTTGGCCGGCTTCAGATCCATTTCCATTGTGTAAATTATCGAGGCAGCAGTCATGGCACAAAGAGTAGGGTGCGTGTAGGCAAACAGTTTTCGGACACTTTTGAAATCCAGAATGGGTTGAAGCAAGGAGATGCACTATCTCCTCTACTATTTAATTTTGTACTAGAGCATGCCATTAAATCTTTAGTGAATGAGGAAGGCTTACAACTCAATGGTATTAATAAGCTGTTAGTTTACGCTGACTATTTAACTCATGCCCCAAATGGGAGTCAATGACCAATCACGTTTCAATGATTTCTGTTTTACAACCAATCAGAATCGTGTTTCACCAAATATTTATCAGTGTTATGATTACCATATTAAAGAAAGCTCCTCCTTACAATATTGCGTTCCTTTGGCAATAAATAGTATGATCTGGTTGCAGTGATAAACAAATGAAGCAGTAGAAGCGTACCTATCGTTTCTCATTTGTTTTCAAACATCGCCGTTTACATTAAATATATAAATATTTTAAAATAACTATAGTTAAATAATGATTTGTGAGTAAACAGCTTAATTTTATTCGTTAAATAGTCCTAACAAATGCCACTCTTGATTTCCAAATTCTCTAGATAAATTCACTCCTCACTTCGTGAGTCGTGAATTTATCGACAATTTGGAAATCACTCGTGGCATTACTTATGATGATGTAGTATTATTGGCCGATAGCGAGGAGACACTAAAGGACAACACGCACACACTATTGAGTAACACTAAGAAATTAGGACTGGAAGTAAATATCAATAAAACTAAATATATGGTCACATGTAGAAATTCATTATATAATGGAAATGGACAGCTAATGACAAATGAGGGAAATTTTGAGGAAGTGGCTGAATTCAAATACCTAGGAACAAAAATCACAAATAGAAATGAGATGCACAAAGAAATTAAACATAGGCTCAATTCTGTAAATGTGTGCTATTATGCATTGCAGAGACTCTTGATGTCCCAACTCCTTTCAAAAAAACGTTAAACTGAAAATATATAAAGCTATTATTCTACCAGTTATATTATATGGGTGCGAAACATGGACTCTTACTTTAAGGGAGGAAAGGAGATTACAAGTATTTGAGAATAAAGTACTTAGGAAATTTTTTGGACCAAAGAGAGATGAGCAGACAGGTGAATGGAGAAGACTACTTAACAATGAACTACATGGTCTTTATAGGAAGCCAGATATAATAAGAACAGTTAAGTCTCGTAGACTGCGATAGGCAGGACATGTTGCACGTATGGGGAATGAAAGACTTTCATGGAAGCTTCTTGTAGGAAAGCCTGAGGGAAAACGCCCAGTTGGTAGACCAAGAATGAGGTGGGAGAATAACATTAACTATGATTTGAGGGAAGTAGATTATACAGAGAATAATTGGAAAGCATTAGCTCAGGATAGGGATGTATGGAGAGCTTATGTCCGCGCGGCCATGAACCTACGGGTTCGATAGTGCCAGTGAGTAAGTAAGTAAGTAAGTAGTCATGGAAGATTTATTTTTCTTTCGTAGAATTTTATGCTAGGAAAACTCCTTAGACTCTGAGGATTTGGATCCCCTAATTTGGATCTAGAAGAGATTTTGGTAGACATTAGAACAAATAAATCAACATCACTATGTTGCTTAGGTCCTACAGTAAAAAATATGACTCATTTTATAAGTTTTCTGACTAATTGAAGGTCATGCACCCTTTCATATAGGCCTATTTATTTTATTACCTTGTATTCATGTATTTCTGTTGTTTATTTTTACACGTATGGACAATTATGTAGCTGTTAAATCATTCACATACCATTACAGAATTCCCTCTATTAAAAGAAACGGAAAATCTTAAGTATCGACTCCACACTGTTGGGGTGGTTCAAGTAGAACATACAAACACAGTTTTTTCTGTACAGTAATTCTTTTTATTTTTACTTGGATTTATTTACTTCAATCAGTTACTCTGTTCTCTTCATAGACTAAGTAACAGATTCTATGTATTATAGCCTATGTATGCAATAGCATAGATGAAAACCGAACGTACGGCAAACAAACTTTTTTATTCAATGCCCCAGGTTGTCATTTCAACATTTCTGGTGTTCTCTCCTAGCATGGGCTTAATTGTAACCCACTTCTGAAGTTGGGGCTCCTAGAAATCGGAATTACATTACCCCGATGAAATGATGGGTGATAAATGATAATGAAGCGCCAGGAGAGTTCTTAACCTAAACTTATCCTAAATTCTAGACCATGGGCAACCACAGGAGTGGTTCCCTTTAAGGAAAAAATCCTATGGTTTTACCGAGGACCTCATGAACTGTAGTTAGAAACTCTGACCACGAGCCTATCAGCCTATCAATGGAGTCTGATAGATAAACGTTACATTACAGAGAAACTATCTTTGTTAATTTATATACTTACTCACTGGCACTATCCAGCCCGTAGGTTCATGGCCATACGGACATAAGCTCTCTATACATCCCTATCCTGAGCTAATGCTTTCCAATCATTTCCAGTATGATCTACTTCCCTCAAATCATAGTTAATGTTATTCTCCCACCTCATTCTTAGTCTACCAACTTGGGCGTTTTCCCTCTGGCTTTCCTACAACAAGCTTCCATGCAAGTCTTTCATTAAATAAAATAAGTTAAAATATACCTTCTTAGGAAAATTTTTGGACCAAAGAGAGATGAACAGACAGGTGAATGGAGAAGACTACATAACAATGAACTACATGGTCTTTATAGGAAGCCAGATATAATAAGAACAGTAAGTCCCGTAGACTGCGATGGGCAGGACATGTTGCGCGTATGGGGAATGAAAGACGTGCATGGAAGGTTCTTGTAGGAAAGCCAGAAGGAAAACGTCCAGTTGGTAGACCAAGAATGAGGTGGGAGAACAACATTAACTATGATTTGAGGGAAGTAGATTATACAGGAAATGATTGGAAAGCATTAGCTCAGGATAGGGATGTATGGAGAGCTTATGTCCGCGCGGCCATGAACCTACGGGTTCGATAGTGCCAGTGAGTAAGTAAGTAAGTATACCTTCTTAGGTAAAATCCGTTGTCCTCAACTTATAAAATATGTATTCTTTATGCCTGTAGGTCTTTCAGAACATCCGTTCCATCTTCAGGAGGTCCTTCTTCGCTAAAATATCTAATATGATGGTTGATGCTGCTGGTCCTAATGTCACGACAACACCACATTAGGACCAGCAGCATCAACCATCATATTAGGTATTGTAGCGAAGAAGGACCTGCTGAAGATGGAACGGACGTTCTGAAAGACCTACAGGCATAAAGAATACATATTTTATAAGTTGAGGACGACGGATCTTACCTAAGAAGGTATATTTTAACTTATTTTATTTTATTACTCTCCACCTCAACGGTTTTAACAATGAATTTTATTAGTATTAATTCCTTCATTCCCCATTCGTGCAACATGTCCTGCCTATCGCAGTCTACGAGAATTAACTGTTATTATATCTGGCTTCCTATAAAGACCATGTAGTTCATTGTTATGCAGTCTTCTCCATTCATCTGTTTGTTCATGTCTCTTTGATCCAAAAATGTTCCCAAGTACTTTATTCTCAAATACTCGTAATCTTCTTTGTTAATTCTTCTTCTTCTTCACTTCACGGGCTAGGCAAATTGCCTGTTCCGCCTCACAGTTGTTCTGTCCATCTTTTTACTGGCCTTCCTACATTCCTTGAACCTCTTGGTTTGTAGTTGAATGCTGCTCTTGGTAATCTTGATACATTCATTCTTTCCACATGTGTAAACCATTTCTCTCCATATTCTCTGATTTTCTCATCCAATTGATATATATTTAACTCTGTTCTTATATCTTCATTCCTTATCCGATCCAATCTTGTACAACCTTTTGTTCTTCTAAGGAAGTTCATTTCTGCGCTTTGTATTCTATTTTGCAATTTTTTGGTCATTACCCAAGTTTCGCTCCCATAAAGTAATGCAGGAACTGCCAATGTTTTATAAAACTTCAATCTAGTATCTCTTCTTGTTTTATTCTTTAATGTGTTATGTATAGTTCCGCATATCATTTGAAATTTCGACAGTTTCACATATCACTTCTTCTTCTACTACAAGGTTTAGGCTATGCAGCCTGTTCCGGCGAAGTTAAAAGTGGAGTCCATCTTCTACGTGGTCGGCCAACATCTCTTGTTCCTCTGGGATTATACAGGAAGGTTCTTTTTGGTATTCTTTCGTTGTTCATTCTCATTAAGTGTTCTGTCCATTTCTTATTATTTTCGCTGATTTTGTCTTCAATTTTATATATATTTAATTCTTCTCGTATAGTTTCATTCCTTATTCTATCCCCTCTTGTGCATCCTTTCACATTACGTAAAAATAGCATTTCCGCAGTCTGTATCCTGCTTTTAGCCCTTGATTTAATTATCCAATTTTCACTTCCATACAACAACAAAGGAACAGCCATTGTTTTATAAAATTTAAGCTTCGTATATTTCCTTGTTTTCCGACCTAAGATTCTTTTTATGGTTCCACAAATAGCCTGAAATTTATTTACTTTATTTTCTATATCTTTATTTTCTCTATAAGTTATATCACATCCTAAATATTGGAAATGTGATACTTGTTCTATTATTTTATTATCCAGTACAATTTTTGATCTAATTCCATATTTACCAATAAATGTCATTACTTTTGACTTATTTATTGATATTTTACAATTATATCTATTGGCTATTAATTTAAATTTATATGCTAACATTTGGAGCTCATTTTCAGATTCTGGTAAAAGTATAACATCGTCAGTTTCATATGTTAATTTATGTAGTCATTTAATAGCGTTTGAATTTATCAAGAAATCAAACTTAATCAAGGCAAAAAGACGAATTAAAAACTTTAATTTAAACAAATAATGGGATGTGAGATCAAGAATCACGTGATTAATAAGTTTCTATAAAATGGAGGAACTGTGTAGGGAAATTCGCGTGTAGCTCTGAAGACACGTCCTTCTCTCATGGTTGAGAAGTATTAAATCACACAGGCAGCCGTATTACGTACGGCCTGTGTTCGTGCTTTCATGATCCTTTTGAATAACCTCCTCTAAAAAAAATCCTCTCACAAGTGACGAGAGAATATTCATTTTCTACCAGTAAATAACACACTCTAAGCACGTATATCATAAACTGTGCATTGCGGTTTTCTCCTGGAACAAAAAACAGGTAGAAATAGAAATATGGAACACGTCTGAATGCCAAATGATAGCTAAATTTAAAGGGTGAGTCAAAATTTGAACTTTTTCTTTTCCTTCACTTTGTTCGAAAACACAGAAATGGTATCTTCTACAAATTCATAAATATAGGCAAAATATTAGGATATAATAGAATAATAATTTATCAAGATACAGTTAATTATTTTCATCATAAGACAAGTTTTCTAATAAAGAAACAAATACATTCAAGGACACTAATATTACGCTTCTAAGCTTCACTTGTTTACATCACTCTAATAAAAAAACGTAAATATTGTATTATATTCCAAAATTATTAATATTAATGGGAATATCAGAAAATAGAAAATTAAACACCCTATTGTTTGCAGATGACCAAATAATAATAGCAAATTCAGAAGATAATCTACAGAAAGGTCTGTATGAACTTAACAAAATTACAGAAGAATATGGATTGAAGATATCTACAGAAAAAAACAAAAATTATGGCATTTCAAGCTGTAGATCCTGTCAGAAATAAAATTGAACTGGACAATAAAATTTTGGAGCAGGTGAATAATTTTACATATCTAGGATGCAATATCTCATATGAAGAAGAAAAGGATGTAAATGCAAAAATATCTAAATTTTAAAGAATTTTAGGGTTAATAAATTCTATCTTCAAGTCACAGTTAGTCCAAAAACATTCAAGACTAAAAGTGTATAAAACACTGGCTCTTCCAACTCTTTTGTATGGTAGCGAAGTATGGACGTTGAAACAGAAGGATATAAAGAGACTTAGATCTGCTGAAATGAGATACCTTCGGAGGACTGCAGGATACACACTACTAGATCACAAAACAATGAAGACATCTTAGAAGAATTACACATGGAACCTTTAGAAAACAAAATGTCTGATTATAAGTCAAGATGGATGCAACATGTTCATCGAATGGAAGATCACAGAATACCCAAACAAATGTTAAGATATCAACCTGCAGGAAGAATAAGACCAGGACGTCCACTCAAAAGACTTTTGGATGGTGTTTCTCTTCAGGCCGAAACAGGTCAACAAATGGCCTAAATTCGTGAATGTACTATGATGATGAATTATTAATATCATACATGATTCGTTTTTTTTAAATTAGTTACATATAGAAAGATATAACACCAATAATCGAATTACAATGTATTAATTTATATTGAAATAATAGTAATGAAATATTTAATTTGAGGCTGTGCATTCTTAGTAAATTTAGGGTTATATTCTTGGTCCAATTGTTGAATACGTACTTTTTAATATTTTATTTTTTATGTATTTATTTTATTTATTTAGCCAGTTGGAGTTAAGGCCATGTGGCTTCCTCTTCCACTCACCAGGAAAAATATATACTAGGCCCTACATAAGAATATAACAATCACAATTAACTCTAATATTAAATTTCAAATGAAGATTTGACTAATAAGATAACATCTATTATATATTATGATCTATAATACAACCACTTAATGATAGTTAAGATTAAAACTACCAACTTAATAATAAAATGTATTCTAGCAAGATAAATTAAATTGTTGGTAGATCGTCTCTGATTGGAGAATCCTTAGGGAAACTACCATTAGAGAGGCCTAGGCAGGCGGAAAGTATTCGAAGAATCTCAGTGAACTGAATAACAGAGATTTTGTCTTGTATTGTAAGCCTATGTTTTCCCTTTACAGAGATTTAGGCGCTCTCCCCCTACAGGGAAGAATTTGAATCATACTAATTTAGTTACACTTGTTTTCGTATAGATGTCATTTGAGTGGACCGTGGTCAGCGTTCCGCCTCATACTGACATCTAGGAAACCAAGGTAGTACTAGGACGGAAAAATTCGGTAAATTTGGTTAGAGGCCTTTTCATTCAGGCTTAAGGATTTTTTACGAGTCTGAAAATCTTCACACTCGGGACCCATGGCTTAACGTCCCTCCCGGAGGACTTGCTCCTTGGATTTTTCCATCGACTCCGGCCGGGTTTGAACCCGCGACACTCGGGACCAGAGGCAAGGAGCATAACCACTAGTCCACCGCGGCCGAGATAGGATCCCAATTCAATTGGCTGTGGTTCGAGGCCAAATAGAGGTCCTTAGTAAATCCAATATAGTATCTAAATATTCAAAAAATAATAAACTCTTCTTCTTCTTAAACTTAATTTGTAGGATTTTCATCCTGTTTATTTCCAGAATCACTCCTCGGAGGAAGACGTATTGGATGTGGATTCACTGTCTATCCATCTCTTGGCTGGTCTTCTTCTTGTTCTTCTCCCGTCCATTGGTCTATCTTCTTTAGCTTTTTTTGCAAGCAGGTTTTCTTCCATTCTTTCTATATGACTCTTCCAATATACAATAAATTCGAATTCCATTAAATGGGATTTGACACTCTTTAACTATTAACAGAGGCTTTATTTAACAATCGTTAATTATAAATGCTATAGAATTTGATTAAGCAGCGCGCATGTAGGTTATCGCAAACATCACTTACATTACTAAATATAAAATAAATGTATCTACTCGCCCAATCTATAAAACCTCGAAGGCTTTACATTTTATTTTTTCCTTATCACAAACAATTGCTGATGATATGGCTTTGCTAGCAGAAGATGCAATGACATTGAACATGCTGATGGAGCTGAATGACAAGTGCGAGGATTATGGGATGAAGATAAATATAAATAAGACAAAGGCCATGATTATAGGAAAGAAACAAAGGAAGATAAACGTGAAGATTAAAATGAGGCCATTGAGCAAGTGGAGAGCTTCAAATACTTGGGTTGTACTATCAATAGTAACATGAACTGCGGTCAAGAAGTAAAGCAGAGGATAGCAATGGCAAAAGAAGCTTTCAACAAGAAGAGAAGCATTTTCTGCGGACCTTTGGCAAGAGAAATAAGGAAGAGGCTAGTGAAATGCTTTGTGTGGAGTGTAGCATTATATGGTGTGGAGACGTGGACATTACGACGGAAAGAGGAAAAGCGACTGGAAGCTTTTGAGATGTGGATATGGAGAAGAATGGAACGTATAAAATGGACAAACAAAGTAAGAAATGAAGATGTGCTAGACAGAGTGGGTGAAAGAAGAACAATGCTGGAACTCATAAAGAAGAGGAAAAGAAATTGGATTGGCCACTGGCTAAGAAGAAACTGCCTGCTGAAGGATGCTCTAGAAGAAATGGTCAACGGAAAGAAAGTTAGTGGCAGAAAAAGACATCAGATGATAGACAATATTAAAATAAATTGTTTGTATGCAGATACAAAAAGGAAAGCTGAGTGAAGGAAAGAGTGGAGAATGCTGAGTTTGCAGTGAAAGACCTGCTCTTCAGCAGAACACTATGAATGAATCACAAACAAATAAAAACAGTTGTAACGCACACATATCTTAATACATAAAAATTACGTGCCTCGTTGTTTGTCCGCGATGGAATCCTAAACTACTGAACCGATTTTAATAAAATTTTGCACACTGTGTGCTGTTTGATCCAACTTGAGACCTACGGTTGTTTATAACTAAATTTATAGTCGCGTTATTTTTTATTGCAAATTATTTGTTTATTATTTAACAAAGAGTTATAATTATCTCTGAGTTCCATACTATTCTAACAGATGACGGTGTAAGGTAATTGGTTTATTATTTAACCAGGTGGCTGTGCTTTTTGTTGCAACCGCGAATTTCAATTGAATTACAAATATTGATTATTTCATAATTTAAGTGCGTTTGTGTTTATTTTATTTTCAATATATTGATAATAATATTAATTTCGTGTGTATTAGTTTTAAGTAATCTGGCTGAAAGACAGCAACTTAATTTAAAATTAACTGGACCGAGAAGGGACATTGAACAATATGGCAAATCAGTTCTAGATACCATGAATGAGGTAATATATCAAGTGAATTTCCGCAAATGGGTATAGACATATGTGACATAAATCTTGCATTTAAGAAGAATGTCAGTTTAAAAACCTATAAGGAACGGAATAACAGAATTGTAAGTAAGTCTGTTAGTTATAATAATATGCCTAATATTACAGAAACAATCTCCATGACTCAATTATATGAAAAACAAGATGACTATAATATATCACAAGATTACATTACTATACAGAGACTTCTTGATGATGATGATGAGAATCCAAACTGCCAACAAGTTCGTAGAAAAAAACGAAAGTATAATGAAATCAGTAAGCCTCCTCAAAATATTCCATCAATAAATGTATATAATCCTTATGATACACTTATGGATGATACTGAGAATGCAGAAAACGTAAATTCATCTCTATCAACAAAACCATACGGAAAAATTAACGTAAAAATAGTTAAAGGCGATACGAAGTTCGCCGGGCCATCTGGTAGTACTATAAACAAACCGAAGTCACTCACGTACACTACACGCTCTACTCAACAAGCTTGGCAGTACACCCATGGAGATGGACTCGCCTCTAAACATTGTTATTTGCCATCGATTTTTTCATCGAGCCAACAGCTTAGGTAATCAAAATGCGCCTCTCATAATTATTATGAAATAATACGTATCTGAACGTTTGATAATATTTTCTGAATTAGACAAATACAAGACAAAATCCTAGCAAAAAATAAAGAACTACATATGGCCTTTATTGATTTAGAGATGGCATATAATAGTGTACCTCGACAATTGTTATGGATGGCAATGAGAAATATGAATATCTGTGACTATTTAAACTCATGCCCCAAATGGGAGTCAATGACCAATCACATTTCAATGATTTCTGTTTTACAACCAATCAGAGTCGTGTTTCACGAAATATTTATTAGTGTTATAATTACCATATTAAAGAAAGCTCCTCCTTTTTAACATTCTGAACAGGTCTGACCCATTATTTTGCAGTGACTGAGCCTGTGAGAAATACGGCTACCAGATTGTATATATAGTGCATGAATGTCAACACATGCCGCATGCGGGAGTTAATATAAAAAACATTTATAGCAATTGATTATACCACCAAAAAAAGAAACCACTGCTTGCACTTTCTTAAATATATTTTTTCCCAGGTAACAATCCAGAAAAATATAATTGTCATATTTACATCATACGACATCAGAAATGAATTAATATACAGTTTGATGCGTTTCATTTTTTCTCCGCTAGAGAGAATTCTTACAATATTGCGTTCATTTGGCAATAAATAGTATGATCTGGTTGCAGTGATAAACAAAAGAAGCAGATGAAGCGTACCTATCGTTTCTCATTTGTTTTCAAACATCGCCGTTTACATTAAATATATAAATATTTTAAAATAACTATAGTTAAATAATGATTTGTGAGTAAACAGCTTAATTTTATTCGTTAAATAGTCCTAACAAATGCCACTCTTGATTTCCAAATTCTCTAGATAAATTCACGACTCACTTCGTGAGTCGTGAATTTATCGATAATTTGGAAATCACTCGTGGCATTACTTATGATAAATGGATTAATATTGTTAGGAAGTTCTATAGTAATACAAAAGCTAAAGTAAAAATACAGAATACTTTAACAGAGGAATTCACAGTGAATAAAGGTATTAAGCAGGGATGCAGTTTGTCACCAATTCTTTTTAACATTTATTTAGACCAGGCTCTTAACTTGTGGTATAAAAATGTTCTGAAATGGGTATTCCTATGGGAGGAAAAGTACTGCATTCATTGTTGTTTGCAGGTGATCAAATAATTTTTGCAGGGGATGAAGATGATATTGAAATATATGATAACTTCTTCTTCTTCCTTCCAAGTATTAAGCAAAGGCCTGTTACGATCCTATAGAAAATTTTCCCTCCAGCCTAATGGAAGAATATAAAAAAATGGGTACTGAATATAAATTTACATAAAACAGGATATATGTGTTTGGGAAAGGATGTGGATGACCTCATACTTGAAACAGGAAAAAAAAAGTGATTTTTTAAATATCTTGGGTCAATAATTACAAGCCAGTCAGAGAGATGTACAGACTAAAATTGCAATGGTAAAAAATGCAACAAAGATATTACATGGAATAATTTGGAACTGAAATGAAAATTTATAAGAGCATAATACAGAATATTTTGTCTTATGGAAGTGAAACTTGGTCTTTGACGGATTTACAAAATAATAAAATTAGAACAGTTGAATTTGATTATTTTACAAGAAGCCTCCAAAAAACAAGACAGGATAAAATAAGAAATGAATTCCTTTGGAGAGAAATGAATGTCACCACATCTGTTGTTAAGAGGATTGAAAATCAAACGCTTAAATGATATGGCCATATACAAAGAATGTAAAATGAAAGATGCCCAAAAATATATATACCAATGGTCACCCCCTGGAAGAAACAAACATGGCAGACCAAGATGGAAATGGAAAACCTACGTCAGAACCATAATGGATGATAGGAATTTGGAAGAGGGAGATTGGAATGATAGAGATAAATGGAAACTGAAGACGGCAAAGGGATAAGTGGGGAAAAGCCGAAGAAGAAGAAGAACGTTTGAAAAAAAATATAACACATTTATCATTCAAATATTAACGATAAATTCTATAAAGTTTTATTAAGTTTATGTACGTTTCCGCAAAGAACACTTGCATTATAAAATAAAGGTGTCTACTCACCCACTATATCTAACTGATGCATCTTGAATTCATGTGCAGATGTTTTGGACATGTTCATAACGAGAAGGCTTTACATTTTAATTGTACATTATCACAAATAAATAAACACATTTGTAACGCACACATATAATAATATAAACAAATAGATGTCGCTCACTCACACCACACGCTGTACTGAACAAAGCTTGGCAGTACCGCTCGGTACCATCACCGATAGAGACGGACGGACTCGCTACTAAGCATCCTTTATTGCTATCGATTTTTTCATCGAGCCAACAGCATAGATAATCAAAATGGGGCTTCCCATAATTATTATGAAATAATCCATATTTGAACGGTTGAAACAAGATACTTAAAACACATTTAACTGTTCATTTTACTCAACAATACACTTAAAATGATTGAATGTATAATCATCATCAACAGGTATCATGGCAGCTGCCGCCGACTTCTGGAAATCAAACGCCATTCCTCTCTGTCCATCCAATGATCCTCCAATCCTCTGATATGCATAGCTGCTTGTACTCCTTCTATCCAAGTTTCTTCGGTCTTCCTCTCTTCCTCCTTTCTATTGGGATCCATTCCATAAAATATTTAGGTAATCTTTGCTCTGGCAATCTTTTGACATGGTCATAACACTGTAATCTTTTATTATCTATAATGTCTGGTTCCTCCTATACACCCATAATTTCCCTTATTTCTTTATTTCGTATTCTATCCTTCTTCTTCTTCCTTCCTTCCAAGTATTAGGCCAAGGCCTGTTAAGATCCTATAGAAAATTTTCCCTCCAGCGTTTCATAGGATGGCCCAGTGATCTTCGTCCTCTTGGTATATAATTATAAACAGCTTTGGGGATCCGATTTGAACTCATTCTTTCAAGATGTTGTTTCCAATTTAGTTGGTACTGTTTAATATATTCCAAAATTGGCCTAGTCTTCAATTCTTTTAAGATATCGGTGTTCCGATCGCATCTGGTGTAACCCGCTGTTCTGCGCATGAATCTCATTTCACAAGCCGTTATTCTGCTTTTCTGTTGTCTTTTTAGTGTCCATGCTTCCATTCTAGATTTTCCAGCTGATCTTATTAAAACATCCGTGTGGAGTTGCCAGTCTCCCATCGGGCGCCTCCCCAGGTGGTGGATAGGGGAATGCTCACCAGATATGGCGGGTACTGGGGAAATAAAATACCCAGGGCGGACCAAAACTAGCGCTGCTGCCTTGCAGTAAGATACTGGACTATCAAAGGCTAGAGGAAGAAAACCTTGAACAAAAATTACCCGTCCCCCAGGTTGGGGGTTGATGCATCGGACCAGCCCCTCGTTCATCATAAAACGAAAAAAAAATGCTAAAAAACCAAACATCATGCCTCGAAAAAACACTCTAGGACGATTAAAGCTAAGGAAAAGGACTTTGAAAATTGGTACATGAAATATTCAAGGCTGCAGAAATAAAATGGAGGAAGTAATTAACCCATTCGATTCAAGTTTAAATGCCCAATGCATTTCCCCAAAAACTGAATTTATATATATATGTTTTCAGATATTCAAAACAAATAAAATATAACGGTACTTGAGATGTCAATAATAAGGATGAAGGCCAAAACACATTCCTCTACTATTTATAAATGTTAACAAAATATTAGCCTGCCAAAGGATGTACAAAGTATTGCGAAATATATTGAAGGTAGAGTTAAGCAAGTGTACCTTGTCTTCTGAGGCGAATGGGTTAAAGAATTAGATGCAATGAAATTAGATTTGGCTATTTTAACAGAAAAAAAGAAGAAAGACACAGGAAATGAAACGATAGGCAATTATATGCATCTTTACAGTGGCGTGGATAAACATATAAGAGCTAAAAGAGGTGTTTCAATGTTGAATGTATAATGTTAACATTATTTACGCTTCTCTTGAAGGTAGTGGTGGACATTTCAAGGTTAAATAATCTTGAGAGTTATAGTATATATCAGCTCAGCCGTAGCTTCCCGTGTGCGCAGGTCAAAGAAGATAATACAGGCAGATAAATAGACACACAATAAGATAATAGAATGAACCTACGCAAGGTTGTCATGTTTCTGGTATAATAACCTGAGCCCATACGTTGTTTTATCTTAGTCTATTCTAAATAAATAATGAATCTCCAGGTGATAGCTGGATTTGCAGTTAATAATTCATCCGGTAAAAAAAACCTATATTGAATTAAAAAATCGTATCTCGCTGAACATACAAACGAACTTAAGAAGAATAAATGAGCTACAATAAACTTCATAGGGTGGCTGAAACACTTAGGGCTTCTATTAATGTCCTAATAGAATGTCAACAGTTAGCTGAAGAAAATAGAGTACACATTCCTAGCTTGTAAAATATCATACACAATGGAAACGTAATATAAATAACAAACTAAATAAGTTAATTATACTGTATAACAGGAACGCTAAAAAGAACTTTGAAAAATAAAGCCAGAAAAGGCTCTATAATTAAATTATACATGACAATGGCAGTTCCTATTATTACATGGATCCGAAACATGGACAGTGACAACACAACAATCTTTCAGAATCCAAGCTGCTGAAATGAAATTCTTCAGACCAATAGCAGGATATAAAAAAAAACTCCAAGCAAAACATTGAAGGTGTAGGCAAAGAGAACATAAAACATAGAATTGAATTGAGTAGCAAAATAATATCATCGTTAAATTCCATATGGTGGGATAAGCATATTTGGAAAGACACAAAAAATATATTGGTAAAATATTGGTGGAATATGTTGCAATGTACGGAAGTGACGTATAGACAATCAATAAGTACTACAAGAACAGACTAATAGCTCTAGAAATGGATTATTTACGGAGAAGTGCCAGAAAGTCTAAATTAGAACATGTCACTTACTTACTTACTCACTGGCACTATCGAACCCGTAGGTTCATGGCCGCGCGGACATAAGCTCTCCATACATCCCTATCCTGAGCTAATGCTTTCCAATCATTCCCTGTATAATCTACTTCCCTCAAATCATAGTTAATGTTGTTCTCCCGCCTCATTCTTGGTCTACCAACTGGGCGTTTTCCCTCTGGCTTTCCTACAAGAAGCTTCCATGCACATCTTTCATTCCCCATACGTGCAACATGTCCTGCCCATCGCAGTCTACGAGACTTAACTGTTCTTATTATATCTGGCTTCCTATAAAGACCATGTAGTTCATTGTTATGTATCTTCTCCATTCACCTGTCTGTTCATCTCTCTTTGGTCCAAAAATTTTCCTAAGAACTTTATTCTCAAATACTCGTAATCTCCTTTCCTCCCTTAAAGTAAGAGTCAATGTTTCGCACCCATATAATATAACTGGTAGAATAATAGTTTTATATATTTTTAGCTTAACGTTTTTTGAAAGGAGTTGGGACATCAAAAGTCTCTGCAATGCATAATAGCATGCATTTCCAGAATTGAGCCTATGTTTAATTTCTTTGTGCGTCTCATTCCTATTTGTGATTATTGCTCCTAGGTATTTGAATTCAGCCACTTCCTCAAAATTTCCCTCATTCGTCATTAGCTGTCCATTTCCATTATATACTGAATTTCTACCTGTGACCACATATTTAGTTTTACTGATATTTACTTCCAAGGAAATTAGAAACATAATGGAAGCAGAAGAAAGCATAATTGAAAGAATTGAGGAGAAGGAATTAAAGTGGTTAGGACATATTTTAAGAATGGAAGATGAGCGATGGCCGAATCAACTATATGAATGGCATCCGAACAGAAAGAAGAAAAGAGGGAGACCAAAGTTAACATGGAAGGAAAACATGAATATAGGAATACAAGCTAGAGGGCTAAGCATCGAAGATGCCCAAGATCGTAGGCTTTGGTGGTTTGGAACGGGAAGACGGCAGCGGCTGTAAAAACCCGAAGATAGAGAGAAAAAACTCCAAGCGCGACAGGCCTAGATGGCCCTTAGCCTACCATCCGGCTGCTGGCCTCACATCCACATGTGTTAATAACAGAAGTAGACGATAATCTAGCCAGTGTAGGAGTGACATGTGATCAGCATGTCGGGTCCCCCATCGTTATAGCTGGTCTTCTCAACCTGGAGTCGCTACTAATTGTAGCTACCCAAATGCCTCATGATGCTGGATGGGCACCGGCCCCATACTGGCCCAAATTCCATGAGAAAATTTCTTCTCCCATGGGGACTCTAGCCAGCGCAAGTCCCGTAGCTCTGTGCCAAGGCTTGTCCCCCATCGTTATAGCTGGTCTTCTCAACCTGGAGTCGCTACTAATTGTAGCTACCCAAATGCCTCATGATGCTGGATGGGCACCGTGCCCATACTGGCCCAAATTCCATGAGAAAATTTCTTCCCCCATGGGGACTCTAGCCAGCGCAAGTCCCGTAGCTCTGTGCCAAGGCTTGTTGCCTTAACCACCAGGCTACTGCGCAGGACGGGATATCAAAGACTAGACAAAAAACACAACACAGAAATAAGACAACAACTGAAGGTAGAGGAATTAAACACAACAATAGTGAAATACTGAACAAACTGGAGAGAACACTTAGTAAGGATGACTGAGAACAGAATACCAAAAGGAAGAAGAAGTTTGGGAAGACCAAAGAAAAGATAGCAGAGCACCAATATGGAGCCGGAACAGGCTGACAAAAAAACTAAACCGTGACGAAGAAGAAAAAGATTTAACAATGAATATGAGCCAGAAAAAATTCTGAAGGTTTTTTCATAAAACAAATTATAACATGTCGCAGATAAACTTGTGTGTATCACGAAAGCCAACCCTTTTTAGGATTGGAGAGACAATGTTCGGAAAATTCCGAGTGTCGGTAGAATAATTGGTTGTATTTAAGCTGTAATAGTAAGTTGGACGGACATGTAATTGTGTAACTCGTTATTATGGCGAACCAAACTCGGTTAACGCTAGGACAGACTAATTACTTGGACTGCACACTACCCACCAATGAATATCAACTTAAAAACATTTTCTACCACGAGACTATAAAGTATGCATAGATGTCCCCTGGAGAAGTTACTGGCTTCTCGCAGGGTAAGATATCTGATGGGGCTCTCATTTACGACTCGATATCTAGCCGTCTCACAGTGGGGTATTTTGCCGATTTAGACGGCCAAAATTATTTTTGCAATTCAGTTGAGTATAAATGTGCCCTCTTATTAAATTAACTGTATTTTAAGAGAAATGTACATTTTAAAGAAAACATATATTTTACGTTTTAAAAACCCCTCAGGGGTCCTCATCTAGGGGATATGTGGATGGCGACCACAAGGTGCCCAAGCTGTGCAAAACATTTCTTCCACTTACTTGTGTTTTGCACTCTTTTAACTTTACTATCTAACCTCTCTTGTTTTTTTCGACCCCAATGCTATTAGGGCATCCGAGGGCTAGGGAGTCTTTCCTTTCTTCCATTTCTTCTTTCCTTTATTTTCTTTTCTTCTCCAGAAAAGCCTGGCCAGAGGCTATAAGATGGCAGCCCCATCACTGGTCTTGCCTTCCTTTGGCCAGCAACCAATCGAAGGGACTATTATTATGCTTTCAAGTCTTATACGAGAATTTTCCGGAAGAAGCTGGAGGGAAAATTTTCTATAGGATCGTAACAGGCCTTGGCCTAATACTTGGAAGGAAGAAGAAGAAGAAACTATATAATCAATTACCTTTACACTGCTACGAACGGGTATATCCGTTGGCAAAGAAAATGCTTGCTGTGCTATGGCTGTGTATATTCATTCTCAACTCCAAACGCCTGCTAGTTATATAATACGTATTGCATTGCTTTCAAACTATACAGGCATATACTGCCATCTCCTAGGAACCTAAATAAACTTTTTCCATATTTCTCCCTGCATTGAGCAAGGAGGGTTTAAAGGCTGGAAATATCTCAGCAGTGAAAAGGTTAAGTACTATGAACAGATATAAGAAACTACAACTCAAAAATGGCATTCTTACAATCAATTATACCTAAATAAGGCACTACTACAAGCATTGGACTATATGGTCTTTGTTTTCGATCTTTAATCATGTTATATAATAAGTAGGTCTGATAAGTTGAATAGTCTGATAGTGCACTTAATGTCTGCAGGGACGGGGGGAGGGGGGTATGAGCGTGCGGTGTGTATATGTGTGGGGGTGTGTGGGTGTATGTGTGTGTGTGTTTTTTTTTCTAATTTGTTTTCTAGCATTTTTTTTAATATTAATGTACGGAATGTGGATGAATGTAGATATGTATTATTTTGATTTAGTGCAGACATAGATTTTACTTATATGTAGCCTGTTATTGTTTTTTGATACAGGTGTATTTGTAGGTATTTGTTTATATTATTAGTTTTATTTTTTATTCATGGAAAAATAATGCACGTACGGCCAAGCAGGCCCGTGCGCAATGTAAATGCATATGTATTTTCTTTATTCTGAAAAAAATGGCAATAAATTCCATTCTACTGCCGTCTCCTAGGAACCTAAATAAACTTTTTCCATATTTCTCCCTGCATTGAGCAAGGAGGGTTTTAAAGGCTGGAAATATCTCAGCAGTGAAAAGGTTAAGTACTATGAACAGATATAAGAAACTACAACTCAAAAATAGCATTCTTACAATCAATTATACCTAAATAAGGCACTACTACAAGCATTGACTTTAAGTCTATTTCCATAATCTGCAGTATTATGTGCACAATTTGTCCTTCTGTAAGATATCCTTCAAATTGCTACTTTCCCATTTGTTGGCAGTTAAGGCCAATCACAAACTTTACATAAATGTTTATACGCGTTATAACTTTGATGGTGATTTTAATTGTGATTATTAGAGTCACAGTTCTTCATCAGAAGATACTTCTATTTCATCTGATGATTCAGCTGTATCTGGTTCCAGATGCACCACATGAAACTTGTTTGAGCGTCAACTATGGTTGGCATCACTGTGTGCTTGACAGAAAATAATCTATTTTCTAATGTTACTTTAGTGTTTTGTAGATTACTTGTTGAGCTTTTTACATATTCTATTTCTTTATTAGTTATGTCAGTGGATTCTTTAATGAATCTTATTCTAATGGGACGACAATAATGTGGCGAAGAAGGAGTTGGATTCTGCCAGATCAATTTATCGTTATTTTTACTACAAATTAAACTCTGAAAAATATTTACATCTGAGTCAGCATCATTCTGAAATTTCTGCTTATACTGAGTTTGTTGCGATACACTACAGCCACATTTGCAAATTACACCAATGAGTTATATATTGACTTAGGCTTTCACGGCCGGAGTTACTATGATGATCTTGCAATGATCACCAATGAATTACTTTCTTCTTGACTCAAAGTCTTCGTCGGCCGTCCTGTTCGACTCACTTACTTACTTACTTACTTACTCACTGGCACTATCGAGCCCGTAGGTTCATGGCCGCGCGGACATAAGCTCTCCATACATCCCTATCCTGAGCTAATGCTTTCCAATCATTCCCTGTATAATCTACTTCCCTCAAATCATAGTTAATGTTTTTAATACACAAGTGATCTTCTTGGTGATATAATATTAAAATATATATGTAGTCAATATGCCCATTTCACCAATTAATGTTTTAAAATGGTCAACAAGTTTCTACAGCCAAGCTGTCATTCTCAAGACCAGATATTGACTGAAGACTGAAGACAGAATTGATAATAAGTAAAGAAACAAATTCAGTTAAAAACAAACTACGTCACATGACGCAATCATTCATAAGTGAACAATAAAACATACTAAAACTAATCCTCTTTTGTTTCAATTAGAGAAAAGAGGGCGCTGTACGGTCATGTGTTCTGAACATAAAAGAAACTGCAGACAAGGAGAAATGGATAAATCAGCTGTAGCAGAACATGCCATTACGAATGGACATCAGATTCTATTCGACGATACACAAGTTTTAGCCACAACTTCCTACTATTTCCCTAGATTATACCGAGAGGCTATAGAAATACACAAGCATAAGGGAAATATTAACAGAAAAGAAGAAGGTATCAAACTGTCTAAGGCCTGGTTTCATACACTAGAAAATAAATGCATTAACACCAGTGACAACAAGGAGACGACTATTAGCCAATCAGCAAGAGCCACGCCCACTCACCCTGCACCCCCCACTAATACAACGTCCTCTACGTCCACAGCGTTCATTCTAAGTAGATCTTCCGACCAGGAAACACGCATAGAAGCACTCGCCACTGAAGATGCCCTCCGCAGTTGAGGGCGAAACGTCTGGTATCAACACCAACTATGGACCACGGCCACATAACCCGGAATCACTCAACATTAAATTTAGAATAGAAATAATCACTTAGTACAAAAATAAAATTTTACTAATGTTTTAATAAACCTATATATCATGGAAAACCGCGCGAATCCGCGGCCAATTTTCAAGAAATCGCCAATACTTCAACCTTTCTATGACACTAAAGGAAAGTGCCCGGAAATACCCGGAAGCATAACTAAAATACTGAAGTTTGTTAAAATTAGCTTAAGAAAATAACGAAAAACATACCCTACTTGAAGAAGCTTTATCTGAATCAAAATAGATATCAAGAGAATAAAAACAATTAAAATATGTTAATACTTACTGGTTTATCACAATCCATAACTATTCACCTAAAAATATAATCCCTAATTAGCAATAATCTATATTGAACATAAGCGTGTACAAAGAGCGCCGAGAAAAAATATTTGCAGTATGAGAGACAGTCAATTTTCGATTGATCGTACTGACTCAAGGTAACACTGGCTGATGAAAATTGGGTATCGTCTTATCGGCTGATTATTCAGCTATGATATGTGCTATTTTTTTCCTGTCTAGAATAAATTTCAGAAAATCTACTTTTGGCCGCCTAAATCGGTCAAAAACCCCACTGTGCGTCTGTTGCATTAACCCCAACAGAAGGGGTATCTCTTCCGCTCTGCTGACCGTTGAGGATTTTCTCCTTTTTACCCCGGAGATGGGTCTTTCATATATGCCCCTAGAAGAATATGTGCCTCAGCCACGTAGTTGTACTACCCGTTGAAGTCTTCACCCGTATCCCTGAGCAGAGGCTCTCGTTATACTCCGAGAGACTGGGTCCTTGACATAACTTTGTCACTAACAATTATTTCGAAAACGAAATGAATATATACGAAGTGAATTAAATATATTCAAACTAACATATAGAATTGCACAATACAGAGATGAAAGGAAGGACCATATCTATAGAATGGAAAACAATAGAATTCCGAAACATATTCTTTTTTACAAACCATTGGGACGAAGAAATATATTCTTCAAAAGTAAACTTGTCTCCAGATTAACTAAAGCTAAACTGTATAATACAGTAATAAGACAGATTGTAACTTATGGCTGTGGGTACTGAAGGAGTCTGATAAACAAAACCTATTAATCTTTGAAAGGCACTATGGCCCTGGGGTCGACTCAGCCTCTAACGGAAATGAGTACCAAACGCTTGTTCTGGGGTAAAGGCGGCCGTCACGCAGGACTGACAACCCGGCTGACATCAAGTGCCGATTGTCTAGAAATAGTGGGAGCCTTAACCTCCCATTACCCCAAGGGCCTCCTGAGGCCTGTAGTGGGAATACTTTACTTATGGGGCACGCCGTAGCGTAGTGGTTAAGGCACTGAGCTACAAGCCGGAGGGTCGAGGGTTCAAGTCCCGTTGGGGTCAGGATTTTTAAACTGACCCAAACCCTCTGGCGGCACTATGGCCCTGGGGTCGACTCAGCCTCTAACTGAAATGAGTACCAGACGCTTGTTCTGGGGTAAAGGCGGCCGTCACGCAGGGCTGACAACCCGGCTGACATAATGTGCCGATTGTCTAGAAAAAGTGGGAGCCTTAACCTCCTACTACCCCAAGGGCCTCCTGAGGCCTGTTGTGGGATCACTTTACCTTTAAGGAAGATCTTACGGAGAATTTTTGGACCAATTAAGAAAGCGATGGCACATGACGTATACGAATGAACTCTGAATTAAATAATTTAATACGAAATAAAAAGTAATAAACACATTAAAGCTCAAAGACTGCGCTGGTTTGGACATATAAATAGAATGCAGGAAGACAAGCTTCTAAGAAGAATATACAAATGGAAACCAATATGCACCAGAACAGCTGGACGCCCAAAAAACAGATGGTTGGATGATGTTATAAAATATATATTAGAAATGAAAATTGGAAATTGGCCAGTCTGTTTCTAGAATAGATCTAGGTGGAGAAAAATTGTTGGAGGAAGCCAAAACTTCAGTGAGGTTGTAGTCGCCTGCTAAAGAAGAAGAAGGGAGAAGAAATGTTGGAAGACCCAGTAAAAGATGGACAGCATGAGATTGGAGCTGATGATGATGCTTAAAACATTATATCTAATAAAATTAATTAATATTTTTGTTTTATTTAAGGCACCATGGCAGAAAAGCATTATTCATTATAGAAAATCAGTACAGTAATGGATTACGATTACTTTAGTTAATAATGCATCGCTGTTCTTGATTTGATGGCGAGGAACGTTAACTTAAATGCACACATTTGTCAGGCTCTTAAGAGATCCTAACAGTTAATTGCTCCCAGAGGAAATTCCTGAGAAAATAACGGGTCAATTCGCTTCTGTTAACATCAATTCGTTCTTTTGTGTTCAAACTTTTGTGTTTGTATTCCCAACTCAGTGATCCATTCCACACATAGCCGTGTTTTTTTCAATGTCTCACAAGGCTTCAATTTCAACATCAAAGAGTTGTATATACTGGTGATTTGTTCTAAGAACTAACAACCTGCCGGTATAAAGTGAATGAATGGCAATATATGTTTGCATGTGAGTATCAAAGCCCCCTGACTTCTTGCAATCGTTTACGGTATACACATTTCGTGTATAGAGATTTCTGTTCCGCTTCCATAATCATAACATATTGAAACAAAATATCTACATCCCCTCTATAGATGTTTCCATATTATTTTCCTGCAAATTGAAGGGTGTGTGGGCACATTACAAAACATGTGTGGGAATTGCTCACGATAAGTGCTTTCTAAAAAAATATTCTCCAAATGTTCACAATTTGTCAATATTAACTTGCTATGCATAGATATAATTGTAAAATATCAATAAATAAGTCAAAAGTAATGGCATTTATTGGTAAATATGGAATTAGATCAAAAATTGTACTGGATAACAAAATAATAGAACAAGTATCACATTTCCAATATTTAGGATGTGATATAACTTATAGAGAAAATAAAGATATAGAAAATAAAGTAAATAAATTTCAGGCTATTTGTGGAACCATAAAAAGAACCTTAGGTCTGAAAACAAGGAAAGATACGAAACTTAAATTAAATAAAACAATGGCTGTTCCTTTGTTGTTGTATGGAAGTGAAAATTGGATAATGAAATCAAGGGATAAAAGCAGGATACAGACTGCGGAAATGCTGTTTTTACGTAATGTGAAAGGATGCACAAGAGTGGATAGAATAAGGAATGAAACTATACGAGAAGAATTAAATATATATAAAATTGAAGATAAAGTCAGCGAAAATAATAAGAAATGGACAGAACACTTAATGAGAATGAAGAACGAAAGAATACCAAAAAGAACCTTCCTGTATAATCCCAGAGGAACAAGAGATGTTGGCCGACCACGTAGAAGATGGACTCCACTTTTAACTTCGCCGGAACAGGCTGCATAGCTTAAACCTTGTAGTAGAAGAAGAAGGAGGAGAACTTGCTATGCACCAAATTTATATTGTTTAGCAAATACTACTGCTCTAAAAACCGTCGATGAAGTCATTACACATAGAAACAACTTCTGTAGGCCTATTGTAAATAATAATATTTTGAAAATATTAATTTGTTTGTCATTTTGTCATTACATTAGATTATACAATATTTCTAAAAAATGATGTAAGACTTTACTTACTCACTGGCACTATCAAACCCGTAGGTTCATGGCCGCACGGACATAAGCTCTCCATACATCCCTATCCAGAGCTAATGCTTTCCAATCATTCCCTGTATAATCTACTTCCCTCAAATCATAGTTTATGTTATTCTCCCACCTCATTCCTGGTCTACCAACTGGGCGTTTTCCCTCTGGCTTTCCAACAAGAAGCTTCCATGCAAGCCTTTTATTCCCCATACGTGCAACATGTCCTGCCCATCGCAGTCTACGAGACTTGACTGTTCTTATTATATTTGGCTTCCTATGAAGACGATGTAGTTCATTGTTATGTAGTCTTCTCCATTCACCTGTCTGTTCATCTCTCTTTGGTCCAAAATTTTTCCTAAGTACTTTATTCTCAAATACTTGTAATCTCCTTTCCTCCCTTAAAGTAAGAGTCCATGTTTCGCACCCATATAATATAACTGGTAGAATAATAGCTTTATATATTTTCAGTTTAACGTTTTTGAAAGGAGTTGGGACATCAAGAGTCTCTGCAATGCATAATAGCACGCGTTTCCAGAGTTGAGCCTATGTTAAGACTTTACTTGAGATAATTAGAAAAATACGACGTACATGGCTTGTGAGAAATTTTTAGTGAGTGTAAAGATATATGAAAGGGAAATTACGTATTTATAAGGAAACTAATTTTACAAACGTTGCTAGAAATGTATTCTGGTGGTTGGCAAACATTTTGAACGCCAATTGATGCCGGACTGGTCGAAGGTGATAAGCCAGACGAAAAAAGTACCTGGGCGAAAGACTGGCGCTCTTTCACCGTAAAAATACAACCGTCAAGAAATGCAGACATGGGTTCATCTGGGGTAAAAAAAAATGATTTTTTTTTTTTGCGCGATGGTACGTTTTGTCATACATAGTAGTAGTAGTAGGACTTTATTAGACAAAAAGTAAGATATTTACAATATTATTTACAAATATGGGTCGCACGGGCAGTAAGCCGTACGTGCTGTTGACAGTCCGTTACAATAAAGTAATAATTGGTACTAGTGTAAAGAAAAATAAACAACAAAAACAGCAATAACATTACAATTACATAAAGAAAGCACAAAATAATAACCCCAAAATGTAGAAAGTTGAATTTTCAATCAGGATCGCCATTGCTATATGTATGACAACGATTCCATTGTCATACATATAGCAATGGCAACCCTGATTGAAAATTCAACTTTCTACATTTTGGGTTGCCAACCTAAATAACTATACTCTAATAAAATAACTATACTGTAATATTATATATTACAAACCGCGTGTGGGAAGTAAACAACTGTCCTCTATGTATACTACATACAATGTGTATACAAAAATATACCCAAAAGGTTGTCTTAATATACATTATACGAAACAAATCACTGCATTTTAAATGGACCGACCTTTATTTGAAACAATACAAAGCAATAAATACGTGCTTGCCACCATTTTATAACTGATTGGCGTCAGGGCTTAATGTATCTCAACTAATAAACATTGGCCACACTGTTAAAGTTAGTCAGTTGTTTATAATGAACGCAAATATTACCAACAAAGACGTTATTATTTCACTATTATTTATTATTTTGAAAACAGCATCGTGCAAAAAATAATGTACAACGCACGTTTGTGAAGTGTTTTACAGAATCTCAAAAATTAAAAACCCCGCTGTCGTTCGGTTTTTTTAACATTTCTTCGCTTCTGTAAAAACCACTTCCCAACCTCGCATCATAATATGCTGTAATATCAATGAAACACCGACGAACATAACAGTAGAGACAATAGTTGAATGCAGGCTTTCACGGGCGGTAATCGTAATGTTGAGTGATTCCGGGTTATGTGGCCGTGGTCCATAGTTGGTGTTGATACCAGACGTTTCGCCCTCAACTGCGGAGGGCATCTTCAGTGGCGAGTGCTTCTATGCGTGTTTCCTGGTCGGAAGATCTACTTTGAGGGCGAAACGTCTGGTATCAACACCAACTATGGACCACGGCCACATAACCCGGAATCACTCAACATTAGTAGAGACAATGGTAAAATGCACAAGACGGACCTAGAGTAAAACTCAATTTATGATTATGTTTCCAGAAGTGTTTCAGATGTTTCATCTATCTCCATCTGGTCATGTAAATACCGAAGTGATATAATATTGCAATATAATGAACGGAAAAAATATAGAAGCCAGAAAAAATCAAATAAAACGCTCACACTGATAGACATACGGCTAATAATACAAGGTTAGTTAGAATAGTTTGAGATTTACAAATATGAGATAAACGAAACATCAGCAAAACGAAAAAAAAAAAAAAAAAAAAAAACGATGAATAGAGATCAACTGACGTCATCTTTTAATGAATCATCTCCTACTTGATGACGACTATCCGACACACATAATCTTGACACTCGATTCCATCAGCACATTGTCCTTTATATCCCTCCTCATCACACTGTGTATTATTCATTATATTTTACAGTTACACTTACCAAAACATGAAATTCCCTTCCGCTCTATGTCAGAGACTGTCGAACTATAATATCCTTTAAAAACAAACTAAAGAATTACTTAATAACAAACTAACTTATACACCTCACTGATAGAATTATTTATGAAAATAATATTAAAATTAAATATTTTAATTTGTTTAAATATTGTATAACTGTAAATTTAGTTTTCTATATCTCATTTTTTATATAGGCTCCTACATTAGACAGGGATGATCTACCAACAATTTAATTTATCTTGCTAGAATACATTCTATTATAAGTTTTGGTCTTAATCTTAACTATCATTAACTGGTTGTATTATAGATCGTAATATAATTGGTATTATCTTATTGGTCAAATCTTAATTTAGTATTTAATATCAGAGTTAATTATGATTGTTATATTCTGATTTAATATATGTTTATCCTGGTGAGTGGAAGAGAAGGCCACATGGCCTTAACTCCACCAGGCTAAATAAATAAATAAATAAAATTAATTAATAATCTACGTACCAAGTTAATATTAAATTGGTTTATTTTTTTATTAACACTTAGTACCAGTTATAGTTTTATCAATTATATGCGTAAGTAATTGTTGACATTTGTTTTCCAGTTCTGCATCTCCGTATTAATCGAAATATGTTAGGGTGAATAGGGACAATAGAGTAAGAAGAAGGAGAAGAAGAATACGAAGAAGAAAAGAAAAGTTATCCATGTCCAAGCATTTAAAATCTGATTTTTCCTATTTCTTAATGAAAGATAAAAAAAGAACAAGGATAATAATAATTAAATAAAAATAAAACTTTGTTTTATTTGATTTATATATTTATTAAGATACAATTTAGTGACAGCTGTTTCGGTACACTGTACCTTCTTCAGACATGTTAACAAATTATGAATTGTGTTAATGTAATACATATCAACTGATCTAAGCAACAACACAACAATAATTTATTTAAATTCTTTAATTTAACAAAGGCGATTCATTCAAATCAAGTTGAGAATTTAACAGTTTATTACTACTTTTCAATTTATTTATTTCTACAGTCTCGAAAAGGTCCAAATTCTTACCCTTATCACAAACATGTAAAATTTCAAAATTTGGATCGAAACAATGATTAAATTGGAATAGGTGGTTAATATTTTTTTCTACAGGATTAAAAACTCTCAATATACATATATATATATATATATATATATATGTAATATTCAGTTATGTTACTTTAATACTGGGCTTACAGCCGAAAAGATTCTGAATCCTTAGTTTATAATATGATTTCCTTGTTTCGCAGTTCGAGACAATAATATTCCTGTAAGGATTTATTCATTTGATCCTGGGTAGTAAATTACAGATCGCTAGTGTAATAGCAAAATCCCGGATCCTCCCCAATGTTGCGTAGATTAGCTGCTGCGTAATATAAGTACGGGCTTAAAATACAACCAGCCTTCGTACCAAATCCTTTATGCTCGTAGCCTAACATACTACAATTAATGAAACTAGAATTACATGTGTCGACTGGAGGATTTAGTCTTGTATTCCATTCTTGAAAATGCAAAATAGCAGTCTGAATGTATATTATCTTGAGAAAAAATAAATATTTGGAGAGTAGTATAATAATAATAATAATAATAATAATAATAATAATTGTTTATTATTCCGGCTTTTACAATGAATACACATTTTTCCGGTACCCATGTTCAAAGTTAACTACACATTTGATTCAACACATTTTTCCATTCTTGTCTGTTCATCCATATATCTTCTTCTATTTCCCATTCCCTCTTAATTTCATTGATTCCCTGAATCCACGTAATATTTGGTCTACCCTTCTTTTTTCTTCCCTGTGGTTCCCAATCCATGATTATCTTATGTAGTCTTCCTTCTTCCATCCTTCTAATGTGTCCGTACCAATTTAATTGTTTCTTCTTTATAAAAACTAATATTGAATATTGTACCTGCATTTTTTCATTTATATATGAATTTCGGATTTTATCCTTCCTGGATATTCTTGCAGCACGTCTCCAGTAGTCCATTTCAGTGGCGAGTAATTTTTTTTTCATTTGTGCATTTAAAGCCCACACATCACCTCCATAGGTAATAATGCTTCTGATTATTGTATTAAAAATAGCTTTTTTTTGTTTCTTTGAAGATATGTTTGTCCCATACTATTCCATTTAGGGCAGATATAGCATACTTTCCTATATTGATCCTGTTTCTTATCTCTGTTTCTTGTTTTCCATTTTTAGTAATTTTAATTCCTAAATACTTATATTCTTCAGTGTATTTAATTGTCCCTAAATTTTCTTCTAGTATTAAATCTTGAGGAAGATCCCCTATTGTCATATATCTAGATTTATCCATATTGATCTTTAAACCCCATAAACTATATTCTTGTATTAATTTTCTAGTGAGGTATTCTATATCTTCAAATTCTTGAGCCAATATCAATTGGTCATCTGCAAATTGGAGTGTATAATAATAATAATAATAATAATAATAATAATAATAATAATAATAATAATAATAATAATAATAGTAATAATAATAATAATAATAATAGTAATAGCTTTATTTTACCTGGCAGAGTTAAGGCCTTAAGGCCTTATCTACCACTCAAGCAGGTTTAAAAAATACAAAAAATAGTCTTACATCTAAATTACAATATGTTATGAATGCAATACAATAAATATTTATAATGTATTTTTATTTACTCTAAATTTAACGAATTAAATATATAATATGTACAAGATATATAAAAAACGAGGAAAAGATTAATGAGACAGTATAAAATTAAATAAATAGAGAAAAATTAATTATTAGACAACAGGTAACTGTATAAGCGTGACTTAAAGGTGCCAAGTGTGCGGCAACCCCTGATATATTGAGGAAGGAGATCCAGGAGCGGGCAGAGGCTACTGTGAAGGAAGTAGAATAGGAGGAAGTGCTATGAAGAGGAATTGTTAGCAGACTGTTACCTTGTGGTAAGAGGATAGCTTCTCAAATCTGGACGCCAGGTAAGTAGGGATGTAGGAATTCAGAAGCTTGAAAAGTAGTGAAAGAGAGTGCAATTTACGTCTGTCAGTAAGACGGAGCCAAGAGAGGTTATTAAAGTGTTCGGAAATATGGTCATAACGGCGGATATTGAAAATGAATCGAACGCAAGCATTATGAACACGCTGCAGTCTCTGCGACAAGTCATAGTTTAGATCATTATACTATATAATGTCACAATAATCGAAGTGTGGTAACACAAGATTCTGCACAAGGATTTGTTTTAACGAAACTGGGAGAAAATTCTTTAAACGTCTAAGATAAAGTATACGGTAGTATAAAACAGCAGATAAATGGAGCATTATAATACCATCTATTTATTTATTTATTTTATTCATCATCAGCAGCAGTATCATCATCACCATGACTTAAAGAAATGTCTGTTCTGATCTCATGCTAGAATTGGTCGGTCCATCTTTTTCTGGGTCTTCCAACATGTTTTCGTCCTAGTAGTTTTTAATGAAGAACCTGTTTCGGAAATATATAAAACTATTATTCTACCAGTTATATTATATGGATGCGAAACATGGACTCTTACTTTAAGGGAGGAAAGGAGATTTGAGAATAAAGTTCTTAGGAAAATGTTTGGACCAAAGAGAGATGAACAGACAGGAGAATGGAGAAGACCTCAGAAGTGGGTTACAATACGCCAATGCCAGCAGAGAATACCTGAAATGTCGAATGACATACGGGTGACGGTGAAAAAAAAAATTACATAACTTCAACGGTGTTTTACAATGAATTTTAGAGTATTGATACTTTGAAATAGTCAGTCTGGTCACGTGTGCGCTGCCAACTTCTAATTCAGAAGCTAGATCCTTTTAATATATTTTTATAACCTTTGAAATGCCTTTTCTTAACTAGAAAAAATACTTCAAAAAATTGTAAATCGTATTTTTTGTCAATTAAGAATATTTTATTGCTAATACTTTAGGCTTTTAAACCATCTTCTTCTTCTTCTTCTTCTTCTTAAACTTAATTTCTAGGATTTTCATCCTGTTTATTTCCAAAATCACTCCTCAGAGGAAGACGTATTGGATGTGCATTCACTGTCTATCCATCTCTTGGCTGTCTTCCTCTTGTTCTTCTCCCGTCCATTGGTCTATCCGCTTCATCAGACTATCCGACACACATAATCTTGACACTCGATCCCATCAGCACATTGTCCTTTATATCCCGCCTCATCACACTGTATATTATTCTTTATCTTTTACGGTGTCACTTACCAAAACATGGAATTCCCTTCCGCCCTGAGACTGTCAAACTATAACATCCTTCAAAAACAAACTAAAGAATTATTTAATAACAAACTAACTTATACACCTCACTGATAGTATTCTTTTAGCAATATTAATATACTTAATTATTTATGAAAATAATATTAAGAATAACAAATATGTTTATTTGTTTTGTTTTTAAATATTGTATAATCGTAAAATTAGTTTTCTATATCTCATTATTTTCTTGTTTTTTATATACACTAGACAGGGACAATTTAATATGCCTTGCTTGTATACATTTTATTATTAGTTTTAGTCTTAATTTTAACTAATATTAACTGGTTGTATTATAGATCGTAATACGTATATTAGATATTATCTTTTGATCAAATTTTTACTTAGTGTTTAATATTAGAGTTAATTAAGATTGTTATATTCTGATGTAATATATGTTTGTCCTGGTGAGTGGAAGAGAAGGCCACATGGCCTTAACTCCACCAGGCTAAATAAATCTAATCTAATCTAATCTATCTTCTTTAGCTCTTTTTGCAAGCCGGTTTTCTTCCATTCTTTCTATATGACCCTTCCAATATTTTCGTCTATCTATAATAAATTTCGTTATGTCTTGAATATGACATTTGTCCCTAATTTCTGTGGTGTGTATTTTATCAAATAATGTTTTTCCCTGAATAGTTCTTAAGATGTATTTTAAAACATGTTTAAAGGAAATAAAATTTTAAAATTTCAAAGCTTCCATAATTACACATTCCAGACTAAAGCTAGAGATATTTACTAGATTAATCACAATTAGACTTGGAATACAATAAGATATCACCGATATTGCAGTATAATCCTTTCCAATTAACTGTGATGTAAACTCACGCATTGTTAAGCTCGTACAGACATTTCCATCATTTTCAATTGCATACAACATCATCTATCTTGTGCCTTATTTATCTTAATCTCTTCCAGCTTCCGACAATGTGACAGGTTCTTCTATCTTCGTATCTCATTATTATTAAACTTTCATTTCTTTTAAAGTCTCAATAATAATGTACAATGTCATCTCCATTTTTTGAATTTCAGGTGTAACCATTCTCAGTAGTTCAAATAATGTACTATCTAGTTGAAAAAAAAAACAGAAAACCACGTATTTACACGCTTTATATTAGCTTGACCTGTATCTATCTATCTATCTATCTATCTATGTAACGGAATCTTTCAACGCGATTTTCACCCACTTAAAATCATCGGATCGACTTGAAACTTTGTATACTTGTAGAGGACGCGTGACAATACAATAATTTCATATTTATTTTCTAAAATCCTGGCCATAATCAACATAAAATCGAAAAAAGTGTTTTTGTATCAATGTAACGGAATCTTTCAACGCGATTTTCACCCACTTAGAAACATTGGATCGACTTGAAACTTTGTATACGTGTAGAGAACCCGTGACAATACAATAATTTCATATTTTGTTTCCAAAATCCTGGCCAGAATCATCCGAAAATCAAAAAAATGAAAACTGGTATAATAGGTTGCGGACTTCTCGAGTTTTTAGTCAATCGTTGTAAGAGCACAGTTGGTAGAGCAGTGAACTCTTAGTGGTATATAATTTCAGTAATCCATACGTCGCTGGTTCAAATCCGGCTGGGAGGGGTTTTCTTTATAGAAGAGTATTACTTTTAGCTCATACTACAATAGTATCGAATTTAAAGATATTTACATTTTTATCTTATTTTGTAAAATATTAAAACTAAAAAATAAATAATAGTTTTAAAAAACTAAAAGAACACGCTTTATTAGAAAACTAAAAAATGAAAAATAATTTTAATTTCCAATACGCTTGGGATAAAATAAAGTGGTCAACAAAAAAATCATCTCCAACACATATAGAATAAAATTAGAGTTATCAACAAAAAGAAAATAATTTTACCATCAAAAGCGTGGGGTGCTTACTTTTACCAACAACTGTTTATTATAAAATATATTAATTAATATAGAGCACCCCACGCTTTTGATGGTAAAATTATTTTCTTTTTTGTTGATAACTGTAATTTTATTCTATATGTGCTGGAGACGATTTTTTTGTTGACCACTTTATTTTATCCCAAGCGTGTTGGAAATTAAAATTATTTTTCATTTTTTAGTTTTCTAATAAAGCGTGTTCTTTTAGTTTTTTAAAACTATTATTTATTTTTCTTTCTGAGACAAATTAAAGTTTCTTGTTTGTTGCTCAGTGTAATTTATTGAGCAATATTATAGCTCAATAAATTAGTTGGCGGGTGACACTTGTGCAGTCAACATGTGAAATAATAAGAAGACAGAACGTCTGTAAATCATATTGAAAGATTTCGCAATATGACTTGGAGGGATAGGATTATCAATAACAGCACGTTATCTAGCTAACTCACTGACACTATCGAACCCATAAGTTCATGTCCGCGAGGACATAAGCTGTCCATGCATCCCTATCCTGAACCAATGTTTTCCAATCGTCCTTGTGGGTGATGGAGAAATTCGTCCCTGCATAATCTACTTCCTGAAACCTTATTTAATGTTATTCTCCCACCTTATTCTTGGTCTACACTCTGGTTTTCATACTAGTAGCTTCCATGTACCTCTTTCATCTCCCATTCGTGCCTCATGTCCTGCCCATCACAGTCTACTAGACTTAACTGTTCTTATTATATCTGGCTACCTACAAATGTAATTTAGATCACTATTATGTAGTTTGCTTCATTCACCTGTCTGTTCATTTCTTTTTGGCCCAAAAATTTTCCTAAGAACTTTATTCTCAAATACGTGTAATCTTCTTTCCTCCCTTACTAGGTTCATCATATGTTAGAAAAGAATAATTATATGATATAAATAATTTTCTCAGGATAATCTATTTCGTCGATTTACTCCATAGTCATTATCTTAACGGAATAATTCAAAATTTCAGCCCTGGCATGAACTATGCTGCTATTAGAGATCTGATAATTATATTAACATGCTCTCGAATAAGAACCTGAAATTACTAAAAATTTCAGCCCTGGCATGAACTATGTTGCTGTTAGAGATCTGATAATTATATTAACATGCTCTCGAATAAGAACCTGAAATTACTAAAAATTTCAGCCCTGGCATGAACTATGTTGCTGTTAGAGATCTGATAATTATATTAACATGCTCTCGAATAAGAACCTGAAATTACCAAAAATTTCAGCCCTGGCATGAACTATGTTGCTGTTAGAGATCTGATAATTATATTAACATGCTCTCGAATAAGAACCTGAAATTACTAAAAATTTCAGCCCTGGCATGAACTATGTTGCTGTTAGAGATCTGATAATTATATTAACATGCTCTCGAATAAGAACCTGAAATTACCAAAAATTTCAGCCCTGGCATGAACTATGTTGCTGTTAGAGATCTGATAATTATATTAACATGCTCTCGAATAAGAACCTGAAATTACTAAAAATTTCAGCCCTGGCATGAACTATGTTGCTGTTAGAGATCTGATAATTATATTAACATGCTCTCGAATAAGAACCTGAAATTACTAAAAATTTCAGCCCTGGCATGAACTATGTTGCTGTTAGAGATCTGATAATTATATTAACATGCTCTCGAATAAGAACCTGAAATTACTAAAAATTTCAGCCCTGGCATGAACTATGTTGCTGTTAGAGATCTGATAATTATATTAACATGCTCTCGAATAAGAACCTGAAATTACCAAAAATTTCAGCCCTGGCATGAACTATGTTGCTGTTAGAGATCTGATAATTATATTAACATGCTCTCGAATAAGAACCTGAAATTACTAAAAATTTCAGCCCTGGCATGAACTATGTTGCTGTTAGAGATCTGATAATTATATTAACATGCTCTCGAATAAGAACCTGAAATTACTAAAAATTTCAGCCCTGGCATGAACTATGTTGCTGTTAGAGATCTGATAATTATATTAACATGCTCTCGAATAAGAACCTGAAATTACTAAAAATTTCAGCCCTGGCATGAACTATGTTGCTGTTAGAGATCTGATAATTATATTAACCATGCTCTCGAATAAGAACCTGAAATTACTAAAAATTTCAGCCCTGGCATGAACTATGTTGCTGTTAGAGATCTGATAATTATATTAACATGCTCTCGAATAAGAACCTGAAATTACCAAAAATTCAGCCCTGGCATGAACTATGTTGCTGTTAGAGATCTGATAATTATATTAACATGCTCTCGAATAAGAACCTGAAATTACTAAAATTTCAGCCCTGGCATGAACTATGTTGCTGTTAGAGATCTGATAATTATATTAACATGCTCTCGAATAAGAACCTGAAATTACTAAAAATTTCAGCCCTGGCATGAACTATGTTGCTGTTAGAGATCTGATAATTATATTAACATGCTCTCGAATAAGAACCTGAAATTACCAAAAATTTCAGCCCTGGCATGAACTATGTTGCTGTTAGAGATCTGATAATTATATTAACATGCTCTCGAATAAGAACCTGAAATTACCAAAAATTCAAAAATTTCAGCCCTGGCATGAACTATGTTGCTGTTAGAGATCTGATAATTATATTAACATGCTCTCGAATAAGAACCTGAAATTACTAAAAATTTCAGCCCTGGCATGAACTATGTTGCTGTTAGAGATCTGATAATTATATTAACATGCTCTCGAATAAGAACCTGAAATTACTAAAAATTTCAGCCCTGGCATGAACTATGTTGCTGTTAGAGATCTGATAATTATATTAACATGCTCTCGAATAAGAACCTGAAATTACTAAAAATTTCAGCCCTGGCATGAACTATGTTGCTGTTAGAGATCTGATAATTATATTAACATGCTCTCGAATAAGAACCTGAAATTACTAAAAATTTCAGCCCTGGCATGAACTATGTTGCTGTTAGAGATCTGATAATTATATTAACATGCTCTCGAATAAGAACCTGAAATTACTAAAAATTTCAGCCCTGGCATGAACTATGTTGCTGTTAGAGATCTGATAATTATATTAACATGCTCTCGAATAAGAACCTGAAATTACCAAAATTTCAGCCCTGGCATGAACTATGTTGCTGTTAGAGATCTGATAATTATATTAACATGCTCTCGAATAAGAACCTGAAATTACTAAAAATTTCAGCCCTGGCATGAACTATGTTGCTGTTAGAGATCTGATAATTATATTAACATGCTCTCGAATAAGAACCTGAAATTACTAAAAATTTCAGCCCTGGCATGAACTATGTTTGCTGTTAGAGATCTGATAATTATATTAACATGCTCTCGAATAAGAACCTGAAATTACCAAAAATTTCAGCCCTGGCATGAACTATGTTGCTGTTAGAGATCTGATAATTATATTAACATGCTCTCGAATAAGAACCTGAAATTACTAAAAATTTCAGCCCTGGCATGAACTATGTTGCTGTTAGAGATCTGATAATTATATTAACATGCTCTCGAATAAGAACCTGAAATTACTAAAAATTTCAGCCCTGGCATGAACTATGTTGCTGTTAGAGATCTGATAATTATATTAACATGCTCTCGAATAAGAACCTGAAATTACTTAAAATTTCAGTCCTGGCATGAACTATGTTGCTGTTAGAGATCTGATAATTATTAACATGCTCTCGAATAAGAACCTGAAATTACCAAAAATTTCAGCCCTGGCATGAACTATGTTGCTGTTAGAGATCTGATAATTATATTAACATGCTCTCGAATAAGAACCTGAAATTACTAAAAATTTCAGCCCTGGCATGAACTATGTTGCTGTTAGAGATCTGATAATTATATTAACATGCTCTCGAATAAGAACCTGAATTACTAAAAATTTCAGCCCTGGCATGAACTATGTTGCTGTTAGAGATCTGATAATTATATTAACATGCTCTCGAATAAGAACCTGAAATTACTAAAAATTTCAGCCCTGGCATGAACTATGTTGCTGTTAGAGATCTGATAATTATATTAACATGCTCTCGAATAAGAACCTGAAATTACCAAAAATTTCAGCCCTGGCATGAACTATGTTGCTGTTAGAGATCTGATAATTATATTAACATGCTCTCGAATAAGAACCTGAAATTACCAAAAATTTCAGCCCTGGCATGAACTATGTTGCTGTTAGAGATCTGATAATTATATTAACATGCTCTCGAATAAGAACCTGAAATTACTAAAAATTTCAGCCCTGGCATGAACTATGTTGCTGTTAGAGATCTGATAATTATATTAACATGCTCTCGAATAAGAACCTGAAATTACTAAAAATTTCAGCCCTGGCATGAACTATGTTGCTGTTAGAGATCTGATAATTATATTAACATGCTCTCGAATAAGAACCTGAAATTACTAAAAATTTCAGCCCTGGCATGAACTATGTTGCTGTTAGAGATCTGATAATTATATTAACATGCTCTCGAATAAGAACCTGAAATTACCAAAAATTTCAGCCCTGGCATGAACTATGTTGCTGTTAGAGATCTGATAATTATATTAACATGCTCTCGAATAAGAACCTGAAATTACTAAAAATTTCAGCCCTGGCATGAACTATGTTGCTGTTAGAGATCTGATAATTATATTAACATGCTCTCGAATAAGAACCTGAAATTACTAAAAATTTCAGCCCTGGCATGAACTATGTTGTTGTTAGAGATCTGATAATTATATTAACATGCTCTCGAATAAGAACCTGAAATTACTAAAAATTTCAGCCCTGGCATGAACTATGTTGCTGTTAGAGATCTGATAATTATATTAACATGCTCTCGAATAAGAACCTGAAATTACTAAAAATTTCAGCCCTGGCATGAACTATGTTGCTGTTAGAGATCTGATAATTATATTAACATGCTCTCGAATAAGAACCTGAAATTACCAAAAATTTCAGCCCTGGCATGAACTATGTTGCTGTTAGAGATCTGATAATTATATTAACATGCTCTCGAATAAGAACCTGAAATTACCAAAAATTTCAGCCCTGGCATGAACTATGTTGCTGTTAGAGATCTGATAATTATATTAACATGCTCTCGAATAAGAACCTGAAATTACTAAAAATTTCAGCCCTGGCATGAACTATGTTGCTGTTAGAGATCTGATAATTATATTAACATGCTCTCGAATAAGAACCTGAAATTACTAAAAATTTCAGCCCTGGCATGAACTATGTTGCTGTTAGAGATCTGATAATTATATTAACATGCTCTCGAATAAGAACCTGAAATTACTAAAAATTTCAGCCCTGGCATGAACTATGTTGCTGTTAGAGATCTGATAATTATATTAACATGCTCTCGAATAAGAACCTGAAATTACTAAAAATTTCAGCCCTGGCATGAACTATGTTGCTGTTAGAGATCTGATAATTATATTAACATGCTCTCGAATAAGAACCTGAAATTACTAAAAATTTCAGCCCTGGCATGAACTATGTTGCTGTTAGAGATCTGATAATTATATTAACATGCTCTCGAATAAGAACCTGAAATTACTAAAAATTTCAGCCCTGGCATGAACTATGTTGTGCTGTTAGAGATCTGATAATTATATTAACATGCTCTCGAATAAGAACCTGAAATTACTAAAAATTTCAGCCCTGGCATGAACTATGTTGCTGTTAGAGATCTGATAATTATATTAACATGCTCTCGAATAAGAATCTGAAATTACTAAAAATTTCAGCCCTGGCATGAACTATGTTGCTGTTAGAGATCTGATAATTATATTAACATGCTCTCGAATAAGAACCTGAAATTGCTAAAAATTTCAGCCCTGGCATGAACTATGTTGCTGTTAGAGATCTGATAATTATATTAACATGCTCTAGAATAATATCCTGATATTACTAAATTTCCATAGAGAGAGAATTCTTTTAAGAAGGATAGCATTTCCAAACTCAATTTGATACAGATCTAATAGGTTCATACAGATCTTCTCTTATACATATAAGGAATTCAAACCAAACTATTTATCTATTTTATTACACTTTGTATGTTCATTAATTCAGATATGCCAATTTACAAAATTACAGGAGGACTATTTTTTCACGAAAAATGCACAAATCATCATCAACATCAACAACAATGATTAAGCTCAATGGCCTGTTCTGAACTCATTATAGGATGAATTGGTATTTCCATCTCTTCAGTGGTCTTCCCAACAATCTTCTCCCTTTTGATTTATAATTATACATTCTTCTTGTTATGCGCTGTTCATTCATTCATAATACGTGTTGAAGGTAAGCATTTTGATAGTATATTATTCTTTCACAGAGATTGAATATATTAAGTTCTGTTCTTATATCTTCGTTTTTCTTTTTATCGGTCCTTTAGTATCCTGCTATTGTTCTCAACATCTTCATTTCTGCAGCCTCTATTTGTTTACTATCTGCCTTTGTTAATGTCCAGGTTTCACATCCATAGATAAGAGATGGAACTGTCAATTCTTTGTCTTCTTCTTCTTCTTCTTCCTTCCTTCCTTCCAAATATTTGGCCAAGGCCTGTTACGATCCTATAGAAAATTTTCCCTCCAGCGGTTCATAGGACGGCCCAGTGATCTTCGTCCTCTTGGTATATAATTATAAACAGCTTTGGGGATCCGATTTGAACTCATTCTTTCAAGATGGTGTTTCCAATTTAGTTGGTACTGTTTAATATATTCCAAAATTGGCGTAGTCTTCAATTCTTTTAAGATATCAGGGTTCATTTTCCGATCCCATCTGGTGTAACCTGCTGTTCTGCGCATGAATCTCATTTCACAAGCCGTTATTCTGCTTTCATGTTGTCTTTTTAGTGTTCATGCTTCACTACCATAGGTCAACACTGGTCTAGCCAAAGTGTTATATATACGTAATCTGGTGTTTTTTTTGTACAAGGGATGATTAATAATTCCCAAATTTTTATTATAACTATAATTTTTTTCAGTGATATCCTTTTCATCCCTGATAGAGAGATAATATCCAAGATATTTAAATTGATTAGATCTCTCTAAAATTTTATTCTGGAGACAGATTTTACTTTGTATGTGGTCCTTCCCATGAAATGTCATAATTTGAGTTTTGTTAATTGATATTTCCATATTAAATTTGGCACCTATTTTTTGTAAATTATAAATTGATCGTTGCAAATAATTTTCGGAAAGTGCCAGAAGAGCTAAATCGTCTGCAAAAAGAATAGCATCGAGTTTGAGGTTCCTATTGATGGGTATATACCCTCGTTGTGTTTTCCTCCATTCATTTATTTATTTTTTTCATATATATATCATCATCATCATCATCATCATGAACAAATTCGTTTTAGGCCATGTGGCCTGTACGGTAAACTTAGCGAAGATGGTCTTGATCTTTCCACCGATGTTTTGGTCTTCCTTGGTCCCTATGTCCAGTTGGGGTATATTGGAATGCCAATTTTGGAAGTCTATTTCTTGCCATTCTTCTTAGATGATTTTTCCATTCTTGTTGGTATCTTTGTATATCTTCATTTAAACTTGTTACTCCAAGTTTTCCTCTGATAGTAGTGTTCCTTTGGTGATCCAGTCTATTAACTCCTAACAATGAATATATATATATATATATATATATATATATATATATATATATAATGAAAACCACCGGTGTAAGTCCACATCCCTGTCTTACTCCAGTGTCGCAAGAAGATAATTTGCAATCTTGTTTAATAGAGATTTCATTATCTTTATAGATGTTGAAGATATTAGTAATATATTGTTGTGGAACGTTATCATCAGCTAAAATTTGTAGTAATGTATTTCTGTCTACTTTGTCAAAAGCCTTTATGAAGTCAACGAAGGCGATATGAGTTTCTATATTGAATTCCTTGTGCTTTTCTAATAGTAGTTTTAGAGTGAAGAATCCATACTTTGTAAACTTTTAAAATGGTGCATAAAGCGTAATTAAATATTAACATAGCAACCGCTGAAAAAATAAAGTTTTACAATATTTTTATTTTATCCATACACATTCTTAATATTCAATATGCCATTTACAACTTTGAAGAGCTGCTTCTTATGGCCTCTTGTGCATCCGACATACAGGCAAGAATATTAACATACATGGACCTCTCGCTATCTATATCGTGTAGGAGAGAATTCTAGTCCAGTCAATGTGTTGGTCATTAGGTCCTAACATCGCCATTATGTGCTTCCGTACTACCTGTGTAGTGACTCCCATAGCAGTTTACACAGCTGTTAAAGCACTCCAGTAGCAAGTTGCTCCTTTAAAGGAAATGCAACTTTGCTAAACAGTTTACTTCCATGAAATCAGATGCGCTTTAAAGTGTTAACATCGCTATGTTTCGTCTTAATGTAGCGAATGAAGTTGAGAAACCAGAATGCTTACGAGATTAAAAACAAACGCATACGATGTCCAAATATCCCTTAGGAACTGCTGAAATTCAGCTGTGTTCTGTTATCAGAATATCATAGTCATTATTACAATAAGAAGAAGATTAATATAAAATCATAAATTATGTTAATATATAGACTATTTAACTCATTTTTAATATTATTCGTTTTTAAACATCTTAATGATGGACAAATTATATTTGAAAACAAAAATATACGCCTAGACTGGGGTTTGAGCCCAGGATCTTTGACTCTCTATGTCAATGCTCTTCCATCTGAGCTACCTAGGCCTCCAATCTAACTATGTATAAAAGAAAAATACTAGTTAAGATTGGAGGCCTAGGAAGCTCAGATGGAAGAGCATTGGCATAGAGAGTCAAAGGTCCTGGGTTCAAACCTCAGTCTAGGCGTATATTTCTTTCAAATATATTTAACTCGTGCCCCAAATGGGAGTCAATGACCAATCACATTTCAATGATTTTTTTTTATTTACAAACAATAACAGTCGTTTTCACCTCGATTTTATCAGTTAAATTTATCACTTTAAAATCAAGCTCCTCCTTTTTAACATTCTGAATAGGCCAGAGTATTATTTTGCAGTGATTGATTCTCCAAGACAGACGGCTACCAGATTGTATATATAGTGCAAGAATGTAAACGGATACTGCTTGCGGTGATAAAATAGCAAATCATTCATAGTAATAAAATTGATTATACCACAATAAAAATAAATCACTGTTTGCACTTTCTTAAACGTATTATTTCCCAGGAATTTACGTTCCAGAAAAAATATAATTTACATCATAGGACATCAGAAATTAATTAATATATTGGATATAAACAGTTTGACGTGTTTCATATTTTTTTCTCCACTAGGGTGCGTTCTTACAATATTGCGATCCTTTGGCAATAAATAATAAATGATCAGGTTGTAATGATGAACAAATTAAACATAGTAAACGTTCCTCATTTGTTTCCAAACATCGCCGTTTACATTAAATATATAAATATTTTAAAATAACTATCTTTAAATAATGATTTGTGAGTAAACAGCTTAATTTTATTCGTTAAATAGTCCTAAAAAGGCCACCCAAATGCTTCAGATACATTTAAGGCTAATTTGGAAATCACTCGTGGCATTACTTATGATAATATTTATGACTATTTAACTGATGCCCCAAATGGGAGTCAATGACCAATCACGTTTCAATGATTTCTGTTTTACAACCAATCAGAGTCGTGTTTCACGAAATATTTATCAGTGTTATAATTACCATATTAAAGAAATCTCCTCCTTTTTAATATTCCGAACAGGTCTGACCCATTATTTTGCAGTGACTGAGCCTGTAAAGAAATACGGCTACCAGGTTGTATATATAGTGCATAGATGTCAACACATAGCGCTTGCAGGAGTTAATATAAAAACATTTGTAGCAATTGATTATACCACCGAAAAAAAGAAACCACTGTTTGCACTTTCTTAAATGTATTTTTTTCCCAGCTAACAATCCAGAAAAATATAATTGTCTTATTTACATCATACGACAACAGAAATGAATTAATATACAGTTTGATGTGTTTCATTTTTTCTCCACTAGAGAGCATTCTTATAATATTGCGTTCCTTTGGCAATAAATAGTATGATCTGGTTGCAGTGAAGTGATAAACAAAAGAAGCAGATGAAGCGTACCTATCGTTTCTCATTTGTTTTCAAACATCGCCGTTTATATTAAATATATAAATACTTTAAAATAACTATAGTTAAATAATGATTTGTGAGTAAACAGCTTAATTTTATTCCTTAAATTGTCCTAACAAATGCCACTCTTGATTTCCAAATTCTCTAGATAAATTCACTCCTCACTTCGTGAGTCCTGAATTTATCGATAATTTGGAAATCACTCGTGGCATTACTTATGAATAGCAATTTTCATCGGAATGAAAATACCAAGATATCCAGCCAATCAGAAACATAAAATTATTAGATGTACTATTATTATTATTATTATTATTATTATTATTATTATTATTATTATCACTATTATTATATACAATCGTCTTAAAGCGTGTTCTAATAACACCCACTGCACTTTCTGTTCTTCGGGTTTAGTTTTCTTACATTACAAACAGCAATGATTCTCTCTCCATCTCAAAATTCTTTCCAAGTACAGACGGATCGTTTAATCTTTTATTTAAATATTCTAATTAATTTTATTTATCAAAAATAGTTTATTTGTATTAATTTACATATTATAAATGCGTCCACCGCTGTGGTCTGAGATAGCGTGCTGCCTTGTCACGCATCGGGCCCGGGTTCGATCCCCGGTCGGGGCAGTTTTCCTGGGTGAGGTTTTATCGGGGTTTTTCCTCACCTGTAAGACAAATGTCAGGAAAACTTCAAGGCCCAAACGGTCCCCGAAATCATATGGCCATCATCATCATCCTTCACCGGTGTGGAAAGCAACGGGAAGCTACCACACCTACAATTCCCTAGTAAAGCTGCAAGCATAACATGAAAAATGCTATGATTGCAGTGAAGGACCTGCTTTCGCGCGGAATTACTATGGGTGGATATATAACTACTTAATTAAGACACTGGTCCCGCGCCATAGCCGAGCGGTTAAGGTAGGAAGCCTTGGCGCAGAGCTACGGGACTTGCGCTGGTTCGAGTCTCCATGGGGGAAGAAATGTTCTCATGGTACTTCGGCCAGTACGGGACCGGTGCCCACCCAGCATCGTGAGGCAATTGGGTAGCTACAATAAATAGCGGCTCCAGGTTGAGGAACCAGCTATAACGGCTGGGGGACTCGACATGCTAACCACATGTCACCCCTACACTGGCTGTTGATCATCTACCTCTGTGATTGACACATGTGGATGTGAAGGGCCAGCAGCCGGCTGGTAAAAGGTCAACCGCTGAAAAAGTGGAAAGACCCTCAATCGGAATTAAGACACTGGCAAAATCGAACCCTAGGTTGTTCCTGCGCGGATGTAAGCTCTCCATAAAAATATAATACTAATTTTAAACAAATGAAGATATACCGGTATTGAATTGCACTAAATCCAGTCATAAATATTTTAAATCCAAAAATAATGTAAATTATTCTGTATTAAGCCCCTTAGGGGGTTCTCATCTAGGGGATATGTGGATGGTGACCACAAGGTGCCCAAGCTGAGCAAAACATTTCTTCCACTTACTACTTGTGTTTTGCACTCTTTTAACTTTACTATCTAACCTCTTGGTTAACTCTTGTTTTTTCGAACCCGACGCTATTAGGGCATCCGAGGGCTAGTGAGTCTTTCTTTTCTTCCATTTCTTATTTTTTTATTTTCTTTTCTTCTCCAGAAAGCCTGACCAGAGGCTATAAGATGGCAGCCCCATCACTGGTCTTGCCTTCCTTTGGCCAGCAACCAATCGGAGGGACTATTATTATGCTTTCAAGTCTTATATGATATCTGGGCCGTCCTATAAAACGCTGGAGGGAAAATTCTCTATAGGATCATAACAGGCATTGGCCTAATACTTGGAAGGAAGAAAGAAGAAATTAAAAGGAGATCTGCCTGGACTTGGTGAGAATTTTGAGTAAGATGTAAAGAAAATTATTGCTAGAAGATAGAAATGAAGAATAGAATGAAAATAAACAGGAAAACAAACTTGTATTGGGAATCCATCGCACATGGGACTTCTACGTTATCCATTACACTACACAAACAATGCTTCTCTTTAAAAGCCATTTGATGCAATAGCGGCAGTAAAATGTAGGAAACATCCTCTGAATAACAAATTCTCAGTTCTGCGTTTCCCGCTCGAACAAACTAGCAGGCGTTCACTGAAAGCATTAAGTACAAACTATTGGTACTTTTTATAAACTAAGTTGAACTTAACATTTAGAGGAATACATGGAACCTAATGTCTTGTATTCAAATATTTAATTACTCAATACAACTAGAGAGGGTACAAATATATCCGTGTACGAAGTTATCTTTCTCAATAGTACTTTCATAATAAACAATAATTCCCTAACATTTTAAGTTCAAAATTGTCAAGTGTTGCATGATAGATCAACATAATTATGATTCATGAAAATTAATTATAACAATAAATCATCATCATCAATGGCAGGCATGGATTAGGCCATTGGCCTGTTCCGCTTCAGGAAAGAAATTGATCCCTCCATCTCTTCTTAGGTCTTCCTGGGTCTCTTCGCCCTGTGGGTCTGTAGTTCAATAGCTGCAGAGGTAGTCTATTGTTTGGTATTCTAAGAAGGTGTTCATGCCAATTATTTTGATATTTTTGAATCGTTTCAGTTATTGCTGGTGTGTTGAGAGCTTTGCGGATATCTTCATTACGCATGTGGTCATAAAGCGTATAACCCGCTAAAGGTCTTAATAACTTCATTTCTGCAGCTACTATCCTATTTAATTTACCTGTAGTAAGAGTCCAGGTTTCAGAACCATAAAGTAGAGTTGGAAGAGCAAATTCTTATTCTCATAAAAAATTTTCGTAAACCTTCTTCTAATGTAAAAAGTAGTAGTAGTAGTAGTAGTAGTAGTAATAGGACTTTATTAGACTAAAAGTAAGATATGTAAAATGTTATTTACAAATATGGGTCGCACGGGCAGTAAGCCGTACGTGCTGTTGACAGTCCGTTACAATAAAGTAATATTTGGTAATAGTATAAAGAAAAAACGAAAAGGAAACAATAATATTACAATGACATAAAGAAAACACAATAATATCACAATTACATAATAATACAATAACATTATACATTAATCAAGTAGAATTATTAAGAATTCTAAAAAGTAAAGAATATCCTTCATTCAGTATTTTGTATGGAGACCATTCGAGTTGATAATGGCCTCGATTCTAGTAGAAGTTTCTTAGCCAATCTGAAATTATTTCCTCCCATTCTGCGTGTAACTGTTCTAAAGCTCTTCTTATGATGCAGTCGCCCTTTTATGATAATTCTGTCTAAATGTTATATAATGACTGTTTGGCATTTATGTCAATCTATTATTAAGGTTTTTCAGTTGTGCCTGATAGTTTAAAGTGGCCACATTGTTGAAATCCGCGCCATATAATTGTGGTCGATGAATTGTTGATTTTTTCAGTCATAATTTAGCAACAACACTCAATAGAGTATATCGCAATATGTTCTTATAACCCACTGCTGGCAATGGATATTTAATTTCAACAAGATTACTAAAAGGAGAATACACAATGGAGGATCAAACTTGAATACTCTCCCCATCATGTTTTATTGTAGGCCTGATGGTTTATTTCTCCAGTTTAGTGCCTAATAGTCTCTGATGACCCATAATGATTGCTTGTGACTTTCTAGGATTTAATTGAAACCCATATTTCACTGACCATGCCGTTAGCGAGTCAAGGTCCTCATTGATTTTGGTTACCACGCCATTAAAAGAATATTTGTCTGCGTGAATGTAAATCTGCATATCGTCCGCAAATAAATTATGTTTGCAGTGTTTCAGAGAGTTTGATATGTCACTTATTTAGATTCTTCTTTCTTCGTCTTCCTTACAATTATTAGGCCAAGGCCTGTTACGATCCTATAGAAAATTTTCCCTCCAGCGTTTCATAGGACGGCCCAGTGATCTTCGTCCTCTTGGTATATAATTATAAACAGCTTTGGGGATCCGATTTGAACTTATTTAGATTCAAAGAGACCTAAAGCAAGTTTAGGGAAAATAATCTTATATACTCAATCTAGGATTTAAAGAGAGATCAGGGCTTGCTTGGTTTAGGCTACGGGCATGGAATTTTCTTAAAATTAGCGACGATCACGATATGCGAATATGTCCAATGTGCAGGAGCTTTGAATACGAGATGCATATATTAGGTAAATGTAACGATTTGGAATATTGGAGGCGTCGGTTATTACCGGAAAGATTTCCAAATTCAAATCGTGAAAGATTGGCATGCTACGAGTTATTGGTAAGCCCAGAAAATTGGATAAACGTGGGTAGATTTCTGGACAAAACGCGGAAAATAAGAACAACACTCATTCATGAATAAATAAATATGTTAAATTGTAATACCATTAATTCTTAATAATTCTACATAACCAAGTTAATGTACAATATAATTATATTGTTATGTAATTGTAATATTATTGCGTTTTATTTTTCATTTTAAGTTATATTATTACCAAAACATGAACTTATTGTAACGGCTTACTGCCGGTGCGACCCGTATTTGTAAATAACATTTTATGTATCTTACTTTTAGTCTAATAAAGTCCTTATGTATCTTATTTAGATTAAAAAAGCAACGAGTCGAGCACCGAACCCTGTGGAGATCTAGCTTTACGGTAGGTTCATGAGGAGACATCTAACAGCAACTAAGGTATTAATTCACGTTGATGTCGGTAAATTTTGCTTAACGACCTCTTTATTCAGGTTTAAGAATATTTTACGAGCCTGAAAGTCTTCAGACTTGGGACCCACGGCTTAAAGTCCCTCCCGGAGGACTTGCTCTTTGGATTTTTCCGTCCTAAAAAATCCATCGACGCCGGTTGGGTTTAAACCCGCGACCCTCGGAACTAGAAGCAAGGAGCACCGCGGCCAACTACAGAGTAATAACTCAAAAATCGTATAATTCCTGTATCAAAATAAAGTAAGCAGTCATTTTATACCTGGTCTTCATAATGTGAAGGTTTTAATTAGTACTAGAGAGAGTGCTGAGCCGAACAAAAGTTGTACAGTCTGCAGGAAGACATGATCTACCTGACCCACACTTAATAATTGGCAGTGCGCAATTATAGCTGACACCTTCCAAATCAATAAAGTCCACAATTGAATGGACGATACATACAAGTCCCACTTCACGGACCAACTCACATTATAGCAGCCGCCTTGCAGGAGACCAACATCGTTATTCTGTAACGTGTCCACAAGTAATTGGTCGAGCAATGTGCTTATGACAGCATGACGTGTGAAGTAAATAGGATAGCGCAGGAAGGCAATATAGCTCGAACACCGATAAGGAATGTGCTATAGACCTAATATTAACCTTGAATAAAATATCAATCAACATTAAAAATAAGTATATGTGACATTAGCTTTCATACTTAATACAGTTATTACCGGAAAGATTTCTAAATTCAAATCGTGGAAGATTGGCATGCTACGAGTTACTGGTAAACCCAGAAAATTGGATAAACCTGGGTAGATTTCTGGACAAAACGCGGAAAATAAGAACAACACTTATTCAGGTGTAAATAAATATGTTAGCAAATTGCAATGCCATTAATTCTTAATAATCCTACATAACTAAGTAAGTGTGTAATGTAATTGTATTGATATCTAATTGTAATATTATTGTGTTTTATTTTTTGTTTTTGTTTTAAACATCAACTTATTGTAACGGACTGTCAACAGCACGTACGGCTTACTGCCCGTGTGATCCATATTTGTAAATAACATTATATGTATCTTACTTTTAGTTTAATAAAGTCCTTATGTATGTACTTAATTACTTCTTCTTCTTCTTCCTTCCAAGTATTAGGCCAAGGCCTGTTACGATCCCATAGAAAATTTCTGGGAAATTCTCGTATAAGACTTGAAAGCATAATAATAGTCCCTTCGATTGGTTGCTGGCCAAAGGAAGGCAAGACCAGTGATGGGGCTGCCATCTTATAACCTCTGGTCAGGCTTTTCTGGAGAAGAAAAGAAAATAAAGGAAAGAAGAAATGGAAGAAAGGAAAGACTCCCTAGCCCTCGGATGCCCTAATAGCGTCGGGGTAAAAAAAAAACAAGAGTTAACCAAGAGAGGGTAGATAGTAAAGTTAAAAGAGTGCAAAACACAAGTAAGTGGAAGAAATGTTTTGCTCAGCTTGGGCACCTTGTGGTCGCCATCCACATATCCCCTAGGTGAGGACCCCTGAGGGTGTACTAAATGCAAGAAAAATTAGTTTTTATTTTGGTAAAAGGTAAAATGATCTCACTATAGGCCTCAGGAGGCCCTGGGACAGTAGGAGGTTAAGGCTCCCACTTTTTCTTGACAATCGGCACTTGATGTTAGCCGGGTTGTCAGCCCCCCTGCGTGACGGCCGCCTTTACCCCAGAACAGGCGTCTGGTACTCATTTCAGTAAGAGGCTGAGTCGACCCCAGGGCCATAGTGCCGCCAGAAGGTTTGGGTCAGTTTAAAAATCCTGACCCCACCGGGACTCGAACCCTCGACCTTCCGGCTTGTAGCGCAGTGCCTCAGTTTTTATTTTGAGGGAGTATAATTTTCTAGTATTCTTTCATGTGATTACTCTGAAACTGAAACATTCTTAAACCTAACAAATACAGCAGCAATAAAATAATATTTGGCTTGTGCTCTCCTAACATTCATTACACATCGCTGAATGCTTAGTTCATTTGTTTTTGTATATTTCTTATTATATTAGAATTATTTTAAAATTACTTTAAAACAATTATAATCAAGCGCATTTTACACATAGCAATACTACACGCTTCACTTATAAAACGTGTAAATTAATTAAATGGAAGAATTTTCATGAGAAACTAGCTAATACCCGGTGTGCGCTGCTACGCCTAAATAAATAAAAATTAATGTGCTTTTATGTTTAGTTGAATAAGTAAAAGGAAAAATAATTGTAAATTTATATTTTTTAGATACCCCGTGCTGATTATCCGGCGTTGCAGGGGAATCTACTTATCCCGATCTTCATGACGGTTGGTAGACCAAGAATGAGGTGGGAGAATAACATTAACTATGATTTGAGGGAAGTAGATTATACAGGGTATGATTGGAAACCATTAGCTCAGGATAGGGATGTATGGAAAGCTTATATCCGCGCAGACATGAACCTACGGGTTCGATAGTGCTAGTGAGTAAGTAAGCATAGCATCTGAAACGAAGTCCACTCATGCTCCTGAGAAGCGAATTTAATTTATACATAAATTACTGACAAAGAGTAGGGTGCGTGTAGGCAAACAGTTTTCGGACACTTTTGAAATCCAGAATGGGTTGAAGCAAGGAGATGCACTATCTCCTCTACTATTTAATTTTGTACTAGAGCATGCCATTAAATCTTTAGAGAATGAGGAAGGCTTACAACTGAATGGTATTAATAAAAAAAAAGTAAAGTAATCCCACAACAGGCCCGGAGGCCCTTGGGGTAGTAGGAGGTTACGGCTCCCACTTTTTCTAGACAATCGGCACTTGATGTCAGCCGGGTTGTCAGCCCTGCGTGACGGCCGCCTTTACCCCCAGAACAAGCGGCTGATACTCATTTCCGTTAGAGGCTGAGTCGACCCCAGGGCCATAGTGCCGCTAGAAGGTTTTGGTCAGTTTAAAAATCCTGACCCCACCGGGACTTGAACCCTCGACCTTCCGACTTGTAGTACAGTGCCTTAACCACTACGCTACGGCGTGCCCCCATGGTATTAATAAGCTGTTAGTTTATGCTGATGATGTAGTATTATTGGCCGATAGCGAGGAGATACTAAAGAACAACACACACACACACACTATTGAGTAATACTAAGAAATTAGGACTGGAAGTAAATATCAATAAAACTAAATATATGGTCACACATAGAAATTCATTATATAATGGAAATGGACAGCTAATGACAAATGAGGGAAATTTTGAGGAAGTGGCTGAATTCATATATCTAGGAACAATGATCACAAATAGGAATGAGATGCAGAAAGAAATTAAACATAGCCTCAATTCTGGAAATGCATGCTATTATGCATTGCAGAGACTCTTGATGACCCAACTCCTTTCAAAAAACGTTAAACTGAAAATATATAAAACTATTATTCTACCAGTTATATTATATGGGTGCGAAACATGGACTCTTACTTTAAGAGAGGAAAGGAGATTACAAGTACTTGAGAATAAAGTGTTTAGGAAAATTTTTGGACCAAAGAGAGATGAACAGACAGGTGAATGGAGAAGACTACATAACAATGAACTACATGGTCTTTATAGGAAGCCAGATATAATAAGAACAGTTAAGTCTCGTAGACTGCGTTGGGCAGGACATGTTGCACGTATGGGAAATGAAAGATTTGCATGGAAGCTTCTTGTAGGAAAGCCAGAGGGAAAACGCCCAGTTGGTAGACCAAGACTGAGGTGGGAGAATAACATTATCTATGATTTGAGGGAAGTAGATTATACAGGGAATGATTGGAAAGCATTAGCTCAGGATAGGGATGTATTGAGAGCTTATGTCCGTGCGGCCATGAACCTACGGGTTCAATAGTGCCAGTGAGTAAGTAAGTAAGTATTACTGACATTTAGTTAATTAAACTGATACTTTGACATTTTATACTCAATGTCCCAAGTTGTCATTTTTCGACATTTATGGTGTTCTCTAATGACATCGGCTTATTTGTAACCCATTTCTGATGTCGGGGCGCCTGGAAGGTGGAGTTACGCTGCTCCGATGTTATGATGGGTGATGATGATGATGATGATGATGATGATGATGATGATGATGATGCGCCAGGATAATCCATAATCCGAAACTTAATCTAAGGCTAATATGAATGATGATGATCATGCGGAGATAAAATTAGTAAACAAACAATAGAAATAAACCAGGGAGTAAGACAAGGGTACCCGTTGTCACCAGAATTATTTAATTTATACTTGGACCATGTCATAAATGAATGACAAGAACAAATTAATGTAAATAGTGTATTGACAACTCTGTTTTTTGCAGACGGTCAAGTAATAATGATAGCATCAGAAAATGCTTTACAATTCCTTTATACTTTAAATAATATCGCTCTAAAATATAAATTAAGAATATCTACATCTAAAACAAAAATATTAGCTCCGAAAGGAAAATGTGCAATAAGAACAAAAATAGTGATAAACAATGTAATTTTAGACCAAGTTCAGAATTTTAATTATTTGGGATGCCATTTAGGTAATGACAGAAATTTAGATAAACACACTAAAATACAACGATTCAATTATCTATGTGGCACAATTAAACGTACTTTATTGAATAAATCTAGAAAAGAAACTACTTTAAAATTTTACAAAGTATTGGCAGTTCCATCTCTTATCTATGGATGTGAAACCTGGACATTAACAAAGGCAGATAGTAAATAAATATAGGCTGCAGAAATGAGGATGTTGAGATCAATAGCAGGATACCAAAGGACCGATAAAAAGAAAAACGAAGATATAAGAATAGAACTTAATATATTTAATCTCTGTGAAAGAATAAAATACTATCAAAATGCTTATCTTCAGCACGTATTACGAATGAATGAACAGCGCATACCAAGAAAAATGTATAAATTATAAACCAAAAGGGAGAAGATTGTTGGGAAGACCATTGAAGAGATGGAAAAACCAATTCGACCTATAATGAGATCGGAACAGGCCATTAGGCTTAATCTTTGTTGTTGATGATGATGATTATGGTGGTCATATGATGTTCAAGAACCGTTTGGATCTTAAAGTTTCCTAACATTTGTCTTACAGTTGAGGAAAAGCACGGAATAAACCTCACCCAGGAAACTTGACCCCGACCGAGAATCGAACTCGCGTCCGCTTCGTAACAAGGCAGCATGCTACAGCGGTGGACTAATATTGAGGAATTACGTTATGCCTCCCTATAGGCCTACTTTTTTGTGATCCAAATCCTTCAAAGAATTAATAAAATATGTACCGTATTATATTACCATCCAGACAGTACTTTTAAGTCATTTGCGATGTTCTGTGAGAATAATAAAGTAAAAAAAAAACATGGAAAAAAAGAAAGAGGAAACGTGTGTGCATGTAATTTATAAATCAATACAATCGTCAATATATCAGCAAAAAAGGAAATATCCACAATAATAAGAAATGAAACAAACAAAGCATCAAAGCACATGTATGGTATATCATCAGCTAAGAGATTAGTATCATCGATACATGTTAGTGAAATGTCACAAGGACTTTGAAACACAAGTTAGCTTTGTAGACTTTTTCTATGCCTATTGGAAACACACGTGTGAAATGATAGTCTATATGACGACACAAAGACTTGCTTGCATCAATATCAGAAATAACATTCATTACACAACAATCCAATGTTTCCAGATGAAGCGCGAATATTCCCAATCAAGCACTGATAAACTATCGCTCAATCATTATTTTAGTCTTCTTTATTTATATTTAGGATTTTAAAGTTATATAATTGAAAAGACACAAAAAATATATTGGTAAAACGTTGGTGGAATCTGTAGTAATGTTTAGAAGCGAGGTACGGACAATCAAACACATGGCAAAAATTAACGGATACAACAAACAAATAATAAATAGAATTATAAACAAACAAAAAGAAAAAACAACATTACCAACATAACCAAACTTGAAATAGAATCCAATGACAACAACAAGAAATGGATAACTCTCACGTACACTGGTAAAGAAACATTAAAATTGGCCAACACACTAAAAAAGCTCGATAAGAATATTAATATATCCTACAGAACTGACAACAAATTAAACAATTTAATAAACAACATCATCGAAGAAATAGACGAATTCAACAATAAAGGCATCTACAAATTAACATGTACAGACTCCAATAAATTCTACATTGGGAAAACTAACAGAAGCTTCAACATTAGATTCAAGGAACATTTCAGAGATTTCATTTACAATGGAGGAAAATCAAGTTACGCAAAACATGTAATTCAAGCTGGACACCATATGCATAACATCGATAACACCCTCACAATAGTACATAGAGAAAACATTCCAACGAGAATAAATATACTGGAGGAAATCGCAATCCTAAGAGAAATCACAACAACCTGATTCTCAATGAATACACACCTAATCCACACAATCCTCTGTACAAAATTCTCACAACCAAGTCAGTGCTTCAACAAGGGTCAACAAGAACGGACCTAACGCATTCTGCTGATGATGGGACTAGCCCCGAAAGGCCTACAGAGTTTTAAAAGAACTTAAGTTGAGGAGACGGACCTACAAGGTAACTATATTATAGTTTTTAACCGTACATTATATTACGGTAAGAATAGACTAATAGCTCTAGAAATTGATTATTTACGCAGAAGTGCCAGAAACTCAAAATTAGAACATGTCACAAACAAGTAAATTATAAACTTAATGGAAGCATAAGAAAGCATAATTGAAAGAATTGAGGAGTAGGACATATTTTATGAATGGAATATGAGCAATGGCCGAAGCAACTATATCAATGGCAACCGACCAGAAAGAAGAAAAGAGGGAGACCAAAGTTAACATGGAAGGAAAACATGAAGATAGTAATTCAAGCAAGAGGGCTAAGCATTGAAGATGCCCAAATCGTAGGATTTGGAGGTTTGGCACGAGAAGACGGCAGCAGCTGTAAAAACCCGAAGGTAGATAGATAGATAATTGAAAAGATAAATAAGAAGAAAATAATCTGGATGATACATTAATGAAGAATGAACTAAAACTTTAGAATACTTTAGTAAAAATGGGGAAAGAAAGAATGATTCGCATGAGAATAGGATGTCATATGATAGACACATTAATATAAACACAGCGTTATTATAAAATTATTGCAGTAAATAGAGTAGATTCAAGAAGAATGTGTTCTTAATGGAGGACCTTCAGATGAGAAGAAAACAGTAAATGAATTAAGGGATTTATTATCATTTAAGCTTATGTTTCTTCTCACCACAAATATAGCAGAAATTATCTGCATGATTTATACACTTTCGTGGCCTGATGAAAGAAGAAAACTCTAAAACAAAACACACACAATAAACTTCTAAACAGCAAGGAAGGAAATACATTTTCACTAGTGATATTCGTACTAACAAGCTCACAGTCAGCTCAATACCGAGACAGTGCAATGCAGATTAACAGGTCTGAGCATGTTAAAACAAGCATGAACCTGCACAGTCTTGTCTTTTGGTGGTTCAGCATGATATTACATATAATTTCATTGAATAAAACTTGAATAAAATCACTACATATGAGGTAAGGTTTCCTATGACAGGTCAAAGAGAATGCTAAAATCAATTTTTAAAAAGTAGCTGTCACAAAAAAAAACTATGCCTGATGGAACAATTCTGACTACATATCTGAATTCAGTATGAAAAAATGCACTAGATTCACTAATCAGATTTCTTGTGGAGAAAACCTTGTCCACCAGTGTAATCAATCCATCCCGAAGGCAGGTCCTTCACTGCAATCATACCATTTTCATGCTATGCTTGCAGCTTTACTAGGGAATTGTGTAGGTGTGGTAGCTTCCCGTTGCTTTCCACACCGGTGAAGAAGAAGAAGAAGATGATAATGATAAGGATGATGATGATGGCCATATGATTTCGGGGACCGTTTGGGCCTTAAATTTTTCCTGACATTTGTCTTACAGGTGAGGAAAAATCCCGATAAAAACCTCACCCAGAAAAACTGCCCCGACCGGGGATCGAACCTGGGCCCGCTGCGTGACAAGGCAGCACGCTACCTCGAGACCACAGCGGTGGACACTGTAATCAATTAATATTTTAAAAGTTGGTATATTCAATTCCCGATGTTTTTCTATGATTTGTGTTAACGCGAAAAAAGGTAGACATACCAAACGAGGGGGTATTCCACAAGAGTAAACTAATTTCACATCAGGGAAAATTAATATTATTATTATTATTATTATTATTATTATTATTATTATTATTATTATTATATCTTATCTATATTTGTCAAATATTTATTTTATAAGATTCATGATGAGTTCCGTTGAGGTATTGTTCAAAATTAAAATATAAAATTATGGAATATTCACCTGAAAGATCCGTCTCCTCAACTTAATTAATTATTTAACTGTAGCGCTTTCGGGACTTGTCCTATCATCGGCAGGATTCAAAACTGGTGTTTCACTGAAGATCTGGTAGAGGGGGTTACATGTATTGGGTTCGTTTTCGCTTATCAGATTGTCGTTGTTGTGAGCTGCTTTCATGATTTCCATCACTTCGAGTACGTTTATCTTCGTTGGATTATTTTCTCTGTGTAATACTGTTAGGTGTTTTCAATATTTAACATGCAATGTCCTTCATGACCTTTTTAAATATTTATTTGTATTTGTGATGGTTGAGTGGAAGAGATGGCCTTATGACCGTAACTGTGCCAGAATAAATAAAACATTATTATAATTATTATTCATGATCATCATCCGGTATCATGGCAGCTGCCGCCGTCTTCCGGAAACCAAACGCCATTCCTCTCTGTCCATCCATTGCTCTCTCCATTCCTCTGATATTCATAGCTGCTTGTACCCTTTCTATCCAAGTTTTCTTCGGTCTTCCTCTCTTCCTCATTTCCATTGGGATCCATTCCATAACAATTTTTGGCAATCTTTCCTCTGGCATTCGTTTGACATGACCATACCACTGCAACCTTTTCTTTTCAATGATGTCTATAATGTCCGGCTCCTCTTGTACACCCATAATTTCCCTTATTTCTTTATTTCGTATTCTATCCATTCTGGATTTTCCAGCTGATCTTCTTAAAACATCCATTTCTGTACTTTAAAATTCTTTTCATTTCCCTGGTAGGAATTTGCCCGACTTCAGGACCAATATGTTAAAATGCGCTATATTATGGTTGTGATATATTTGTAATTGTTCTATTTTGTGTAACTGTTTTTGCTTCCGCCAAACAGAGTTGAAAGCATTTATTGCTTGTTTTTGTTGTTTTTTCGTAAAATTTATTATTATTCTTATTATTATTATTATTATTATTATTAACTATTATTCTTTATTATTCCTCCTTATTAGCAGCTGACCAATTGCTACTTGGCTCAAGAATTATTCCGGTCTAGAATACCTCACTAGAAAATTAATACAAGAATATAGTTTATGGGGTTTAAAGATCAATATGGATAAATCTAGATATATGACAATAGGGAATCTTCCTCAAGATTTAATACTAGAAGAAAATTTAGGGATAATTAAATACACTTAAGAATATAAGTATTTGGGAATTAAAATTACTAAAGATGGAAAACAAGAAACAGAGATAAGAAACAGGATCAATATAGGAAAGTATGCTATATCTGCCCTAAATGGAATAGTATGGGACAAACATATCTTCAAAGAAACAAAAAAAAACTATTTTTAATACAATAATCAGAAGCATTATTACCTATGGAGCTGTGTGGGCTTTAAATGTACAAATGAAAAAAAAATTACTCGCCACTGAAATGGACTACTGGAGACGTGCTGCAAGAATATCCAGGAAGGATAAAATCAGAAATGCATATATAAAAGAAAAAATGCAGGTACAATATTCAATATTAGATTTTATAAAGAAGAAACAATTAAATTAGTACGGACACATTAGAAGGATGGAATAAGGAAGACTACCTAAGATAATCATGGATTGGGAACCACAGGGAAGGAAAAAGAAGAGTAGACCAAATATTACGTGGATTCAGGGAATCAATGAAACTAAGAGGGAATGGGAAATAGAAGAAGATATATGGATGAACAGACAGGAATGGAAAAATGTGTTGAAACAAATGTGTAGTTAACTGTGAACATGGGTACCGGAAAAATGTATATTCATTGTAAAAGCCGGAATAATAAAAAAAATTATTATTATTATTATTATTATTATTATTATTATATAAAAATGGACAACTATAGGGGAATCAGTTTGTTAAACACATGCTACAAAATTTATGCAGACATTTTAAATGGAAAATTGAAAAGTTTCAGTGAAAAATTCCTTATGGAATGTCAAAATGGATTTAGGAAAGGACGATCTTGTATTGATTCAGCATTTTCTGTTAAACTATTGCTTGAAAAAAGAAGAGAATTCAACTTAGAAACACATTTTGCTTTCATAGATTTTGAAAAAGCATTCGACACAGTCAAGAGATCAAAACTCTTAAATATATTGGAAGACAGAAATATACCAAATTTACTTCGGCAGAATATAACAAAATATTTACAAAGACAACACCATAAAGATTAAATTAAATAACAGATTTTCTGAAGAAGGAATTATAAATCGTGGTGTGAGACAAGGCTGCCCCCTATCCCCAACACTTTTTGCAATTTATATCAATGAAGTAATATGTTGCTGGAACAAAACATATAAATTTGGAATAAGAATATCAGAAAATAGAAAATTAAACACCATATTGTTTGCAGATGACCAAATAATAATAGCAAATTCCGAAGATAATCTACAGAAAGGTCTGTATGAACTTAACAAAATTACAGAAGAATATGGATTAAAGATATCTACAGAAAAAACAAAAATTATGGCATTTCAAGGTGTAGATCCTGTCAGAAGTAAAATTGTACTGGACAATAAAATTTTGGAGCAGGTGAATAATTTTACATATCTAGGATGCAATATCTCATATGAAGAAGAAAAGGATGTAAATGCAAAAATATCTAAATTTTTAAGAATTTTAGGGTTAATAAATTCTATCTTCAAGCCACAGTTAGTCCAAAAGCATTCAAGACTGAAAGTGTATAAAACACTGGCTCTTCCAACTCTTTTGTATGGTAGCGAAGTATGGACGTTGAAACAGAAGGATATACAGAGACTTAGATCTGCTGAAATGAGATATCTTCGGAGGACTGCAGGATACACACTACTAGATCACAAAAAAAATGAAGACATCTTAGAAGAATTACACATGGAATCTTTAGAAAACAAAATTTCTGATTATAAGTCAAGATGGATGCAACATGTTCATCGAATGGAAGATCACAGAATACCCAAACAAATGTTAAGATATCAACCTGCAGGAAGAAGAAGACCAGGACGTCCACTCAAAAGACTTCTGGATGGTGTTTCTCTTGAGGCCGAAACAGGTCAACAAATGGCCTAAATTCGTGAATGTACTATGATGATGATGATATTATTATTATCATCCTCATCATTGTTGAAGAGGCCATTAAAAGCTTGGAGCTTGCTTATGTTATTTAAAAACCTTGATACATGTTTTAACGATTCCAGGAACACAGCTCGATTAAAACTGCAATATACATTTTAGATATAATTAGTTAATTGGAAGTAATTGTTTTCCAACCGTGTGTACTTACAGGATTGAAATAATTGGAGCACTACAAATTCACGTCCACGACTGTATGTAAATTCAATTTGTCGGATAAATTAACTGTAAATAATCTAAATGCACGCAGTTAAATATCATACACTGCACCAATCTAATTGCACAAACAATGAACCTAACTGCAAACATTTGGAATATTTAATTTTTTCTCTTGATCAAATTCATATGATTATTTTTTGTATAAATGCAGTAATTAAAAATCAGGAGCAGTGAATTAAGTCGTATTTATAATAAAATATTTTCTAATTCATTTCAAATGCATTTAGTATTTCATTTAAATGTTTAAAGCTTAAAAAAAGTAATTTTTTAAAATAAAATCCATCATCTGAAACAACTAATCCCAACTCGAACATGATATTAAATTAGCTACTAATAAATATTTTAAAATACTTATATCTAAACAAATAAATTCTCTAATTGATTGAGTCACAGAAAATCAACGAAAGACACTCATTGGACCACTGCAGTAATCTAATAAGTATACGAACGTAATGTTTTACTGTGGAATGAAATCCAATTATTATTATTATTATTATTATTATTATTATTATTATTATTATTATTATTATTATTATTATTATTATCACCATCATCATCATTATTATCATTATCATTATCATTATCATCATCATTATTATAATTATTATTATTACCATTATTATTATTATTATTATTATTATTATTATTATCAATATTATTATTATCACCATCATTATTATTATCATTATCATTATAATCATCATCATCATCATTTCATTATAATCATCATCATCATTATCATTATAATCATCATCATCATCATCATTATCATTATTATTATTATTATTATTACCATCATCATCATCATCATCATCATCATCATTATTATTATTATTATTATTATTATCATTATTATTATCACCATCATCATCATTATTATATCATCATTATTATTATCGCCATCATCATCATTATTATTATTATCATCATTATCATTATCATTATCATCATCATCATCATTATTATTATTATTATCATTATTATTATTATCACCATCATCATTATTATTATCATTATCATTATCACATCATTATCATTATCATCATCATTATCATTATCATCATCATTATCATTATTATTATTATTATCATTATTATCACCATCATTATTATCATTATCATTATCATTATCATTATCATTATCATTATTATTATTATTATTATTATTATTATTATTATTATTATTTAACAAAAAAAACTAATAAGTACCTTTGCTACGGAAGTGGATTTTATATGAAGGCAGGAAGAATTTCACGAGGAAAAAATAGAAACTCAGTTATAAGGGAGAAAATTAAGATTAAAGACACTGTTTTAGATTATATTAAAACTCGCAATTAAGATGGTACAGATATGCCCAGCGAATGGAAGAAGGTCGGCTACCAAAATGTGTTTTGGAATGGAAACCCGGGAAGACGAGGCAGAGAAAGACCTAAAACCTCCTGGCATCAGGGAACATATTTATACATGTAGGAGTAACATCTGCAACCAGGAGATTGGAAGAACCGACAAAATTTGGCTAATAGGAATCGTACGATGTCAAAGACATTAAACAACCGATGATTTATCTATCTATCTATCTATCTATTATTATTATTATTATTATTATTATCTAGAAATATTGTAATATATACATTTTACTTACTTAATTATACGGTAAGATGATGAGAGCAATAGCAGGATACCAAAGGACCGATAAAAAGAAAAACGAAGATATAAGAACAGAACATAATATATTTAATCTCTGTGAAATAATAAAATATTATCAAAATGCTTATCTTGAGCACGTATTACGAATGAATGAACAGCGCATACCAAGAAGAATGTACTCGTATAATTATAAACCAAAAGGGAGAAGAATGTTTAGAAGACCATTGAAGAGATGGAAGAACCAATTCGACATATAATGAGATCGGAACAGGCCATTGGGCGTAATCCTTGTTGATGATGATGATGATTATACGGTAGAGAAACCCGCAAAGCGTAATTGATGACAAGTTAAATGAGGTAAAAGTCGAAATGTACGAAATGAAGGAAATAGTTTCCGAGATGAAAGAAGGGTAGTTAAAATCATAATCATGTAAAATACAACAAAAAATAGAGTTAATATCTTTAACTATAGGTTTGTCATAATGTTCCAATTTTAAAAGGTAGACTATGCAATCATTCTAAGGAAATGTCGACAATTACTTAAAACTGATATTCAGGGGACCATTGAGATATTATTTATAATAATAATAGGTATTATTGCAGCCAATGGCCATGAATTGTTTTTATGTCTTACAAAAGTCTGTTATCTATGTTCCTATGTTTTTACACTGTAGTAGGTGATATCGGTCGCAGTGCGACCCACATAGTTTGCACTTGCACTTTTCTTCTGGGTTATGGCGCTTCACTGTTGTGCATATCCGGTGGTGGAAACAATGGACCGCGACTCTCGTCATGGCGTGTCTGCGGTCGTATCTGGCTGCTGTCCATTCTCTGTAGATCATCGCATCCGTTGCGTAGTACTCAGGCCATATCTGTTCTCTCTTCTCGTTGAGGTCCCTCAGCACTTCTTTGTAGGCATCCGTTGCCGGCAAGAGAAGGTCCAGGTGGAGCTCTTCTATGAAGAAGAGTTCCTTTGTCAGTATGTATATTAGGCGTGAAGGCGTGTATTTTGATACGCTTAGCGCTATCTTTAAAAAGATAAATTATTTATGGAACAGGTTATGTCGGAGTTATTACAGCTGTAAATGGACGAGGAAAACACAAATATTGAGGAAACGACTTCGTGGGAAGTGTTCAACGGTAATTCGAGGCAGTTGCGGTTTACATTGTGTGACACAGATTACGATTAACACTCATTTGTTGACCGTCTTTCAGGGCCAGATGTCGTAAGTTCTACGAACCATCCCGACGATGGAAAGGCAGGGGACATCATCGATACATTGAAGACCCCATATGGAGAACATTACCAGTCTATAAACCCAAACTGAAATCTAGGAATATATCAAATTGAATGCATGGGTTGTGAAAAGATATATATATATATATAAACAAAAAGAAACCTAAAAATTAGAAACAAAGAACACATAAGAAATATTAAAAATGGAGAAATTGAAAAATCTGCAGTTGCTGCTCATGTTTGGTCTGAAAAAACATAATATAAATTCAGACACTAAATTATTAAAACAGTTAGAAAATACAAAAGAGCTGACTATTTGGGAAAAAATGTATATTCAGAAGAACAGAAACAGAGTTATGAATTTTGATATTCCGATGGAGGGTGACCTTGTTTGGAGGTTCTTTGGCCAACCACAGGATGGAGCTGACATCGACATCCAGGTGGTGCAACATAATGCAACATAAATAAAACCAGTCTGTGAAAGCTGACGATAAAACAGAATTGTTTTGAAACAAGTCCAAGAACAAATCAACATTAATATTGAGGTAAGATGTCCAGACCAAAAATAATATAATTGAAATCTAGGGTTTAATAATCTGGAAGGATCTATTAATAATTCACTAAACCAAAGAACACATAACCGAAAACGCTCTCGTGGGCCTATCTTCCTAACTCGTATGTAATGCATCATCTCTTATGCAGTTATCTTTTTCTTCTTCGGCTTTCCCCCACTTATAGTTTTGCCGTCTTCAGTTTCCATTTATCTCTATCATTCCAATCTCCCTCTTCCAAATTCCTATCATCCATTATAGTTCTGACGTAGGTTTTCCATTTCCATCGTGGTCTGCCACGTTTATTTCCTCCATGGTGTGACCACTGGTATATATTTTTTGGCCATCTTTCATTTTCCATTCTTTGTACATGGCCATACCATTTAAGCGTATGATTTTCAATTCTCTTAACAACAGATGTGGTGACATTCAGTTCTCTCCAAAGGAATTCATTTCTTATTTTATCCTGTCCTTTTTTTTGGAGGCTTCTTCTAAAATAATCAAATTCAACTGTTCTAATTTTATACTTTTGTAATTCCGTCAAAGACCAAGTTTCACTTCCATATGACAAATTATTCTGTATTATGTTCTTATAAATTTTCATTTTAGTTTCCTTTGTAATATATTTGTTCCAAATTATTCCATGTAATGTCTTAGTTGCATTTTTGTCATTGCAATTTTAGTCTGTATATCTCTCCCACAGGTACCTGAACTTGCAATTATTGACCCAAGATATTTAAAAAATACACATTTTTTTTATTTTCCTTGTTTCGAGTATGAGGGCATCCACATCCTTTCCCAAACACATATATTCTGTTTTCTGTCAATTTATATTCAGTCCCAATTTTTTTATATTCTTCCATTATGCAGTTATCTTTATCACAAAATACAAGGAAATTAAAAATCTCCTGATGGATAAACATCGATACATCATAGAAGCTATAATTGAAGCATTGCCGATGGAGGTGGCTAAGAAAATACATCAATACAATGACATTATTATGAGGACTATGACAGATAATAACAAAGGTAAACGAAACGCATTATCTCCCAAAAGAAGACGACAGCAAGAATTTATCTGTTTGGACAGCGGGGAACTGGTAAACTTGTGAAGAGACTGCGACCTTACGTCACTTGACAATCAGCTGTCGGTGACAGAAGGGTGAGGTCATCATCACCAATCTGTCACTTCGTCTTAAAACAGTTTGTACAAATATATGCAACCACAAATTTATTGTAGATGTGTGGATAGGAAAGCTGAGTTAAGGAAAGAGTGGAGAATGCTGAGTTTGCAGTGAAAGACCTGCTCTTGAGCAGAACACTATGAATGAATGTGTGGATAGAAAACCATCCATGTAGATTAATTGTACCTACCAGAGCTTCACTGTGTAGGAAGACTGAAGATCAGATGGGAGGATGACACAATGAACGATCTAAGGAAAATGAAAGTGATTAATTTGAATATGGCAAGAGACAGATTGGCATGGAGGACGATTGTTGAGAAGGCCAAAACTTTCACTTTTGAAGTTGTCGTGTCTTAACACATTGGTGACGGGCCACGGAGATTTCCGTGTTTACGTTTTCTATGGTATTTCAGCCTCTTCGCTTTTGAAGGAGCGTGCAATTTTGTTTTTTCTCATTGTGAAATAAACTATAGTTGTTTTTGTACCCTCTCTTCTCTTGTATGAAATTGCCAACTTTACAGAAAGAGTTGTTTACAATTTTAAGACAGATGGCTGGTGAAATATGGAATTTTAGTGCCGATAGTTAGGCGATTACGGGATACGTATGTAACCTGTAAATATATGTTGCAGAGGGGAAAAATTAAAAGAAACACTATTTTGCGTTCTGGAGCCGAATTTATATCTGTGGCGTCATGTGTACCAGGATAATTATTATAAGTGTGGCTAAAGTTGAAAATTTGCTCGAAAGAAAGACGAGAGTTTCTGAAGCAATAAAGATTAACAGAGGGCTTCCAAAATCATTTGTGGAAGCAGGAAATAAACTCAAACCAGGAGAATGTGTGTTTTGAAGTAAGGGGGACCTTTTGCTACAAACATGGAAAGATAAAAGAGACGTAAGAATGGTTAGCACATTGCATCAGGCAACACGAGAGTGGGAGGGGTAAAGTTATAAAAATGCCCTATTGAATACTTCAAAATAACAAGTATGTGAAGGGTGTAGACAGGGCTGACCAGCACCTATCATATTACTCCATCCTTAGAAAAACAGTGAAATGAAGCAAGAAAGTTGTATTGTGGCTTGTCCATTGTGCACTCTTTAATGCTTTTTGGGTCTATAAATTTCAAAATCCTAACAACAATATGTCAAACAGAAGTTTTTGCTTGAAACAGCCTCTTGTTTGGCAGTCGTGAAATTAGGAACAGATGACAGGGAAGAGGAGGGAAGACAGAGTGAAAAGGACACCATGTCAAGACCCACCAAGAAGGCTGAGACATATAGAAACATAATTTAACACCAACTCTGTCTGAAAAAAAAAACCTTCCAAACCTTGCCACGTTTTTAGTGAACACAAGAAAAGAAACTCGCTACATATGCTCTTTTGCCCTGTGTCTTTACATAAAGGGAAATGTTTATAAGGCTATCAAACCCTCAATTTCTACTAGAAGGTCTGATGAGAACACTAATAAAGATTTACTTATGCAATATTGTTATTGACTGTAAATATATTGATGTAAAAATCACACTGTGCTAGCGCGGTTTAAAATTTAAAAGTCCACGCTACTCACAGAAATGTCCGGTCCAGCAGCGGTGGATGGAACGCACAGCAGTCGGTCACCAATGTGTTAAGATGATGATGAAAGTTTCACTGACTACAGCCAGACCGGGTGTGGTAGGCCTATGTGGTCGGCCACTGTGAGCCATAAACAATGACGAGCAAAGTTCTCCCATTTCAGAATTAAGTTCTCCTAGAAAAGTATCTGAACTAGAACTATTGATTCATAGCTCACAATATGGATGATGATGTTCTGGAGTCCGATGTCTTGAAGTCCTTCAGTGCATCAATGAACATAGATAAAGTACAGTTCTGGCTTCTGTAGCCGTAATTGAATGGCCTATATTTTATGGTGCGGTAAGAGAGGAGGGCGATTTGCAGGTACTGCCAGCAACTACACTCAGTTTTGAAAACATAATAGATACTACACGTTGCATTTTTGTTATTTACTGTTCTGTCTTAGTGAATATTTTTGTTTTCTTGTATATTTTGAGTGATTATTATAGAATAGTGTTGTTTTTATAATAATTTATTTTATTATTATTATTACTTACTTACTTACTCACAGGCACTATCGAACCCGTAGGTTCATGGCCGCACGGACATAAGCTCTCCATACATCCCTATCCTCAGCTAATGCTTTCCAATCATTCCCTGTATAATCTACTTCCCTCAAATAATAGTTAATGTTATTCTCCCACCTCATTCTTGGTCTACCAACTGGGCGTTTTCGCTCTGGCTTTCCTACAAGAAGCTTCCATGCAAGTCTTTCGTTCCCCATGCGTGCAACATGTCCTGCCCATCGCAGTCTACGAGACTTAACTGTTCTTATTATATCTGGCTTCCTATAAAGACCATGTAGTTCATTCTTAAGTAGTCTTCTCCAATCACCTGTCTGTTCATCTCTCTTTGGTCCAAAAATTTTTCCTAAATACTTTATTCTTAAATACTTGTAATCTCCTTTCCTCCCTTAAAGTAAGAGTCCATATTTCGCACCCATATAATATAACTGGTGGAATAATTGTTTATTATTATTATTATTATTATTATTATTATTATTATTATTATTATTATTATTATTATTAAGGAAATATTTTTTGCATGGCTACTACTTCTCTCCTCCACTCGGCAATGTTCCCCTCCTGCCACATGCCTTAAAATTCATCAAGACGGCTACAGTTATAGGAACTGGACTATAGACGAGTACATCGTTTCGCTCAGGATTACGCCTGCAGAAATATAAATTTACAGAGGAAAAACGATAAGAAATCAAACAATCTAATACGATATTTTACATCGGCGAAGTAGTAACGAATACAATCATTATCTGAAAATACTGAGAAACGTGAAGTCAGAATGTGACCTCTCTAATTAAATATTAGCGATGAACCATAGCGTGGGAATGATGCAACAGTACTATGTGGGAGCTCCCTTCAAACTAATTGGTATTGACTGATACAACAAGAATAGTTATATGCTGATGGATACGGATCGCTTCGAAAAGTGGCTGAAGGTATTTAAATTTACAATTTAGAGGCAACGAAGTTGACAAATGTTCTCGTAAACAAATTTATCTCTATAGAAATTATATCCAAAAACCGTTTGTAGGCAATAATTAGCTTGAAATATAAGAGATAAACTTAAGTAGCTCAATGGTACAGCGCCAGAACATAAGGCTGGAGATCTTGACCTCAAATCCTGGCGATGACAGGACAAGTCCCGAAAGCGCTACAGTTAAATAACTAATTAAGATGAGGAGACGGACCTTTCAGGTGAATATTCCATAATTCTATATTTTAATTTTGAATAAGGGTTGTAAGGGGTAGTGACGTGTGTATAACCTCTCCTATCTAATTCTCATCCTCACCTTCTCGTGGTACAACCTGTTTTCACAAACGAGGCTCTGAGGACCGAGTCACGGCGGTATAACCGTTCCATCAGGTACTGAGTAAATGCGGTATCCTAATGTCTGTCCAGAGACTAAAAGGTAGCAGCCCTACCACTGGACTACTTAGCGTCAGGCCAGTAACCTGTCCTAAGGAACTTCAAAACTACTTTCAAGTCTCAACACGAAAAAAGCTAGAAGGAATTGAAAATATGACGACCCACAGCAAAGAAAAATTTCTGATTATAAGTCAAGATGGATGCAACATGTTCATCGAATGGAAGATCACAGAATACCCAAACAAATGTTAAGATATCAACCTGCAGGAAGAAGAAGACCAGGACGTCCACTCAAAAGACTTCTGGATGGTGTTTCTCTTGAGGCCGAAACAGGTCAACAAATGGACTAAATTCATGAATGTACTATGATGATGATGAATTTTGAATAATACCTCAACGGAACACATCATGAATCTTATAAAAGTTGAATTTCGGGCGTATTTGTTACCCACTCTACATGATAACCTCCCTCTGGGCACCTATGTTTACATGAATCAAAACTGTGCATATACAAAATATAAAACTCTGTTACATCGAGTACGTAATTTGTACAATCAAGGGAATAATCAGTTCATTTTTTTTACTACACTGAATTCATTACCATTTTGCACACTACTCTTTTGTTGACTTAGAACGGTACAATATAGCACACTTTTGGATAAGTTGGAACACAATTCATAATTATTAATTAAATAAAAATAAAACATAGTTTTATTTGATTTTCATATTTATTATATAATTCAGTGACAGCTGTTTCGGTACACTGTACCTTCTTCAGACATGTTAACAAATTATGAATTGTGTTCCAACTGATCTAAGCAACAATACAACAATATTTATTTAATTTTTTTAATTTAACAAAGGGGATTCATTCAAATCAAGTTGCGAATTTAACACTTTTTACTACTTTTAAATTTATTAATTTCTTTTAATTTAGTTAGATCTTTTGGAGGCTGTAGAAATTAATAAATTTAAAAGTAGTAAAAAACTGTTAAATTCTCAACTTGATTTGAATGAATCCCCTTTGTTAAATTTAAAAATTTAAATAAATATTGTCGTATTGTTGCTTAGATCAGTTGGAACACAATTCATAATTTGTTAACATGTCTGAAGAAGGTACAGTGTACCGAAACAGCTGTAACTGAATTATATATTAATAAATATGAAAATCAAATAAAACTACGTTTTACTCTTATTTAATTAATAAATATGGATTTTCATCAAGTAAACACCAACTCAATTGATTATTTTGGATAAGTGTTGAAAAGAGTAAATTTGTATTGAAAACATTATAAAATAGGATGTCATTTAAAACCAAAACTATATCTCGTATCCTATAATTTAACGAGGTTACAACAAATATTTGGCGGTACCTCAGTAAAAACTTGTTTCATCCATCCATAGTAATTCTGCCCGAGGGCAGGTCCTTCACTGGAATCATAGCATTTTCATGCTATGCTTGCAGCTTTACTAGGGAATTGTAGGTTTGGTAGCTTCCCGTTGCTTTCCACACCGGTGAAGGATGATGATGATAATTATAAGAAGGAAGGATGATGATGATGATGATTGCGATGACCATTTTATTTCGGGGATCGTTTGGGCCTTAAAGTTTTTCTGACATTTGTCTTATAGGTGAAGAAAAACCCCGATAAAAACCTCACCCAGAAAAACTGCCCCGACCGGGGATCGAACCCGGGCCCCCTGCGTGAGAAGGCAGCACGCTACCTCGAGACCACAGCGGTGGACAAAAACTCGTTAATTAATTTAAAATGTTTATTTTCCTGGAACAATTTTTCGTTTGGTTCCTGACAAAGAACTTTCTTTGGATGAACAAGGCAAATTTATTTCGTTTCTTAATTTGAAGAATATTGTATTCTTTAGGCATTTATGTTTCATACAAATAGCAATTGATATTAATAATACATGATATATATTAAATCACCTTCCTGACTGTAATTCCTGTTGTTATATACAATATATATCAAGCTTAAGGAAGCCCCTTCAGAAATTCTGTAAAGATAAACTTGTTTAGCGTGCTGAAAACACGTATAGCATTTCCCCCATAGAAAACTAATACAGCACACATGCAATAATATTATTTGGGATTCAATTCTTATATCCTGCAAGGTAACATTGCATTAACTTTATAGATCCTCTGGGAACAGCGTCCTTTCATACATTGCTTGATACCGTGCGTGTACCCCACAAAGTCCATACTTCATTCTCCCTCTTCACAGACATGGCGTGTCTCCAGTATACCGCAATGCCATCAAGTAACACCATACATTGAGTTTCCACGCCCTCAAATGATCATTCATTCTCCGCATTTCAGAATAAAAGTGAGAGAGGGCTTCTATCATTCTGACGAGCATGCTTCATACGCATCTCTTTCAATCTCTGATGTAACTTAAAACATTATCTTTGGTTTATTTTATACAGAACTTGTATATAATTGAAATCGCCGAATGCTTTTGGATCTACAAAAAAATTATACAGAGTGTTCCATTCAATACTAATAAAATTCATTGTTAAAACCGTTGAGGTGGAGAGTCATAAAATAAAACAAGTTAAAATATACCTTCTTAGGTAAAATCCGTCGTCCTCAACGTATAAAACATGGAATCTGTATTCCTGTAGGCCTTTCAGAATATCCGTTCCATCTTCAGCAGTTCCCTCTTCGCTACAACATCCAGTACGATGGTTGATGCTGCTGGTCCTAATGTCGTGAGTCACGGCAACACCACATTAGGACCAGCAGCATCAACCATCGTACTGGATATTGTAGCGACGAGGGACCTGCTGAAGATGGAACGAATGTTCTGAAAGGCCTACAGGCATAAAGATTACACATTTCATGAGTTGAGGACGACGGATTTTACCTAAGAATGTATATTTTAACTTATTTTATTTTATGTCCCATTCAAAACTCCCACATTTAAATTAATCATAACTAACAAATTATGCGGAATTATGAAATGAGGCCGGTATTAAACGAAACAGGAACTCAAAGAACTTTCATTTCCACACATTATCGCACACTAAGACACCTCGATATGTGCACCATTAGTAGCACGAACAATATCAAGTCTGTATTCGATTTCATGTCATGTTCTGCCCAACATGTCCATTGATCTGCCGGGAAGCTTGGCGAATTGATTTCTGTGGACTTCTCTGAAATCCTGCTCTAATTTCAATATTTTCTTCTGAAACACGTGTACAATCACCTCCTGATTCTTTTTTTTAACGCTTCCAATCGACAGAAATATCTCAAGCCATGCCTTAACGGTCTTCCCATTAGGTGCATTTCCTCCATATTCTCTCCGGTAATTTCTTTGCAATGTAATTATTGACTTCGTCTCTGCATACCAGAAAACAGTTTGTGCTCGTTGCTGAGGAGTCGCCATTTTGTTTTATGTCATTATTGTCCAACATGCGACAGATAAATTAACTGCAACAATGAAAACAAAAATTCTTTAAGTTTCTCTTTGTTTTAATACCAACCTCATTTCATAACCCCGCATACTTTAAGAGTTATGATTAATTAAAATGTGGGAGGATTGAATGAGACACTATATATTACTATTAGAATACCGTAATCATCTATTTTTTTCAGTGAAAATGTTTAAAATATCCTCGTACCGCCATATTTTTTTAATTATTTTAAGAAAGTACACACTGGAGTAAGACAGGGATGTGGACTTTCACCGGTGCTTTTCATTATATATATATGAATAAATTAATAAACGAATGGAGGAAAACACAACGAGGATATATATCCATCAATAGGAACCTCAAACTCGATGCTATTCTTTTTGCAGACGATTTAGCTCTTCTGGCACTTTCAGAAAATGATTTGCAACGATCAATTTATAATTTACAAAAAATAGCTGCAAAATTTAATATGGAAATATCAATTAACAAAACTAAAATTATGGCATTTCATGGGAAGGACCCCATACAAAGTAAAATCTGTCTCCAGAATAAAATTTTAGAGAGATCTAATCAATTTAAATATCTTGGATATTATCTCTCTATCTGGGATGAAAAAGATATCCCTGAAAAAAATTACTAGTTATAATAAAAGTTTAGGAATTATTAATCAAGTTATGAAACCATCCCTTGTACAAAAAAACACCAGATTACGTTTATATAACACTTTGGCTAGACCAGTGTTGACCTATGGTAGTGAAGCATGGACACTAAAAAAACAACATGAAAGCAGAATAACGGCTTGTGAAATGAGATTCATGCGCAGAACAGCAGGTTACACCAGATGGGATCGGAAAAGGAACACCGACATCTTAAAAGAATTGAAGACTACGCCAATTTTGGAATATATTAAACAGTACCAACTAAATTGGAAACACCATCTTGAAAGAATGAGTTCAAATCGGTTCCCCAAAGCTGTTTACAATTATATACCAAGAGGACGAAGATCACTGGGCCGTCCTATGAAACGCTGGAGGGAAAATTTTCTATAGGATCGTAACAGGCCTTGGCCTAATACTTGGAAGGAAGAAGAAGAAGAAGAAAGTACGAAATTCATGTATCCTCTGCAAGCCTCCGCCGTGATTTCCTTTGACTTAGTTGTACCTTCCACGGTATTTCGTCAAGTTAACTGCGCAGTAATTAAAATTCCGATTCTTATCGAGAATCGATTCGGTTTTCCTAATTTGATTTACACAATTAAGCATAGTATATCCGTGAGGTGCAGAAACACAGAGGAAATTACTTAAAAAAACATAGACTCACCCTAATACAAGAATTTGTTATCACATATTAATCATAGATAAAATTTCTCTGCTGTGAAGCGCACCAACCGTAGAGGAACTTCGCGTATTGTGGACCCCTATTTTGAAGTTGTTTTCTTTCTCTTAATTAAGGGATTTCAATTTTTTTCATTGCAGTGATTATATCGTTAGTATTGTAAAACTATATTATAGCATTGTTATTTTATTCATATATGGAAACATCTTTATAATTTATAAACATTTAAATTACAAGAAAAGTCCACTTTAACCTCCATATTCGGGTAAAGTGGACCCCAGATTCCATCCTAGCATTTAGACTATTCTTAAGTTTATTTACTCTGTTAATTTGTACAGACAGGCACAAATTAATCTGAAAGTATTTAAGGCTGTTCTTAATTAGAATGCGTTGATATTTATTCAATGTTTTGAAAAAAAATACTATTGATTAGAAACTCCGCCATGGCCGGTCCCAAGCCCGGATGAGAAAGGAGGAGGGGGAGGAGTAACAACCTCGTTAAAAAACCAGGGTTCAGTTGGCTCCGACTGATAGTACTCTGTAAGGGCCCCTAGCCAGGGTTACGGTGAAAACCTCAACGGCAGAGTCGGCGCAGAAGGAGTCCTTCATCACGGCGGATCTGGCGGAAGAGGCAACCCTATCTCTAAGGGAAATAGAGAAACGCTGCCTTGCGGTGAAGAGGGATCTTCAAAGGCTATGGGAGGAAAACCCAGACAGAAATTTTCCTGGTCCTCCAGGTTGGGGGTTTATGCTGTGGGCCAGCTCCCCACACATTAGAAAAAAAAAAACAAAATGCTAAAAGAGGCCGAAGCAACTATATGAATGGCATCCTAACAGAAAGAATAAAAGAGGAAGACCAAGGTTAACATGGAAGGAAAACATGAAGACAGTAATGCAAGCTAGAGGGCTAAGCATCGAAGATGCCCAAGACCGTAGGCTTTGGAGGTTTGGCACGGGAAGACGGCAGCAGCTGTAAAAACCCGAAGATAGATAGAGATAGAGATTATAATGTTGAGTGATTCCTGCATTCAACTAGAGATAGAGATTGATTAGAACATTCACACATCATTCATGTGAAGACAGCGACGGTCTTTGTGTTTAGTAAAATTATAAGGATCCATCCATAGTAATTCTGCTCGAGGGCAGGTCTTTCACTGCAATCATAACACTTTCATGCTATGCTTTGCAGCTTTACTAGGGAATTATAGGTGTGGTAGCTTCCCGTTGCTTTCCACACCGGTGAAGGATACTGAGAATGATGGCCATATGATTTCGGGGACCGTTTGGGTCTTAAAGTTTTCCAGACATTTGTCTTACAGGTGAGGAAAAACCCCGATAAAAACCTCACCCTGAAAAACTGTCCCGACCGGGGATCGAACCGGAGCCCGCTCCGTGACAAGGCAGCACGCTACCTCGAGACCATAGCGGTGGACAATTACAAAGATATTAAATAAAATGAATTAAGTCAATGATATTTACAGATAGTATCCTCTTGATAAAAATATATGTATTCGTGTAAAATATACTTAATTGTAAACCGGGGCCCACTTTAACCGCCTCGTGAAGGATCCACTTTAACCGAATTAATTTGTTATGTTTAATTAATTATTTGTTACAGCAGCCTTGTCACATAATATCAAACTAAATCCGTCAGTATATTAAAACACCATCTACATATTAAAATATATTTACGAGATTTTCTTCTTCTTCTTCTGCTTTCCCCACTTATACGTTTGCCGTCTTCAGTTTCCATTTATCTCTATCATTCCAATCTCCCCCTTCCAAATTCCTATCATCCATTATAGTTCTGACGTAGGTTTTCCATTTCCATCTTGGTCTGCCACGTTTATTTCTTCCAGGGGGTGACCATAGGTAAATATTTTTTGGCCATCTTTCATTTTCCATTCTTTATACATGGCCATACCATTTAAGCGTTTGATTTTCAATCCTCTTAACAACAGATGTGGTGACATTCATTTCTCTCCAAACGATTTCGTTTCTTATTTTTTCCTGTCTTGTTTTTTGGAGGCTTCTTCTAAAATAATCAAATTCAACTGTTCTAATTTTATTCTTTTGTAATTCCGTCGAAGACCAAGTTTCACTTCCATACGACAAAATATACTGTATTATGCTCTTATACATTTTTATTTTAGTTTCCTTTGTAATATTTTTGTTCCAAATTATTCCATGTAATGTCTTAGTTGCATTTTTTGCCATTGCAATTTTAGTCTGTACATCTCTCTCGCAGGTACCTAAACTTGTAATTATTGACCCGAGATATTAAAAAAATTCACACTTTTTTATTTTCCCTGTTTCAAATATGAGGTCATCTGCATCCTTTCCCAAACACATATATTCTGTTTTCTGTAAATTTATATTCAGTCCCCATTTTTTATACTGTTCCATTAGTTTATTTATCATATATTTCATACCATCTTCATATCCTGCAAAAATTATTTGATCAGTAAAAGGAGATTTTTCAATATAATATTCAATAGCAGAATTTAAGAATTAATTCTTAGGTTGAAAAACTTTAAAATTATCGTTTTCATTAAGTATCACAAATCAATCCTTCCTTGCACAAATAATAAAAGAAACTGACCACGAACACGAGGGGAAGAACTAAAATATTTTCTGTTCGAGGGCAGCACCAGTTAAAGAAGATATTAACAGGGTCCACTCAAACAGAAGGGTCCAGATTACCCGAACCTCCTCTAGGTAGTAGTATTATAACACACTCCATGTGACGAATTGAAATGTTTGTAAGTCAACCCTACCCCAAAAATGAGAAATTACGATTGAAATCTAGATATGTAAATTGCTAGTTATTGACACACACTTGTAATGTGAAAACTATTACACGCACGTACACACCACACACACACACACACGCAGTACATTTTCTCATTTGTCGTAGAGGTCAATTCAGAAGACTTTAATTCGGTAAAAGCAGGAGAAAACTGCCTACATGCACACATATGCCGAGAGAAGGCGCGCTGCAGAGGCACATGCCAATACTAATTAAAACATTACGTAATAAATTAAGCAATAGCCTATTATTTATTCTTATTCTTCTTCTTCCTTGCCAGGATTAGGTCAATGTGACCTGTTCCGGTCTCAAGTCCATCGTTTCCTTGGCCCTCCCAAAGATCTTTTCCCATGTGGTTTGTAGGCGTTAATCTTTTTGGATAATAGTATACTATCCATTCTGTCTAAATGTTCTTTCCATTGGTATTTGTGCTCTTCTAGTTTATCAACTATTGAAAATATATCCAGTTCATTTCTTATTGATTCATTGTGTAATCTATCCATGCGTGTACATCCTTTTACAGATCTTAAAAATTTCATTTCAGTGGCTTGAATGTGTGAGATATCTTTTTTTGTAAGTACCCAAGATTCAGATCCATATGAATGAACAGGGACAGCCATCATTTTATAAAACCTGAGCTGAGTTTCGCTTCGAGTCTATCGGAGGTTTCTTCTTATGGTGTCACACATAATTTGATATCGGTTTAATTTATGACGTATATCCCAATCACAGCTATATGTTATATCTGAACCAAGATAGTTAAAATGTGCTATCTGTTCTATTATTTCATTATTGATCACTATTTTTGCTCTGACGGGCCCTTTGCCCTGAAAAGCCATAATTTTAGTTTTTGAAGTTGAGACTTTCAGATTGTAATAGAGTCCTAATTGATTCAACGTGTAAATGGCTCTTTGTAAATCATCCTCTGACTTCTGTATAATTACCAGATCGTCTGCATACATTAAAATATTCTTACACATTTCCTTATTAATTTGTATTCCTATTGGACTTGATTTTTTTTATTTTCGTATAACATCGTCAAAATATATATTAAACAATGTAGATGATAATGTACACCCTTGTCGAATGTTAGTTTATACTCATAAGATAAAAATATATATTAGACAACTGCATATGATTTGGTTAGCCCTGTTATTAATCTAAAACATAATACTCGTAATGGAAAAGTTAACATTTCCCAGATAGAAGTGGAAAAATCAATCCGCTACTTTTACTTACAGACGACTATCTCTCTCGTTAAATTGATACTGGACTAGCGGGTCACGTGGATTGATTTCCATTTAATAGAAAAACATTACTTTTATTTATGTAACCTTTCTCCAAACATTGTATTTATTATACAAAACTTTCCACATTAGAGGATTGCCTCAAGGACAAAGAGATACAGACAGTTACTTTTCGAAATTGATGAAATATATTTTGTAAATACATTTAAAAATTTCAAATTTTAATAGAAGTATATTCTATAAAGTAGAAATTTTGAAAAGATGCAGATCGTATAGCAAAAATGGTTCCTAATATGTTTTCATTAAAAACAATTTTATCTAAAAAATGTACAAAAAAAGATAATAAGTAAGGAAGAAATAAATAATGTACAAAAATTAAAAGATGGTTTCTTAACATTGAAATTGATCATCTAATGGCACAGCGATGGCAATTTGTGAAAGACACATTCTGTTCAAATTTTAGTTCAGGATAGAGATATGTGGAGAGCTTATGTCCACGCGGCCAAGAACCTACGGGTTTGATAGTGCCAGTGAGTTAGTTATTAGTTACACTCTGTCCAAATCTAAGAAATTACAAAATTTAGCTAAGAATCATGGTATAGAACCTCTTGACCCGATCATTAATCCTGTGACTGTTATATCATAAGTAATGCCACGAGTGATTTCCAATTTATCTAGAGAATTTGGAAATCAAGAGTGGCATTTTTCAGGACTATTTAACGAATAAAATTAAGCTGTTTACTCACAAATCATTGTTTATCTATAGTTATTTTAAAATATTTATGTATTTAATGTAAACGGCGATGTTTGAAAACAAATCAGAAATGTGAGGTTATGTTCATTCACTGCAACTAGATCATATTATTTATTGCCAAATAAGATCGCAATATTGTAAGAATGTACCCAAGTGGAGAAATAATGAAACACATCGAACTATATATCGTAATCAACATTACGGGTTATTCATTTATTTTTAGTAAACAACTCAGTAAAATCAAGGAATCTGTTCATTATTTGCTATATTCAATGTATTAGTTGGAGAAAAATAATGTTCTGTCCTCTTCAGAACTTCAAAAGAAGGAGCTTTCTTTATCAAAAAAGCAGGATCTGATAAAGAGAAATCGATAAAGAGCGAGGTGAAACACGACTGTCATTGGTTGTAAAACAAAATTCATTGAAAAGTGATTGGTCATTGACTAGCATTTGTGGTATGAGTTAAATAGTCATAAGTAATGCCACAAGTGGTTTCCAAATTATCGATAAATTCACATTGTATCTGTAGGCCTATACAAATCGTCAGATTCACAGTTCACTTGTTTCGAAGGTTTCTGTTAACAGGTAGCAAACGTTTTCACTGAACAATAGAAGAAGATTTTCTTTTTCTTATGATATATTTGAAAATGTATATGAATGAACAATTAATGTAGTATGGGTAAAAAAATTCATTCAATTGTAAGGTCATATTTTTGTCTTTTTAGGTCATATTTAAACCTTTTTTTAGGTCATAGAAATCCGCCCCTTAATGATAACGATAAGTATGATGATGACGGCCGGATGATTTTCGCAGACCGTTGGGACCTAAGCTTCCTGACATGTGTCTTACAGGAGAGGAAAAACCCCGAAAGAAACCTCACCAAGAGCCTGTTGCGACCATGAATCGAACCCGGGACCGCTGCATGACAAAGCAGCACGTTACCTCCAGACCACAGCGGTGGAACGGTATATACTGTCAACTTTCATGATTAGTTAAACATTTCAATTTTTTAAAATGTGTTGATCTTTTTATTCCATATGTCATGAATATTCATCAGTAAAACATTGGCAATTATATATCTTACACCCTTTATATTCCGTACGATTTCATTGAGCACCTGAAAAAATTTGATTTTGGTGTCCATTCAATTTCTAATTGGTATCGCATTAAAACTCTGATTCTGTAAAAGCCACAACGTGTTTAAGCAAATGGATGCAAGTATGATCTGAAAATAGGTGCATGTAACGCGAATGCCGGTTAATAATCGAATCTACTTACTTACTCTGTGAGATTTTATAATAGCGTTAATTACTAAACTTAGTTTCCAGGTTGGTGTGGATATTATTACATTTGATCGGAAGAGCGCATTGTTTTGTCAAAACTAAATATCTGGAAGAATAAAGCTATTAAGTTATTAGTTAAATTCGCACTATTTTTTCCTGATTAGAAAGTGGAACAGTGTTCATATTTCATTTCTAATATAGTCTAAAACAAACATGGACTCTTACTTTAATTATTTATTTATTTATTTAGCCTGGTGGAGTTGAGGCCATGTGACCTTCTCTTCCACTCTCCAGGACAAACATATATCAGAATATAACAATCATAATTAACAATAATATTAAATACTAAATCCAAGATTTGACCAATAAGATATCTATTACATTACGAACTATAATACAACCAGTTAATGTTAGTTAAGATTATGACTAAAACTAATAATAAAATGTATTCTAGCAAGATAAATTAAATTGTTGGTAGACCGTCCCTGTCTAATGTAGGGGCCTATATAAAAAAAACAAAAGTTAAAATTTACTTTAAGGCAGGAAAGTAGATTACGAATATTTGAGAATAAAGTTCTTAGGAAAAATTTTTGGACCAAAGAGAGATGAACAGACAGGTGAATGGAGAAGACTTCTGAACACTGAACTACATGGTCTTTATAGGAAGCCAGATATAAGAGCAGTTAAGTCTCGTAGACTGCGATGGGCAGGACATGTGGCACGAATGGGGAATGAACGACGTGCATGGAAGCTTGTTGTAGGAAAACCAGAGGGAAAACGCCCAGTTGGCAGATCAAGAATGAGGTTGGAGAATAATATTAACTATGATTTGGGGGAAGTAGATTAAATAGGGAATGATTGGAAAATGTTAGCTCAGGATAGGGATGTATGGTGAGCTTGTGCCCACGTGGCCATGAACCACGGGTTCGATAATGCCAGTATGTTAGTTAGAGTTAGTTAGTTATAGTCTAAAACACTATATTAAGATGAACAGAGTTTCATGTATCGTCTTAGATCTATTAGTGAAGACGGAACAGGCAACTCTTGCCTAACCAGGAAGCGAAGAAGAAGAAGAAGACTATTATTTATTAATTTTTACATGTCACTGTTTTAGCCTCTCATTTTTGGAAATACCATTCTCAGGACTTTAAAACCAATGCACTGAGAGGTCGCATATAAGGAAAAGCAAACCAAACACCTTGTACCACACTATAAAGACACAGTCGCCAACTCGTAGGATGTGTCGTTTGTAAGGAGATAGCACATCGACAGCATAATACAAATAAAGATAATATATACAGCCAAGTCCAAGATTGAAATTTTTAATTTCCTTACCTCATCGGTAATGGGACCGGCGGCACCGGAATGCATATGGGTTCTACTGATCATACCACGGAGGTGGATAATTTTTCCCCGTTTCCACCAGAGCTGATGTAAAAATATAACTCTCTACGAGAGTAGAAAGTAATGCTGAGTTTAGCTTCTAACAAATTATTTACGTAACAAAAATTAGAAATCAGGCTTTCGGGGTGATTTATATTGTTTAAGATGAGGCCTGAAGTTCGAAACGAATTCGTAAAACAATCTCGACCACTGTAACATACATACTTTTATTTCACGTTATATCGAATATAATTATCAATATATTAACAAGTGAAGGAACAATTTTTTAAGCACATTGCGCGCACGGAGGAGTGTGATATTTGTCATAATTAAAGTTCATATAGATAAGGAGTGTAGAAGAAAAAATTATGTATAATATGTGTTACATAAAATAAATTAATTAAATAAATTGTATCTTAGGAATTTATGTGTATGACATATTAATTTGTCTACTCATTAATTTGTTTACGTTCATACTGAAAGTGCATTGTTGTAAAAAGAAAATTGCACAGCAGCAATGTGAATTGACTTGCTCTCGCGTATTTATTAGTTCCACAAAAACATGATTACAAGAGGACGTACAAACCGAATTCGAGAATTCGAACAGACTCCAATTCGAGAATACGAACACATAATAATCGAGAATACGAACACACTCGAATTCGAAGAAGACGAACACACTCGAATTCGAGCAGGCGAACACACTCGAATTCGAGAAGGCGAACACACTCGAATTCGAGAATACGAACACGCACGAATTCGAGAAGGCGAACACACTCGAATTCGAGAAGGCGAACACACTCGAATTCGAGAAGGCGAACACACTCGAATTCGAGAATACGAACACACTCGAATTCGAGAAGGCGAACACACTCGAATTCGAGAATACGAACACACTCGAATTCGAGAAGGCGAAAACACTCGAATTCGAGACGGCGAACACACTCGAATTCGAGACGGCGAACACACTCGAATTCGAGAAGGCGAACACACTCGAATTCGAGAAGGCGGACACACTCGAATTCGAGAAGGCGGACACACTCGAATTCGAGAAGGCGGACACACTCGAAATCGAGAAGACGAACACACTCGAATTCGAGAATACGAACAAACTCGAATTCGAGAAGACGAACACGCTCGAATTCGAAAAGACAAACACGCTCGAATTCGAGAAGGCGAACACACTCGAATTCGAGAAGGCGAACACACTCGAATTTTAGAAGGCGAACACACTCGAATTCGAGAAGACGAACACACTCGAATTCGAGAAGGCGAACACTCTCGAATTCGAGAAGGCGAACACACTCGAATTCGAGAATACGAACACACTCGAATTCGAGAAGACGAACACGCTCGAATTCGAGAAGACAAACACGCTCGAATTCGAGAAGACAAACACACTCGAATTCGAGAAGGCGAACACACTCGAATTCGAGAAGGCGAAAACACTCGAATTCTAGAAGGCGAACACACTCGAATTCGAGAAGGCGAACACACTCGAATTCGAGAAGGCGAACACACTCGAATTCGAGAAGACGAACACACTCGAATTCGACAAGGCGAACACACTCGAATTCGAGAAGACGAAAACACTAGAATTCAAGAATACGAACACACTCGAACTCGAGAAGGCGAACACACTCGAATTCGAAGAAGACGAACACACTCGAATTCGAGAAGCCGAATATTCTCGAATTCCAAGAATGCGAACACACTCGAATTCGAGAATACAAATTCACTCGAATTCGAGAAGGCGAACACACTCGAATTCGAAAAGGCAACACACTCGAATTCGAGAAGACGAACACGCTCGAATTCGAGAAGGGGAACTCGCTCGAATTCGAGGAGACGAACACGCTGGAATTCGAAAAGGCGAACACGCTCGAATTCGAGAATACGAACACGCTCGAATTCGAGAAGGCGAACACACTCGAATTCGAGAAGGCGAACACACTCGAAATCGAGAAGGCGAACACACTCGAATTAGAGAAGGCAAACACACTCGAATTAGAGAAGGCAAACACACTCGAATTCGAGAATACGAACACACTCGAATTCGAGAATACGAACACACTCGAATTCGAGAAGGCGAACCCACTCGAATTCGAGAAGGCGAACACACTCGAATTCGAGAAGGCGAACACACTCAAATTTGACAAGGCGAACACACTCGAATTCGAGAAGGCGAACACACTCGAATTCGAGAAGACAAACACACTCGAAATCGAGAAGACAAACACACTCGAAATCGAAAAGACGAACACACTAGAATTCAAGAATACGAACACACTCGAACTCGAGAAGGCGCACACACTCGAATTCGAGAAGGCGAACACACTCGAATTCGAAGAAGGCGAACACACTCGAATTCGAGAAGGCGAACACTCTCGAATTCCAAGAATGCGAACACACTCGAATTCGAGAATACAAATTCACTCGAATTCGAGAAGGCAACACACTCGAATTCGAGAAGGAGAACACACTCGAATTCGAAAAGGCGAACACACTCTAATTCGAGAAGTCGAACACACTCGAATTCGAGAATACGAACACACTCGAATTCGAGAATACGAACACACTCGAATTCGAGAATACGAACACACTCGGATTCAAAAAGGCGAACACACTCGAATTCAAGAATACGAACACGCTCGAATTCGAGAAGGCAAACTCACTCGAATTCGAGAAGGCGAACTCACTCGAATTCTAGAAGGCGAACACACTCGAATTCGAGAAGGCGAACACACTCGAATTCGAGTAGGCGAACACACTCGAATTCGAGAAGGCAACACAATCGAATTCGAGAAGGAGAACACACTCGAATTCGAAAAGGCAAACACAGTCTAATTCGAGAAGGCGAACACACTCGAATTCGAGAATACGAACACACTCGAATTCGAGAATACGAACACACTCGGATTCGAAAAGGCGAACACACTCGAATTCGAGAATACGAACACACTCGAATTCGAGACGGCGAACTCACTCGAATTCTAGAAGGCGAACACACTCGAATTCGAGAAGGCGAACACACTCGAATTCGAGAAGGCGAACACACTCGAGTTCGAGAAGGCGAACACACTCGAATTCGAGTAGGCGAACACACTCGAATTCGAGTAGGCGAACACACTCGAATTCGAGAATGCGAACACACTCGAATTCGAGAAGTAGAACACACTCGAATTCGAGAATGCGAACACACTCGAATTCGAGAAGGCCAACACACTCGAATTCGAGAATACGAACACACTCGAATTCGAGAAGGCGAACACACTCGAATTCGAGAAGGCGAACACACTCGAATTCGAGAATACGAACACACTCGAATTCGAGAAAGCGAACACACTCGAATTCGAGAAGGCGAACACACTCGAATTCGAGAAGGCGTACACACTCGAATTCGAGAAGGCGAACACACTCGAATTCGAGAAGGCGAACACACACGAATTCGAGAAGGCGAACACACTCCAATTCGAGAATACGAACACACTCGAATTCGAGAATACGAACACACTCGAATTCGAGAAGGCGAACACACTCGAATTCCAGAAGGCGAACGCACTCGAATTCGAGAAGGCGAACACACTCGAATTCGAGAATACGAACACACTCGAATTCGAGAATACGAACACACTCGAATTCGAGAAGGCGAACACACTCGTTTTCGAGAAGGCGAACCCATTCGAATTCGAGAAGACGAACAAACTCGAATTCGACAAAGCGAACACACTCGAATTCGACAAAGCGAACACACTCGAATTCGAGAATACGAACACACTCGAATTCGAGAAGGCGAACACACTCGAATTCGAGAAGGCGAACACACTCGAATTCGAGAATACGAACACACTCGAATTCGAGAAGGCGAACACACTCGAATTCGAGAAGGCGAACACACTCGAATTCGAGAATACGAACACACTCGAATTCGAGAATACGAACACACTCGAATTCGAGAATACGAACACACTCGAATTCGACAAGGCGAACACACTCGAATTCGAGAATACGAACACACTCGAATTCGAGAATACGAACACACTCGAATTCGAGAAGGCGAACACACTCGAATTCGAAAAGGCGAACACACTCGAATTCGAGAAGGCGAACACTCTCGAATTCGAGAAGGCGAACACACTCGAATTTTAGAAGGCGAACACACTCGAATTCGAGAAGGCGAACACACTAGAATTCGAGAAGGCGAACACACTCTAATTCGAGAAAACGAACACACTCGAATTCGAGAAGGCGAACACACTCGAATTCGAGAAGGCGAACACACTCGAATTCGAGAAGGCAAACACACTCGAATTCGAGAAGGAAAACACACTCGAATTCGAGAATAAGAACACACTCGAATTCGAGAAGGCCAACACACTCGAATTCGAGAATACGAACACACTCGAATTCGAGAAGGCGAACACACTCGAATTCGAGAAGGCGAACACACTCGAATTCGAGAATACGAACACACTCGAATTCGAGAAAACGAACACACTCGAATTCGAGAAGGCGAACACACTCGAATTCGAGAAGGCGTACACACTCGAATTCGAGAAGGCGAACACACTCGAATTCGAGAAGGCGAACACACACGAATTCGAGAAGGCGAACACACTCCAATTCGAGAATACGAACACACTCGAATTCGAGAATACGAACACACTCGAATTCGAGAAGGCGAACACACTCGAATTCCAGAAGGCGAACGCACTCGAATTCGAGAAGGCGAACACACTCGAATTCGAGAATACGAACACACTCGAATTCGAGAATACGAACACACTCGAATTCGAGAAGGCGAACACACTCGAATTCGAGAAGGCGAACACACTCGTTTTCGAGAAGGCGAACCCATTCGAATTCGAGAAGACGAACAAACTCGAATTCGACAAAGCGAACACACTCGAATTCGACAAAGCGAACACACTCGAATTCGAGAATACGAACACACTCGAATTCGAGAAGGCGAACACACTCGAATTCGAGAAGGCGAACACACTCGAATTCGAGAATACGAACACACTCGAATTCGAGAAGGCGAACACACTCGAATTCGAGAAGGCGAACACACTCGTATTCGAGAATACGAACACACTCGAATTCGAGAATACGAACACACTCGAATTCGACAAGGCGAACACACTCGAATTCGAGAATACGAACACACTCGAATTCGAGAAGGCGAACACACTCGAATTGGAGAAGGCGAACACACTCGAATTCGAGAAGCCGAACGCACTCGAATTCGAGAAGGCGAACAAACTCGAATTCGAGAAGGCGAACAAACTCGAATTCGAGAATACGTACACACTCGAATTCGAAAAGACGAGCACACTCGAATTCGAAAAGACGAGCACACTCGAATTCGAGAAGGCGACCACACTCGGATTCGAGAATACGACCACACTCGGATTCGAGAAGGCGAACACACTCGAATTCGAGAATACGAACACACTCGAATTCGAGAATACGAACACACTCGAATTCGAGAAGGCGAACACACTCGAATTCGAAAAGGCGAACACACTCGAATTCGAGAAGGCGAACACTCTCGAATTCGAGAAGGCGAACACACTCGAATTTTAGAAGGCGAACACACTCGAATTCGAGAAGGCGAACACACTCGAATTCGAGAAGGCGAACACACTCTAATTCGAGAAAACGAACACACTCGAATTCGAGAAGGCGAACACACTCGAATTCGAGAAGGCGAACACACTCGAATTCGAGAAGGCAAACACACTCGAATTCGAGAAGGAAAACACACTCGAATTCGAGAATAAGAACACACTCGAATTCGAGAATACGAACACACTCGAATTCGAGAATACGAACACACTCGAATTCGAGAATACGAACACACACGAATTCGAGAACGCGAACGCACTCGAATCGAGAATACGAACACACTCGAATTCGAAGAAGACGAACACACTCGAATTCGAGAAGGCGAACACACTCGAATTCGAGAAGGCGAACACACTCGAATTGGAGACGGCGTACACGCTCCAATTCGAGAATACGATCACACTCGAATCGAGAATACGAAACAGTCAAATTCGAAGAAGACTAACACACTCGAATTCGAGAATACGAACACACTCGAATTCGAGAATACGAACACACTCGAAGTCGAGAAGGCGAACAAACTCGAATTCGAGAAGGCGAACAAACTCGAATTCGAGAAGGCGAACAAACTCGAATTCGAGAAGGCGAACCAACTCGAATTCGAGAAGGCGAACCAACTCGAATTCGAGAATACGAACACACTCGAATTCAAAGAAGACGAACACACTCGAATTCGAGAAGGCGAACACACTCGAATTCGAGAAGACGAACACACTCGAATTCGAGAAGGCGAACAAACTCGAATTCGAGAATACGAACACACTCGAATCGAGAATACGAACACACTCGAATTCGAAGAAGACGAACACACTCGAATTCGAGAAGGCGAACACACTCGAATGCGAGAAGGCGAACAAATTCGAATTTGAGGATACGAACCAGCTCGAATTCGAGAAAACTAATAAACTCGATTTCAAGAAGACGAACAAACTCGAATTAGATGTACGAAAAAACTCGAATTCGAGAAGGCGGTCTAATTCGAATTCGAGAAGACGAGCAAACTCGAATTCGAGAAGACGAACAAACTGAATTCGAGAAGACGAACAAACTCGAATTCGAGAAGACGAACAAACTCGAATTCGAGAAGACGAACAAACTCGAATTCGAGAAGACGAACAAACTCGAATTCGAGAAGACGAACAAAATCGAGTTCGAGAAGACGAACAAACCCGGATTTGAGAGGACGAACAATCTCGATTTCGAGAAGTCGAACAAGCTCGAATTCGAGAAGACGAACAAACTCGAATTCGAGAAGGTGAAAAAACTCGAATTCGAGAAGGTGAAAAACTCGAATTCGAGAAGAACTAATTCGAAATCGAGAAAACGAGGAGACTCGAATTCGAGAAAACGAACAAACTCGATTTAGACAAAACGAACAAGCTCGATTTCGAGAACACGATCAAATTCGAATTCGAGAAAACGAACCAGCTCGAATTCGAGAAAACGAATAAACTCGAATTCGAGGAAACGAACAAACTCGAATTCGAGAAAACGAACAAACTCGAATTCGACAAGACAACAATTTGGTATTCCGGAAGACGAACAAAGTCGAATTCGGGAAGAAGAATAAACTCGAATTCGAGAAAACGAAGAGACTCGAATTCGAGACGACGAAAAAACGCGAATTCGAGAAAATGAACGAACTCGAATTCGTGAAGAGGAACAATCTCGAATTGGAGTAAAGGAACAAACTCGAATTCGAGAAAACGAACAAACTCGAATTCGGGAAGACGAACTAACTCGAATTCGAGAAGACGAACAAACTCGAATTCGAGAAAACGAACAGACTCGAATTCGGGAAGATTAACAAACTCGAATTAGAGAAGATGAACAAACTCGAATTAGAGAAGATGAACAAACTCGAATTTGAGAAGATGAACAATCTCGAATTCGAAAAAACGAACAAACTCGAATTCGAGAAAACGAACAAACTTGAATTCGAGAAAACGAATAAACTCGAATTCCGGAAGACGAATAAACTTGAATTCGAGAAGACGAACTAGCTCGTATTCATAAATGCCGAAAATAATTAAGTTGAGAGTACAGCTGGCCGAGAAACCAATCAGTCATAAAATGGCGGCAAATACGAATTTATTATTTTAATTTGTTTCAAATAAAGTTCTAATAATTTAAAATGCAGTGATTTGTTTCATGTAACACTACCTTTTTGGATATATTTTAGTATATACATTGTACGTAGTACACATAAAGGGGGTGATTATACTTGCCGCACGAGGTAGGTAAGTTTAGTGGTTTAAAAAAGTTAGTAAATTTTATCATTTATATTTAAATTAATCTGTCTAATCTTTTTTTTTGTATAATGCCAGCAGGTTGTCTTTTATGACATTGCAGGCCTTCTCCCCTTGCATTGGTGCAATTGTAATCCATTTCTTTGATTGGGGCATACGTTACCCCGATGGTATGTGTATAAATGATAATGAAGCGCCAGGAGAGTCCTTAACTGAAGCTTAACCTAAATTCAAGACAATAGGCAACCACAAGAATAATTCTCTTTAATGAAAACATCCGATGGTTTCACCTGAATCGAACCCGGGACCTCATGAACAGTAGAAAGGAACTTTGACCACTAGACCAAGGGGCTGATCGTCTGTGTAACATAAGTTTCAGTAATTTCATTACATATTTTTTTATATTTATATATTTGCACTTACTTCCATTATGCCTCGACATAGAACAGAGACGGGTCGGAGTGAGAGACAAATAAAAAGGGATATATATAGCCTATTCCCGTACACATAATAATAGGCTACATGTGAATTGAAATAGTATACAAATGTCAAATCAAGCGCTATTGTTTTTTTTTAAATATGGCTAAGCCAAGCAATACCACATATTTCCTATCGTTCGTAGGCCTATTTTTAAAATAAATCGGAAATTAATGCATAGTGACGTATTCGTGACAAACTTAAAAAAATTTAATGAATTTCGATCATTGGGTGACCACTAGTATTCATAAATGAATGTTAACAAGTGCATAACCTGTTCAACAAATGATACAATACTTACTTATTTACTCAATGGCACTATCGGACCCGTAGGTTGATGGCCGCGCGGACATAAGCTCTCCATACATCCCTATCCTGAGCTAATGCTTTCCAATCATTCCCTGTACAATCTACTTCCCTCAAATCATAGTTAATATTGTTCTCCCACCTCATTCGTGGTCTACCAACTGGGCGTTTCCCCTCTGGCTTTCCTATAAGAAGCTTCAATGCACGTCTTTCATTCCTCATACGCGCAACATGTCCTGCCCATCGCAGTCTATGAGACTTAACTTTTCTTATTATATCTGGCTTCCTATAAAGACCATGTAGTTCATTGTTATGTAGTCTTCTCCATTCACCTGTCTGTTCATCTTTCTTTGGTCCAAAAATTTTCCTAACTACACCTCCTATATATGTTCATAATGATTTTGTTCGTATGGAATATTACCGTTATTAATGCTATTTCAAAATAAAACACGAATGTAAGTAGCATATAAAATTAAATGACAATAATAATTTATTTATTTAGTATAATAACGGAATAGACATAAAATGGATACAAAAATAATAAAAACGAAATTCAATATATCTTAAATATAAAAATTAATGTTTGTTTGTACATTTGTTTGTTTGTACTTTATGCGCGGCCATATCGTTGATCAGATTGTGATGGGTTTTTTTGCAAAATGTTCAGGAGATTCCCGGGATGAACACAGGCTATAAGAGAGTTGTGATACTCAACTCCTACACCCTTAAAAATCGCCCTTTGTAGTCGAAAACGTGAAAAAAGTAGATCTTTCGACGTTTAAATGGTTTACGCTTCCTAAACCATAAGAAATACACAAAATTAATGTACACCGAATTGAATATCTCAAAAAGCTCTACAAAAAAAGTCCGCGGCAGCATATGTTTATCTCTTACGGATAACTCACAATAACCATTTTTGTCTTTCATTGATACCAAGAGTCCCTTATCTCTTATGGATAACTCACAATAACCATTTTTGTCTTTCATTGATACCAAGAGTCTCGCGCCGTAGCCGAGTGGTTAAAGCAAGAAGTCTTTGGCGCAGAACTACGGGACTTACGCCGGTTCGAGTCTCTACGGGGGAAGACATTTTTCACATGGAATGTCGGTCAGTGTGGGACCGGTGTACATTGGGTCAAAAATCAAGCTGGGGAGAAAAAAAAAATTGTTTTGACTCAATCTCATCAATTTTTCTTTCTTTTCCCCACTCTAATATAATTGTTATATGACGGTTCTTAACTTATCTGCAAAGGAGGGTACAATTCTAATGTTCATGACTATGTGACGTCATCATTCACACTTCTTGAGCCACAACAGAAGGCTGTAAGAGGTTTTCTTGCGAACTTCTTTAATAATATCTAATTATGTCCTAATTGCTGAATTTTATGGTAAAAAAGTAACATATTTTTATCGTCCGCCCATGACATGAGAATTGAACGTTCGGGCAGGACGTCTGCCGGGTACGCTAGTAATATATAAATCTTTCTGATATGCATCTAATCAAGAAATAGAAGCTGGCTAAAAATGACAGCTGCTGGAGGTATCCAAAAATATTCGAACACACTGTGTAAGGCCTACCATCAAAGTTAATCATTCTAATGGAAGATCTAAATTAAACAATATAAAATTACACATTTTTTTTCCAATAAATGAACAGAACCAGCATGTTCGTAATCCCTCAAGCGAATATTGATTTAAGCTATGTCATTAATTGGTCTATTTTTAGTTTTCTTCGAATCTCTGAATGCTGTTTTCCCGGAATTGCCATAATATGTGATTTGACGGGGTTATTTCATGACAAAATACCTGTGGTTGCCTACAATTAAATTGACTGTTAATTTCTACGAGAACAATTTATTCTTAGCATATTTAATTAAATAAAACACATTGCTTCTATATGTACACCGCTGTGGTCTCGGGGTAGCTTGCTGCCTTGTCACGCAGCAGGCCCGGGTTCGATCCCCGATCGGAACAGTTTTTCTGGGTGAGGTTTTATCGGGGTTTTTCCTCACCTGTAAGACAAATGTCAGGAAAATTTTAAGGCCAAAACGGTCCCCGAAATCATATGGCCATCGCAATCATCATCATTCATATTCATCTTAGGTTAAGTTTAGGATTAGGGACTCTCCTGGCGCACCATTATCATCACCCATCATATCATCGGGGCAATGTAACCCCGCCTTCCAGGCGCCCCAACCTCAGAAGTGGGTTACAAGTACGCCATGCCAGGAGACAAACCAGGAATGCTGAAAGACAAACCTGGGTAATTGGGGGAAAAAAACATAGCTTCTATATGAAAATGCAGAAGTTTTACATTTCTGCATGTGCGTTCACTTATACCTGTTTTCGAAATTTAAATACCGTAGTCTATTTTGGAAAAGTGATATAAAGCCCTATAACCATTACATTGTCTTCCTTGAACATTTAATTGATTTTAGAATCTTGTATTTTATTTTATTTTAATTATACATACTTTAATATCTAAAATCATAAAACATATATCTATTTTATTTCATTTTTACACGCTTTATATTAGCTTGACCTGTAGGCCTATCTATCTATGTGACCTAATCTTTCAACACGATTTTCATCCACTTAAAAACATTGGATCGAATTGAAAATTTATATACTTGTAAAGGACCAATGGCAATACAATAATTTCATAAACTGTTTCTAAGATCTTGGCCAGGATCATTAGGACATCAAAAAAATAAACACCGGTATAATAGGTCGCGGACGTATCGACTTTTTAGTCCATCTTTGTAAGAAATTAATATTATATCCTCTGGTAGCTCAGTTGGTAGAGCGGTGGACTGTAGTGGTATATAATTTCAGTAATCCATAGGTCGCTGGTTCAAATCCGGCCCGGAGAATCTTTTTTTAGAAGAGTATTACTTTTAGCTCATACTACAATAGTAGTATAGAAATTAAAGATATTTAATAATAATAATAATAATAATAATAATAATAATAATAATAATAATAGCTTTATTTTACCTGGCAGAGTTAAGGCCTTAAGGCCTTGTCTACCACTCAACCAGGTTTAAAAAAAATACAAAAAAAAAGTCTTAAATCTAAATTACAATATATATATATATATATATATATATATAAACGATTACAAGTTATGAATACAATACAATTAATATTTATAATGTATTTTAATTTACTCTAAATTTAACGAATTAAATATATAATATGTACAAGATATATAAAAAAACGAGGAAAAGATTAATGACATAGTATAAAATTAAATAAATAGAGAAAAATTAATTATTAGACAACAGGTAGCTGTATAAGCGTGACTTAAAGGTGCCAAGTGTGCGGCAACCCCTGATATCTTGAGGAAGGAGATTCCAGGAGCGGGCGGAGGCTACTGTGAAGGAAGTAGAATAGGAGGAAGTGCTATGAAGAGGAATTGTTAGCAGACTGCTATCTTGTGACCTAGTGTCAATATTGTGGTAGGAGGATAACTTCTCAAATCTGGACGCCAGGTAAGTAGGAATGTAGGAATTCAGAAGCTTGAAAAGTAGCGAAAGAGAGTGCAATTTACGTCTTGAGGAAGGAGATTCCAGGAGCGGGCGGAGGCTACTGTGAAGGAAGTAGAATAGGAGGAAGTGCTATGAAGAGGAATTGTTAGCAGACTGCTATCTTGTGACCTAGTGAAAGAGCGTGCAATTTACGTCTGTCAGTAAGACGGAGCCAAGAGAGGTTATTAAAGTGTTCGGAAATATGGTCATAACGGCGGATATTGAAAATGAATCGAATGCAAGCATTATGAACACGCTGCAGTCTCTGCGACAAGGCATAGTTTAGATCATTATATATAATGTCACAATAATCGAAGTGTGGTAACACAAGATTCTGCACTAGGATTTGTTTTAACGAAACTGGGAGAAAATTCTTTAAACGTCTAAGATAATGTAAGATGGAGAAAGTCTTTTTACATATGTGTTTCACTTGTGTTTGCCAGGTTAAATTTGCGTCTAGATGTAGTCCAAGATCTATTACTGAAGAAGAATAAGGGATAATTATATTATTTGTAGTAATGTTTGGAAGTGTAGATATGTCAAAGGTTGTAAGCAGTCTTTGTTGTCCCATTAGAATTACTTGTGACTTGTTAGGATTTAGATTTAGACCGTACTTGAAGACCAGTTAAAGATGGATATGAGATCGTCATTCATTTTCATCAAGCTGTTATAGAGAGAATGAGGAGGTGAATGTAGGTAAATTTGGAGATCATCAGCATAGAGGTGATAACGGCAGTGCTTTAGTACAGTTGGCAAATCATTTATGTAGATTGAGAAAAGAAGAGGTCTGAGAACACTGCCCTGGGGGACTCCAGCCGGCACGTTACGCCAAATCGAAGATACATTTTCATCTTATTCTGCAAAATATTAATGGCAATTTTGTAAACTTACCACATAGTAATTTATCCGAAAAATATGAGAAGGATACGATTAATTGTAAGTATTTACATATATTAAATTATTCAGAAATATTTTAATAATGTTAGATAATAATTTAAAAAATATATAATTATATTCGTGCGTAGACACTGAAAATATCGTAAGCAATTACATTTTCATGGGATTCCGATTTATGACAATCAATTAAACTAAAAAATAAATAATAATTTTAAAAAACTAAATCAACGCACTTTATTAGAAAACCGAACTAAAAAATGAAAAATAATTTTAATTTCCAACACACTTGAGATAAAATTAAAGTGGTCAACAAAATGTCACCTCCAACACATATAGAATAAAACTGTTATCTACAAAAACATAATTTTACCATTAAATGCGTGGGGTGCTCTATATCAATTAATATTTTGATAACAAACAGAAGTTGAACTTTCAATAATGGTCGCCATTGGTAAGTACGTCAAAACGCACTATCGCGCAAAAATAAATATTTATAAATAGCATATAAAATGTTGATAGTTTTATTAATAAATGAACTTAACATATTGTTTATTATAATATGATCTACATATAAGTAAATTATATAAAATATCAAGTTATTATATAATGAATTCGAGAATAAATAATATAAAGTCTTATGATAGTATATTACAAAATATAACCAGAGTTAGTGATTATTTCAGATTCTAATGGATTTTAGTATAATAAACTACGAGTATTTGAGAATAAAGTACTTAGGAAAATTTTTGGACCGAAGAGAGATGAACAGACAGGTGAATGGAGAAGACTACATAACAATGAACTACATGGTCTTTATAAGAAGCCAGATATAATAAGAACAGTTAAGTCTCGTAGACTGCGATGGGCAGGACATGTTGCACGTATGGGGAATGAAAGACGTGCATGGAAACTTCTTGTAGGAAAGCCAGAAGTAAAACGCCCTATTGGTAGACCAAGAATCAGGTGGGAGAACAACATTAACTATGATTTGAGGGAAGTAGATTATACAGGAAATGATTGGAAAGCATTAGCTCAGGATAGGGATGTATGGAGAGCTTATGTATGCGCGGCCATGAACCTACTGGTTCGATAGTGCCAGTGAGTAAGTAAGTAAGTAAGTAATATGATCTACATATAAGTAAATTAGATAAAATATCAATTTATTATATAATGAATTCGAGAATAAATAATATAAAGTCTTATGATAGTATATTACAAAATATAACCAGAGCTAGTGATTATTTCAGATTCTAATGGATTTTAGTGTAATAAACTACGTAAGAGATTAAAATTATATAGTGCCATTGGCATCTGTTTCAGATTAATTAGGGATAAAAGAATAGAATTGAACAAAATGAAACCATGTTCAACTATTTCATGTACTGTAGTTCTAAGGACCAGCACCGAGAACATCAAGCGAAGAAAGACCTGCTGAAGATGGAACAGAGATTCTGAAAGGCCTTCAGATAAAAAGCATAATTTTTTAAAAGTTGAAGAAGACGGCTCTGACCTAAGAAGGTATATTTTAACTTTATTTTATTTTATGACTATCCACCTCAACGGTTTTAAACAATGAATTTTATTAGTATTGATTGTAGTTCATCCATAAAAATTCTTTAGCTTCAGTTATTTTCGATTTTTAAAAATGTCGCTTAATAGAAATGTAGAATTTATTATTATTTTTTTTTTTAGTCGGTCGTGGTTGACTAGTGGTTCTGCTCCTTGCCTCTGGTCCCGAGGGTCGCAGGTTCAAACCCGGCCGGGGTCGATGGATTTTTTAGGATGGAAAAATCCAAAGAGTCCCGCGCCGTAGCCGAGCGGTTAAGGTAGGAAGCCCTGGCGCAGACCTACGGGACTTGCGCTGGTTCGAGTCTCCATGAGGGAAGAAATTTTCTCATGGTATTTCGGCCAGTATGGGACCGGTGCCCACCCAGTATCGTGAGGCATTTGGGTAAAAAGTAAAGTTAAAGTAAAGTTGTCCCCTACAGGCCTCGGGAGGCCCTTCGGGTAGTAGGAGGTTAAGGCTCCCACTTTTTCTAGACAATCGGCACTTGATGTCAGCCAGGTTGTCAGCCCTGCGTGACGGCCGCCTTTACCCCCCAGAACAAGATTCTGGTACTCATTTCCGTTAGAGGCTGAGTTGACCCCAGGGCCATAGTGTCGCCAGAAGGTTTTGGTCAGTTTAAAAATCCTGAACCCACCGGGACTTGAACCCTCGACCTTCCGACTCGTAGCGCAGTGCCTTAACCACTACGCTACGGCGTGCCCCGAGAGGCAATTGGGTAGCTACAATAAGTAGCGGCTCCAGGTTGAGGAACCAGCTATATCGGCTGGGGGACTCGACATGCTAACCACATGTCACCCCTACACTGGCTGTTAATCATCTACCTCTGTGATTGACACATGTGGATGTGAAGGGCCAGCAGCCGGCTGGTAAAAGGACAACCGCTGAAAAGTGGAAAGACCCTCAATCGGATCGGAAAAATCCAAGGAGCAAGTCCTCCGGAGGGACTTTAAGCCGTGGGCTCCGAGTCTGAAGATTTTCAGGCACCTAAAAGATCCTTAAGCCTGGATGAAAAGGCCTCTAAGCAAAATTTACCGAATTTTCCCGTCCTAGTACTACCTTGGTTTCCTAGATTAATGAGGCGGAACGCTGGCCACGAACCACTCATAATGGCATCTATACGAAAACAAGTGTAACTAAATTAGTATGGTTCAAATTCTTCCCTGTAGGGGGAAAGCGCCTAAATATCTGTTAAGGGAAAACGTGGGCTTAGAAGGTAGAAGAAGATCATTATATTTTTTAAGCTAAATATTCCCCCTAGATAGCAGTTCTGTTTGTAAAATTGCTGTATTATATTAAAATGAGAATTTAACTTATTTTCAAATAAAGAATAATACATAGGGACTATGACATCAAATTTTACTGATATCAAAAATGTAATACAAATATCGATTATAGGGTCAGAATGTACTGAATAAAGACGTATTCACCATCAGCAATACAGACGTTAATTTCTCATGACGTTATGATGTGTCAGTTCAGATATGTGGTATAACTGTCACACATTCTGGTGAATGTGTCAAATATAGCAGTGCAATGGGATTCGGAAATGTACTTAGATCATTGGGTTACATAGATGCCATCAGAGGCACATTATGCAACATACGCTGTACTTGTAACTAGTTAAGTACCGCTTCAAATAGACCATATCAGAGTTTTCAATCAATACCGCCATTATCCTAATTTCTTGCTACAAAGAAAATAGGCCTATGGAATTATTTATACAAATAGTCTCGCAATATAATATTCTCCAAGGAAAATGATTCCATTGTCCATAATGATGCTTCAGGCATATTCTAGTCCTGAGAAAATACAATGTGTTTGAAAATAGTGTATTACGATGCGAGATTGGGAAGTGGTTTTTACACAATCGAGGAAAAATCGCTCGGTTGTTTTTAATTTCTGAGATTTTGTAAGACACTTCACAAATGTGCGTTGTACATTATATTTTGCACGATGGTGTTTTCAAAATAATAAATAATGGTAAAATAATATCTTTGTTGGAAATATTTGCGTTCATTATAGACAACTGACTAACGTTCACAGTGTGGGCGATGTTTATTAGTTGAAACAACAGGAGGCCTTGAGAACAATTATTGATAACATGGCCGCAAGTACGTATTTATTGTTTTATAATGTTTCAAATAAAGTTCATTTCATTTAAAATGCAGTGATTTATTTCGTATAATGTATATCAACACTACCTTTTGGATATTTTCTGTATATACATTGTTCATAGAATGCATGGAGGGCAGTGATATTACTTCCCGCACGTGGGGTCCCTTCCGCCCTATGTCAGAGACTGTCAAACTATAACATACTTCAAAAATAAACTAAAGAATGATTTAATAACAAAGTAACTTATACACCTCACTGATAGTATTCTTTTAGCAATATTAATATATTTAATTATTTATGAAAATAATATTAAGAATAACAAATATTTCTATTTGTTTTGTTTTAAATATTGTATAATCGTAAAATTAGTTTTCTATATCTCATTATTTTCCTGTTTTTTTATATACACTAGAGAGGGACAATTTAATATGCCTTGCTTGTATACAGTTTATTATTAGTTTTAGTCTTAATTTTAACTAATATTAACTGGTTGTGTTATAGATCGTAATACGTATATTAGATATTATCTTTTGATCAAATTTTTACTTAGTGTTTAATATTAGAGTTAATTAAGATTGTTATATTCTGATGTAATATATGTTTGTCCTGGTGAGTGGAAGAGAAGGCCACATGGCCTTAACTCCACCAGGCTAAATAAATCTAATCTAATCTAATCTAAACACCCTAATGTAATATTAGAGTATAGTTATTTAGGTTGGCAACCCCGAAATGTAGGAAGTTGATGGTACTACTGAAATTAATTTTTATCTGGCATTAATTGCTTTATTTTACCAGGGTTTTCAAATCACATAATAATTTAAAAAAAAAAATACACATACCTCTCCATATGGGTACACTATTCTCAAATCATCAGAACTGCACTATTCATTTTACTGATATTGTTCGTGAGTGGCTTGAGATAACCAGAGAACAATTTACTCACTTGAGAGCCTAATATATTTTATAAAAATTATTTACATTAAGAAATTTATTTTTATTACCGGTATTATTTTTTTGCATTAAATTGTTTTTCTTGAGTATAGTATATTTTACCATCATCATCATCCGGTATCATGGCAGCTGCCGCCGCCTTCCGGAAACCAAACGCCATTCTTCTCTATCCATCCATTGACCTTCCTCCATTCCTCTGATATTCATAGCTGCTTGTACCCCTTCTAAAAATATGGAATGGCTTTTTCAATCATAAAGATATCCATAAATACACATGGGAACGTCCAACACTAAATCAAAAATCCATTATCGATTACATAATTACAAAACAAAATTCAAAAATGAAAATGCAAGATGTCAGAGTATATTTTAACAACAAAATATTTGACCGACTGGATACAGCTAGACACTCTAGACATCCATTAAAAGATTCAAGCTTCTATGTTACGTAGTTTCTGACAAATATGCACCTGAATCTTGAAAAATATTTTTTTTGTAAATTATTATATGATTTGAAAACCCTGGTAACATGAAAGCAATTAATGGTAGATAAAAAGCAATGACAGTAGTACCATCAGAACACCTGTCTTAATTGGCTGTAAAAATTGTATTGTCCTAGGTTGTATAGTTCCATAGAAAATATAGTTTGTTTAAAATGTAGACTAGGCATAAAAATTTGTAAGCGAACTCTACCAGGTGTCCTTAATTATATGTCTTATTGTTGAACATAATTCTTTGTCGTGTTTCATGAACGAAAATCTCTAAAATTGTTCAAAGTTGCAAAACAAATAATAGTATCAACACATTCAGAAAAATAATGAAAATTAAAGTTGGTTAATAATTATTGTTAATATTATTTTTTCCCCCAAATGCCCCAGGTTGTCTTTCGACATTCCTGGTTTCTCTCCTGGCATGGCGTACTTGTAATCCACTTTTGAGGTTGGGGCGCCTGGAAGGCGGGGTTACGTTGCCCCGATGATATGATGGGTGATGATGATGATGATAATGGTGCGCCAGGAGAGTCCCTAATCCTAAGCTTAACCTAAGATGAATATGAATGATGATGATTGCGATGGCCATATGATTTCGGGGACCGTTTGGGCCTTAAAGTTTTCCTGCCATTTGTCTTACAGGTGAGGAAAAACCCCGATAAAAACCTCACACAGAAAAACTGTCCCGACCGGGGATCGAACCCGGGCCCCCTGCGTGACAGGGCAGCACGCTACCCCGAGACCACAGCGGTGGACATAATTGTTAATATTACTTTCCATAAGGCAAACTTTTAAATAAATACTACACACTATTAAATATTACATTATTTATTATGTGATTATATAGGCTATATGATATGAATGAAAAATGAATGCTTGAGTCGGGATTTGAACCCGAGTCTCTAAACTCTTTACGTTTAGCGCTCTAACCATCTTGAGCCAATCAAGTATCGTAACAGAAAACATACATTTTTCTTATACATGTAGTATTCTCAATTCACACAAGGAGGTAGCGGGAAGTCGTTCCAACTGTCATCTAGCGGCCACCATAACAGGTAAGCAAATTTTTAAAGAGAATATTTACTTTATAGCAGTAACACTTGTATATTTAGATAACATATATATATATATATATATATATTCCATAAAGCAATTAGACCTATAGAAATTATTAGACCTATAGAAAATATGACTTAGTGTTAACAGTCGCGTATTTCAAGATTAATTTATTTTCTATTTTGTTTCTTTACACGAAATTATACAAGACAATGGCAGTTCACATTATTACTTAAGGATCCGAAACATGGGCAGTGGCAACACAACAATCTGCCAGAATACAAGCTGCTGAAATGACATTTCTCAGACTAATAGCAGGATATAAAAAATCAGACAAAAACACAACACAGAAATAAGACAGCAACTAAAAGTAGAGGAATTAAACACAACAATAGTGAAATACAGAACAAATTGGACAGAACACTTAGCAAGGATGACTGAGAACAGAATACCAAATTCAGCGTAGAACTATTCACCGAGAGGAAGAAGAAGTTTGGGAAGAATAAAGAAATGATGGAAAGTGCAGCAATTTGGAGCCGTAACAGGCTAGCAAAAGCCTAAACCGTGACGATGAAGAAGTTTCTTTACACAATCCTGATTAAATATATCTTTTGTAAGGAATCAAAATCTCGTATACCTGTTTCTTCGATGCACAGATGATGAACAGCGCCCTCTCCTGGAATCGCAATTTTGAAGCAGATTGAAGACTGATTGTTTTTCCCTTTTTAATATTATACCAGCAGAAATGTATGTATGGATTTAAAAATCATTATTTCGTAATAACGAATACCATAAATAATTGATAGAAACATTACAAATTTTAAACAGGATTCCGTATTGATTAGTGAACCAAACACAAATGTTATATTGTTTATTCTAATTATGTTTCAAAGTTTTCTATATAGCAGGGACACCCAAACTACGGCATGCGGGTCGGATACGGCCCTCCATCGCTTTCTATCCGGTACCTGTAGGCTTAATAATAATAATAATAATAATAATAATAATAATAATAATAATAATAATAATAATACTTTATTTATTCTGGCAGAGTTAACGCCATAAGGCCCTCTCTTCCACTCAACCAGCACAAATACAAATAAATATTCGACAAATATAGATATATCACTATACTAATTATAAACAGTTAAAGATACAATAAATGTAGCAATGTAAATGTCATGTACAAACAACATTTTATAGGGTAATAACAATAATGATACGATAATAATAATAATAATAATAATAATAATAATAATAATAATAATAATAATATAAATATGATACATTATACGGGAAACACCAATTAATATATATATCTTACACTGGATAATAATAAGTGAGTCGAGTTTAGAGCAAATATAAATTTAGATTTCTTTTAAAAGATGCCAATGTCCGGCAGCCCCTTATTTCTTGTGGTAGGGAATTCCAGTTGCGAGAAGTGGAGATGGTATATGACATGGAGTGATGTGATGTCCTATGTTGCGGTATATTAAGTAAGAGACTATGTTGTGATCTTGTGTTTAAGTTATGGTTTGAGGATAGATACTGGAAACGGGATGATAAATAATTGGGAATCGAGGTATGTAGGATCTTAAATAGGAGAATTAGACAGTGCGATTTTCTTCTCTCTTTTAGATGTAGCCATGACAATTCGTGGAATAATGGAGAAATGTGATCGTATTTTCGAACATTAAATATGAATCTGATACACATATTATGGACACGCTGCAGTTTGTCCGACAATCAGTCACTTATGTCAGTTAGTAGAACGTCACAGTAGTCAAAATGCGGCATCACTAAAGTTTGGATTAAAATTCTTTTAAGAGTTGTAGGAAGAAAATGTTTAAGTCGCTTTAGGGAATGCATTATGGAGAAGATCCTTTTAGATGTTTGTTTTACTTGCACATGCCAATTTAAATTAGAATCTAAGTAAAATCCCAAGTTTTTAACGACGTCTCATTCCAATTAATTGAAATAAGGGTAGACATATAATATTAATCTATCACTAATGGAGCAAGACCTTGTTAAATATGTTACAATGAATTAACAAGAAAAATAGCAATTCAACACACGCTTATAATAATAATAATAATAATAATAATAATAATAATAATAATAATAATAATAATAATAATAATAATAATAATAAAGTGATCCCACTACAGGCCTCAGTAGGTCCTTGGGGTAGTAGGAGGTTAAGACACCCACTTTTTTTGAACAATCGGCACTTGGTGTCAGCCAGGTTGTCAACCCTGTGTGACGGCCGCCTTTATCCCCAGAAATAATAATTATAATAATAATTTGTTTATTTATTTTGGCAGGTTTCACATTATATATTAATTATTTATTTATTTTGGAAGGTTTCACATTAAATCACATCTTCGTGCGTCATTCTACGTCACATATTTCTGTCATCCCAATCTCCATCGTCCAATCCTTTTTCTCCTCATGGTGCTCAAAACACAATCAAGCCACTTCTTTATTCAGTTCACTTCTTCTATCAAGTGACACCCATTCTAGTATTGTTCTTGGGTATCTGCCTTCCGTCATTATTTTTATATCATGTCATCGTGGTCTTTTGTTATTAATACCTATTTTTTATTTTTTATTTAAGCACTCCCTTTCATTTATAATAATTACTTATTTTTAATACAACCCACATATGAACCAGAAGAATGTATCCAAGATGTGTTTCATGCACCGAACTATTTTAATGCAGTTTAATGTTACATCAAAGCTTGAAATAGAATTACTGAAAATGTCGGACCCATCTTTTCAGACATTAGAGTTACACATGTAACTGAAATGGAACCTTCAGGCGTTACAAGTACACCATATTCCATTATGGTGAATTCTCTCACGTGGATAACTTGTTTTCTATTTATTTGTTGTACCAGGATCTTACTTAACTAATTCTAGTATTAACCATTTTATAGCAGTAGTGATATATTATTTAACATACTCCTTAACAACTCAAGTAATTAACTATGTAATTCAAAGCTGCACGCGAAATTAGAACAAATTGCGTTAAAAGGCTTTTTATTTCAAACTACAGGTCTTTTTTGGGGGGCGATCTGTGAAATTTTTATTTTGTACATTTTTTGAGCTAGAGACTTGATTTTTTGTACAAACATTCAGTGCATGATACATAATGATGTGTTTAAGTTTCATCATTGTAAGACATTTATTTTATGAGTTATTAAATACAAATTTTAAAAAAATTGCATATATTATAATTAAATGGATTCCACAATGTTTTAGTAAAATGTCTGTTTTTTACAAGACCCCTCAAATATTTGGAAAAACATCATGCATTAGAATTCTTATAATGTGAATACATCCATCCATCCTTCCATTCATCCATCCATAATAATTCTGCCCGAAGGCAGGTCCTTCACTGTAATCATAGCATTTCCATGCTATTGTTGCAGCTTTACCAGGGAATTGTAGGTGTGGTAGCTTCCCGTTGCTTTCAACATATGTGAATACAAAGGGGGGGGGAGAAATGTTGTACCTCATGCGTGAAATTACAATAAAAATTAATAATTGCATGCATTTTATTTTTTTATTTCATAAAATACTACTTTAATCATGAAACCCACGAATTAGTTTCTTACTCATTGTGTTTAGGACATGCAGTAAAAATTTGAATCTTCTAGGACAACATTTGTGAATTCCATTCAATTGTGAATGTACAAAAATGCTGTGAAAATAAAAGTGTGGAAAAACAAGTTTAAAGATTTGAATGCAGTTTAAATACAATATATAACATACAGGCCTAATCAGCACTTAAAGGCACTTAGAAGCGTCATAGGCCTCTGAAACTTTGCCAACATATACATTAGAGTACAGGCTATTTTTAGTACAAACAAATGCCAATTTTGATCTCAAATGGTCCACTTTTCACCCATCAACCTCCCCCCTTAAGTGTCGTAAATCTACGACACATTACCCAGTGTTTAACTTATCTTCCAAAGGACCGTACTTAGGATCTTTACACCCTTGAAAATACAACAATCCTGGGCAGGATAACCCCGTGAACTACATAATCATTAAGTCGTGTACGAAATTGTTTGCCATTCGCCCTTAGGAAAATGTTAGTAGAAACACTTGCAATGCCCCATTTTGATTATTGTGACACTCTTTTTACAGACTTAAATATTATTTCCACTCAAAGACTTCAACGTGTTCATAATTCTTGCGCACGTTTTATTTGTGGTATTCGCAAATTTGACCATGTTACACCGTCCCTGGAACAATGATCGTGGCTTCGTCTAAGAGATCGTAGAACTGTCCATTCCTTATCCCTTCTCTATAAAATACTTCACACATCATCGCCTAATTATTTATCACGCCGCTTCATCAGACTATCCGACACACATAATCTTGACACTCGATCCCATCAGCACATTGTCCTTTATATCCCTCCTCATCACACTGTATATTATTTATTATCTTTTACGGTGTCACTTACTAAAACATGGAATTCCCTCCCGCCCTATGTCAGAGACTGTCAAACTATAACATCCTTCAAAAACAAACTAAAGAATTATTTAATAACAAACTAATTTATACACTTCACTGATAATATTCTTTTAGCAATATTAATATATTTAATTATTTTTGAAAATAATATTAAGAATAACAAATATTTTTTATTTGTTTTGTTTTAAATATTGTACAATCGTAAAATTAGTTTTCTATATCTCATTATTTTCCTTTGTTTTTTGTATACGCTAGACAGCGACAATTTAATATGTCTTGCTTGTATACATTTTATTATTAGTTTTAGTCTTAATTTTAACTAATATTAACTGGTTGTATTATAGATCGTAATATATTAGATATTATCTTTTGATCAATTTTTACTTAGTGTTTAATATTAGAGTTAATTAAGATTGTTATATTCTGATGTAATATATGTTTGTCTTGGTGAGTGGAAGAGAAGGCCACATGGCCTTAACTCCACCAGGCTAAATAAATCTAATCTAATCTAATCTAATCTAATCAGAGAAAAGCAATAAGGTTATGCGAATCGACTCATCGTATCAAAAACAACATCATCATTATTTTGAAGGAATTGGCCTGTTGGCCCATTCCGCTCCCCGATGCATAATATGCTACAAGTCGTTTTGGTCTTCCTACATTTCTTCGGCCTTGAGGTTTTTAATGAAGATCTGTTTTGATAAACGATTATTTGGCATTCTTTGAACATGTTCAAACCAATTACATTTATTTCTGTATATTCTCTCGTTTCGATTGTGATATTTCTTATGTTTTACTGCTAGTGTGCATCATACCTTGATTATAATGGGTTTACAGAGGCCCGCTAGCAAATGTTTACCAATTTTATTTTGTATTCAAATATTATTAATACTATATGGAATAAACCATACTAAAAGTAGATATTTGTTGTCAAAAACGAATATGATACAGAATCTACATAAAACAATATATAGTTCTAACTTCCAGCAATAAAACTGTTTATTTTAAAATATCAACTGAATACAAAAATAACACTGAGCAACAAAAAAGAAACTGTTTTTTTTTGTCTGAGAAAGAAAAATATGTGTTTCTGATAGTTTTTTTCCTCCTAAATTCAAATATGATATCAGTTTTTCTCCATCACGCAAGGTTTCCGAGAAACAGGCACTTATAATTTCAAACACATTAAAATTTTGTACATTTGTAACTTCACAATATTCGAACATTCGGACTCACCTAGAAAGTAAGAAATGACGATGTTCTGCTATATTTCGCCTGTGGAGCATCCCTCTTGATGGCCCAACAATAATCGGCCAGCATATAACATTCCATTTGCCTTCATATCTCTTTTCCATAGCTGAAATATCCAGAGTTAGCTCATTTGGTTTTATGTTACAATGGACAAATGGACGAAAAACGTTTATTAAAAAAAATAATTATTTAAATTCATTAATTGAAATTGAAATAACAAAAAACTGTGGGTGATGGAGACATTCCGAATACATATTTGAAAACACTATAAAAAACTGCATTGGGTACAACTATTGGTACTCATGAGACAAAAATAATGTTGACCAGTGTTATTTAATTTCTAAATAACGTGTTGGGAAGATCTCATTTTATAAAGGAAATGCGCTAATAACTTAAGTTTATATTAGACCCTACCTGATCCTACATTTTTTTTACCTCTTGAGTTAGAAGCTATCTGATCGTCGAAAATGTTTACGGTGATGTCGATTCATTACATAATTCAGTCTTTTGCATTCTCTGAAAAATTCAAAATTTCAGCATTGATAATTTCAAGGAACTGCTTGTAACTATCATGTACAACAAATGAATAATAGCATTAAAATGACTAAAATGTTTGTGATTTTTCTACGAATATAACGATAATGTATAAAATTACACTGATCAACATGATTTTTGTCTCATGAGTACCAATAGTTGCACTTGATGCAGTTTCTTATCGTGTTTTCAAATATGCATTCGGAATTTCTCCTAAAGCCACAGTTTTTTATTTCAATTTCAATTAATAGATTTAAATAATTATTTTTTAATAAACGTTTTTTCGTCCACTTGTCCTTTGTAAAATAAAACCATATGAACTAACTCAGGAGATTTCAGCTATGGAAAAGAGATATCAAGGCAAATAGAATCCTAATATGATGGCCGAGTATTGTTGGACCATCAAGAGGGATGCTCTACAGGCGAAATATAGCAGAAAATCGTCATTTCTTACTTTCTAGGTTTAGTCCAAATGTTGAAATATTATGTAGTTAGGAATGTAGAAAATATTAAAGTGTTACTTACTTACTTACTCACTGGCACTATCGAACCCGTAGGTTCTTGGCCGCACGGACACAAGCTCTCCATACATCCCTATCCTGAGATAATGCTTTCCAATCATTCCCTGTATAATCTACTTCCCTCAAATCATAGTTAATGTTGTTCTCCCACCTCATTCTTGGTCTACCAACTGGGCGTTTTCCTTCTGGCTTTCCTACAAGAAGTTTCCATGCACGTCTTTCATTAAATTCCTGTATCTCGGAAAACCTTGCGTGATGGAGAAAAACCGATACCTTATTTGAATTCAGGAGATGTAATACTATCAGAATCATATATTTTTCGATCTGAGAGAAACAAAAGTTTATTTTTTGTTGTTCAGTGTTTTAAACGTTTTTTTCATACATTACTTAATTGTAGAGCCCGGATTTTAAGTAATTACATATTCTGTTATTGTGTATGTAGTTATATAAAAAGCTAAAGTGTCGACGAATTAAACTGAAAAGCCTCTAAATTTTAAATTACATATATTTACATATTTCTAGCTATAATACATATTTCACACCATAGTGCATTTAATTTAACCACGGCACCGATTGCGTCTTCGTTGTCTTCAAAGCTAAAAACGTGGATTTCTCTTGACAGTGCTTTGATCACTGATGGTAAAACAGTCCTCTGCCAAACTTGTGATGCAAGTATTGGGTATACAATGAAATCTCAAACTGAACAACATTTACGAAGAAATCTGCTTATTAAAAATAACGGGTTTCTTCAGAGAAACAGTTGTAGGGACAGCCTACATCATCTAATAGTGAATTTTACAAAGAACTGTGTATGACGTTGGTTGCAGGGAACATACCCTGGAACAAACTTCAGGTACCTGAAATTAAACATTTCTTACAAAAATACTGCAACCGCAACATTCCCGACGAGTCCACTCTCAGGAAGAATTACATGGATTCTTGTTATGTTGACATATTAGAAAGAATCAGGATTGATATAGGCAACTTACCTATATGGATTTCTGCTGATGAGACGACGGATGCTGTAGGCCGTTTCATCGCTGATCGAATTTTGGGCAAGATGGACTCTGAAACTGCATCAAAACACTACTTACTTTATTGTAAACCTTTGGAGGTAACAAATAGTTCAACAAATGCTAGATTAATTAATGATGGACTTAAGGTACTATGGCTAGATGGCGTAAAAGAAGAGAGGGTCCTACTGATGTACACAGATGCAGCTCCATGCATATTAAAAGCGGGGAAATCGCTTACTGCATTTTATCCAAACTTAGTGCATGTTACATGTACCGCTAATGCATTGCAACTGGTGGCAGTAATAGTTAGACATGAATTCCCAGAAGTAAATACACTGATATCAGCAACGAAGAAGGTTTTCTTAAAAAGTCCTTATCGTGTACAACGCTACAATGAGCAGTTACCTGATGTACCTCTGCCTTCAGAGCAAGTGTTAACAAGGTGGGCAACATGGAACGAAGCTGTAATTTTCTACAGTAAGCACTTTGAAGCTGTGAAGTCAGTGATGGAGAACTTTTCTTCTGATCCTGCAGTGTGTGTGAGTGAATCCTTGTTAGTATTCAACAGTTCTAAAGTGCTCAGTTCAGTTCCATACATCGCAAGTCACTTCAGCTGGCTTCCCAACAGTATCAAGAAACTGGAAACTTCGGTATACCTCTCCAAGAAGCTGTGGAAATAATGGAAGTTGCAGTTCAAAAGGTCAGTGTTGTACCAGGCGAAGTGGGTGGTGTAGTTTCCACTTAACTGCAGTCCGTGCTAAACAAGAACCCTGCATACCCAATTCTTGTTACACTTCCTCGCTTGTTTAATGGTCAAAATGTTGAACCGAAAGTGCGTTTTTCGGCTCATTACTGCAGCGTCGTTATCCTCCCTAGACTGTAAGATTCATGAACTATGCCAATGTTCCTTTCTCTATGCATTTACACCCACTCTCCTTCTTTACCTCCCCTGGTGCGCTGTTCTTACGGCGCATCTCCCCTCTACCTCGGAACCTTCAAATACGTTATGCACAGCGAGAACGTTATCATTCATTCTTCATTCATTCATCTATCCAGTCCGGGATGGGATCGGACTTTTAAGTGGACAATGTCGTCTGGAGCCGCGAAGTGGCGGAGTTTATGTTGGTCCTGAAGACCGGGGAAGAAGCCACCCTGGCTTGGACTCTAGCATGAGTGTGGTATGTGGTATGATGTGGTTTTTTGTCCTGTAAGAGTATTATTTATTTATTCACTTTCTTTTTCTTTTTGAATGATCAAATGTTTATCTTGGTTATGTTTTTACTTCAGACTTATTGTTTACATTAAATATCACTTTTATAAATTAATGTTCTAATGATTTATGTGCACGTAGTTGTTGAGATTCCTATACGGAAACTCACTCAGTTAGATCATTCCAGCTCCCTTTATTTTTCTGTCTAGCTTTCCTGATTGATAATTATAGTGAAAACACTTATTTTAAGTCACTCTGTTGTTTTGAGAACTATTATTGAGTTATGCTAAAACGCCTAGGAAAGAACGATGAATCAATCCTTGCCTCCTATGGGCCCGGGGCAAGTAGCTTTGTGATTAATAACCTTGGATGTAATCAAATCTACGCTAGTAGAAGCAACAGAAACAAAAAGACGATCCGGCACTGATAGTGGCGAGTAGTTTTAATGATAGCCGGCACAATGTAGAACCCCCTTAGAATATTATTCCTAGCACAAACCCTCTCTATAAATATACACCGTTGACTTCTTGCAAAGTTGAGCGATCTTTTTCAATTTACAAATAAATATTGTCAGACAGAAGACTGTGCATTACAACAGAACATTTGGAAAATTATATTATAATTAATTGTGCACACCGATCCAATGTGGCTTAAATGCTTGAATGGTTGACACTTGTACTTCAGTACTGTACAGGGTGTCCCATTCAAACATCCCATATTTTAATTAGTCATAAATAACAAAGTATGCGGAATTTGAAATGAGGCCGGTATTAAACGAAACAGAATCTCAAAGAATTTTCATTGCCACACACTAAAAGACCTCTATATGTTCACCATTTGTAGCAAGAACAATAACAGTCATGTCTGTATTTGATTTCATGCCACGTTCTGAACATGTCATTGAACTGCCGGGAAGCTTAGCGATTTGATTTTTGTGGACTTCTCTGAAATCCTGCTCTAATGTCTTCAATATTTTCTCCTGAAACACGTGTACGAGCATCTCCTGATTCTTTTTTAACGCTTCCAATTGCCAGAAACTTCCCAAGCCATGCCTTAATGGTCTTCCCATCAGGTGCATTACCTCCATATTCTCTCTGGTAATTTCTTTGCACTGTATCACTGACTTCGTCTCTACATACCAGAAAACAGTTTGTGCTCGTTACTGAGGAGTCGCCATTTTGTTTTACGTCATAATTGTCCAACATGCGACAGATGCATTAACTGCAACAATGAAAACAGAAATTCTTTGGGGTTTTCTTTCTTTTAATACCAACCTCATTTCATAACTCCACATACTTTGAGAGTTCTATTAATTAATTTGTTGGATGTTTGAATGGGGCACGATGTACTTTGCAGCAGAAGTGAATTGATTAAAAATTAACATAGAGATTTGACTATGTGGACTTCTTTCTTATAGCAAAGAACTAACATTTTGGATTTTACATATAATTGCTTTCTTACATATTTATTTACACATTTCACAATATTTTCTTACATATTTATGTGTACTTAGGCCTACTTAGTTACTCACTGACACTATCGAACCCGTAGGTTCATGGCCGCGCGGACATAAGCTCTCCATACAACCCTATCCTGAGCTAATGATTTCCAATCATTCCCTGTATAATCTACCTCCCTCAAATCATAATTAACGTTATTCTCCCACCTCATTCTTCGTCTACCAACTAGGCGTTTTGCCTCTGGTTTTCCTACAATAAGCTTCCATGCAAGTCTTTCATTCCTCATACGTGTAACATGTCCTGCCCATCGCAGTCAACGAGACTTAACTGTTCTTATTATATCTGGCTTCCTATAAAGACCATGTAGTTCATTGTTAGGTAGTCTTCTCCATTCACCTGTCTGTTCATCTCTCTTTGGTCCAAAAATTTTCCTAAGAACTTTATTCTCAAATACTTGTAATCTCCTTTCCTCCCTTAAAGTAGGAGTCCATATTTCGTATATATTTCTTAATTTGATATTACATAAAATCCGGGCCCTACTTATTACTTATTATAATTGCATTTTTCTGTCTATTTATACCGTTTTTAATGTTTGAACATCCGGTATCATTAATAACATGCATGTGTTTGTATTGATTGATCAAAAACTTAATTTATTGCCACTTTATACATGGCATTGTAACAAAATGAAATCGCAGATTGCATTCATAGAGACTAGCATTGTAAGAAACATAAAAAAGGTAACCTAATGAACCCCATATAGGGCTGTGCTAATTAATGTAACCGTACAATAAGGTAAGCATACTTCCGCCTACTGGTATTCAGTTCACGGTATCACAATTGTATGAATAACAAAAAGAGGAATATAATAAATTATTCGTATTAGTTCTGCGGTGCTATGGAATAGCATAAAAGTGTTAATTTGTGGAGACGTGGAACAAGCTGGCCAGAGGCTACGTCGCTGCATGTAGGCTATGATTGAAATTCAACAATACAATGCGTGAATTGAAATGCGATTCACATATTCAACAGAACTAATATTGAACTCAATGTTTTAATAGAATTCGTCAGCGACACCTGTAGTTCCATGTCATATTCATTCCCAGTATTGTAGGTTCCAATACAAATATTTTTAAAAATACTTTTTATTTTATGAAAACCAATTATCATTATTATTTTATAAAAATATGTGAAGTAACGTTTGTTCCTGCACTTTTGGAGTTTATTGCTCCATCATTATTTCATTCGCTAGTTTTTCATCTAAAAGAGTATCAAACATTTGGTGAAATGTCAGAGAAAGTTCCTTATTTGTCTCATAACCTGAATAAAATTTATAAAAACTACAATCTTGATTGTAGTAAAGCTACATTTATTAATGGCGTGAGCGATAATACATTAGAAATTAATCAAGGGGGTCAGACAAGGGTGCCCGCTATCTCCTGCACTCTTTAGTATATATATATATATATATATATATATATATGTGTGTGTTATAATTAAATCTTTAACATTGAGCAATGCAAGCTTAATATGGTATGATAAGAAAAATAAATGCCTGGACGGGATTCGAACCCGGATCTCTGAGTCTGTACCTCAGCGTGATATCCATTACACTACCAGGTGAATCCAATTCAAACACTTATTTTTCTTATATATGTATTATACTCTCCATTATTACATATATAAGAAAAATAAGTGTTTGAATTGGATTCGCCTGGTAGTGTAATGGATATCACGCTGAGGTACAGACTCAGAGATCCGGGTTCGAATCCCGTCCAGGCATTTATTTTTCTTATCATACCATATTAAGCTTGCATTGCTCAATGTTAAAGATTTAATTATAACATCGATAAAGCGTCACTGCTATAAAGTAAAATAAATATTCTCTTTAATTTGCTTACTTGATATAGTCAGCTACTAGATGGCAGTGAAGACAGTGTTCTCGCGACATCTAGTAATAATGGAGAGTATAATACATATATAAGAAAAATAAGTGTTTGAATTGGATTCGCCTGGTAGTGTAATGGATATCACGCTGAGGTACAGACTCAGAGATCCGGGTTCGAATCCCGTCCAGACATTTATTTTTCTTATCATACCATATATATATATATATATATATACGAGATCATTGTACAATGGCAATCAAATTTAACCACAGAATTTAAAGTTGGCAGTACGATTCTAAATACCATACTGTTTGCAGACGATTAGACAATCCTTAGCTCTTCAGAAGACAATTTACAAATAGCAGCATATAAATTAAATGAAATAGCAAATAAATTCAATATGACAATCTCTGAAAGTAAATCGAAAGTAATGGCATTCAACGGGAAAGACCATATGAGATGTAAAATCAGTATTAATAACAGTATAATACAACAGGTGAACAATTTTAATTATTTAGGATGCAATGTATCATACTGCCAGAAGGAAGATATTAATATTAAATTAAATAGATTTTACAGAATGTGTGGCACTATAAGACGGACACTGAAAAATAAAACTTTGAGGAGCACACAACTAAAATTTTACAAAATTATGGCAGTGCCTGTCTTAACATATGCAAGTGAAAATTGGACTCTTAACCGTTCAGACAGAAGGAAAATAGAAACTGCAGAAATGAAGTTCCTACGTTCAGTAGCGGGTGTGACAATTTTGGACAAAAAAAGAAGTGAGGATATTAGGAAGGACTTAAATATTTTTAATTTAACAAATAGAATTGACAACATAAGAAACAACTGGTATGAACATGTTAAGAGAATGTCTACAGATAGAATCCCTCAGCTGTTACTAAAGTACAAACCAATAGGACATAGAAATGTTGGACGCCCATATACTAGATGGAAGGATTCATTAAATCCCACTTGATGTGAAAACAGGTCAAAAGGCCTAATTTCATGAAGCAGAAGAAGAAGAAGAAGAAGATTAATGGCGTACCCCATTGTTGAGCCATAGCCTCCCCTGTATCAGGAGTTTATAGACCAAGTATAAGAAGAGAAGCATTTTCTGCGGACCTTTGGCAAAAGAATTACGGAAGAGGCTAGTGAAGTGCTTTATGTGGAGTGTAGCATTATATGGTGCAGATACTTGGACATTACGACGGAAAGAGGAAAAGCGACTGGAAGGTTTTGAGATGTGGATGTGGAGAAGAATGGAACGTATAAAATGGACAAAGTAAGAAATAAAGATGTGCTAGACAGGGTGGGTGAAAGAAGAACATTGCTGGAACTCATAAAGAAGAGGGAAAAAATGGATTGGCCACTGGCTAAAAAGAAACTGCCTACTGAAGGATGCCCTAGAAGGAATGGTCAACGGAAAGAAAGTTAGAGGCAGAAAAAGATATCAGATGATAGACAATATTAAAATAAATGGTTTGTATGCAGATAAAAAGGTAAGCTGAGTTAAGGAAAGAGTGGAGAATGCTGAGTTTGCAGTGAAAGACCTGCTCTTGAGCAGAAGACTATGAATGAATAGACCAAGTGCAATTTTAGTTACCTTATTTGTACAAAGATGGCAAGAGTGTCATGCGGTCAACACACTGACTCAATGAGACATCTAGCAGGCAACTAAGATATTACTAGGATGTTTGAGATCGGTCGGTAAATTTTGCTTAGAGGCCTCTTTGTTCAGGCTTAAGGATCTAATCTTTAGACTCGGGACCCACGGTTTGAAGTCTCTCCCGGAGGATTTGCTCTTTGGATTTATCCATCCTAAAAATATCCATCGACCGCGGCCGGGTTTGAACCGGCGACCCTGGGAACTAGAGGCATGTAGCATAATCATTAGTCCACAGTGCAAAATTGTATTCGATCATATAAGGGATGAGAATGGAGAAACTTTGACAATCAGGAACTCAATGATGGTGTCATTGTCCTCATATTGTGATTGTTTTTAAATCAAATGAGCAGGTCACACATCTCGCATGGACATCAGTAGAACTGCTTTCAAAAACTGTATTGGGATATCTTTGAGGAAGACACATTTGGATGGACTAAAAATATGTGGCTTCAGTTGGTATTAAGGAATTGGACATCTATGATATGAACTAACTAACTCACTGGCAACATCGAACCCGTTGGTTCATGGCCGCGCGGACATAAGCTCCCCTTATATTCCTATCCTGAACTATATTTTCCAATCATCCTCTGTATAATCTACTTTCCTCAAATCATAATTAATGTTATTCTCCCACCTCATTCATGGTCTAGCAACTGGGCGTTTTCCATTTGGTGTTCCTACAAGAAGCTTCCATACACCTCTTTCATTCCTCATCCGTGCCACATGTCCTGCCCATCTCAGTCTACGAGACTTAACTGTTCTCATTATATCTGGCTTCCTATAAACACCATGTAGTTCTCTGTTATGCAGTCTTCTCGATTCACCTGTCTGTTCATCTCTCTTTGGTCCAAAAATGTTCCTAATACTCGTAATCTCCTTTCCTCCCTTAAAGTAAGAGTCCATGTTTCGCATGCATATAATATAACTGGTTCAAGTTAAAGTGATCCCACAACAGGCCCGGAGGCCCTTGGGGTAGTAGAAGGTTAAGGTTCCCACTTTTTCTAGACAATCGACACTTTATGTCAGCCGGGTTGTCAGCCCTGCGTGACGGCCGCCTTTACCCCCAGAACAAGCGTCCGGTACTCATTTCCGTTAGAGGCTGAGTCGACCCCAGGGCCATACTGCCGCCAGAGGGTTTGGGTCAGTTTAAAAATCCTGACCCCAACGGGACTTGAACCCTCGACCCTCCGGCTTGTAGCTCAGTGCCTTAACCACTACGCTACGGCGTGCCCAGAAAGTGTTATATATTTTCAGTTTAACTTTTTTTTTAAGGTAGTTGGGAAGTCAAGAGTCTGTAATGTAGCCTATAATAACACGCATTTCCGGAATTGAGCCTATGTTTAATTTCCTTGTGACGTGCAAGACGTGAGTTTAACGTAGCATTGCAGACGTCGACATGCTGAAATTAGTGATTGTGGAAGAAATTAGAGCTATTCCTCTAAAGATGTATTATAACGCAATGAATGACTTCCCAAAGCGTTGCCAATTATACTTGGATGTAAACGGCGAACAGTTTGAAGCAATAAAGTGACTTGCTTAGTGTTGTAAGTGATTTGTTTTGTTCTATTGTTGTAATTTGAAGGATTCCCTTTCCAATGATAACATCATATTTCCTTTAATAATAATATTTTCGTCACAAAATGCGATCAAACGTATAACCATATTTCTGAATCACACTGTGTATATTCTGCACAACTTGTGCGCATTTATTCTATTATTATTAATTAATTACATGCAATTAATTGCACTTTAATCGAAATTAAAGTGTTCAGGATCGCGAAAAACCCCCATGGATGATGAACATATATTGAAACAAACTGGAAATGTCTGTGGGTTATAAACCAATATAACCGAATTATATATTAAACAAAAATCGTTCGTTACTGACAAGAAAATCGCTCCAGGTGGAGTAATTCCCTTTTAGTGAAAATTAAAATTGAATCTGATTTCAAATCGATAAGGAACACGGTAACAGTCATTCATTGCATGTTTTTTTTCTCAACAAATTTCCTCACCAAACGGCGACCACAGTAAAAGCACGAGACTCACATTCGAAAGGTATCGGCTTCAATATCCTATATGCACAATCTGAGTTTTCCATAATCACTGAAAATTATCTGAATTACCTGATGTAATCATTATCATCATCATCATCATCATCATCAACAACAACAACAAGGATTAAGCCCAATTGCCTGTTCCGATCTCATTATAGGTCGAATTGGTCCTTCCATCTCTTCAATGGTCTTCCCAATATTCTTCTTCCTTTTGGTTTATAATTATACATTCTTCTTGGTATGCGCTGTTCATTCATCCGTAATACGTGCTGAAGATAAGCATTTTGATAATATTTTATTATTTCACAGAAATTAAATATATTAAATTCTGTTCTTATATCTTCGTTTTTCTTTTTATCGGTCCATTGGTATCCTGCTATTGCTCTCAATATCTTCATTTCAACAGCCTCTATTTGTTTACTATCTGCCTTTGTTAATGTCCAGGTTTCACATCCATAGATAAGAGATGGAACTGCCAATACTTTGTAAAACTTCAAAAGATAATTTGTTATGTAATTAATAAATCACATTAGTATTAATCATAGAATAATAACAAATATTGGTCTCCCAAGACATATTCGATGTGGATAACATCATCATCATCATCATCATCATCATCATCAACAACAACAACTTCACGGAATAGGTCTTTGTCTGTTCCGATCTCACATCTGTTCAACCCAACGTTTTTTGGTCTTCCTCCAGGATTATACATCAGCGCTATCTTTGATATCCTATCCTCTGTCGTTCCCTGCAGATGTTCTATCCAATTATTGGTGTGTTCTTCTATTTGTTGAAGAAGTGGTTGTACTTTTAGTTCCTCACTAATATTCTCATATCTAATATGTTGTTCTCTTGTACAACCTTTCACAGCTCGTAGAAATCTCATTTTCGCTGTCTGAATTTTACTTTTTTTATTTTCCTTCAGAACCCAGGCTTCACTTCCATACATAACATATATTCTAAAATTATTATTTCAATTTCAACATAGGCATATCTTTCTCACATGGGATTATTGATTTTTTTCTTCTTGTATCTTGCAAGCTCATGTTTTCCCTTAACAGAGATTTAGGCGCTCTCCCCCTACAGGGAAGAATTTGAACCATACTAATTTAGTTACAATTGTTTTCATACAGATGTCATTTGAGTGGTCCGTGTTCAGCGTTCTGCCTCAAACTGACATCTAGGAAACCAAGGTAGTACAAGGACGGGAACATTCGGTAAATTTTGCTTAGAGGCCTTTTCATAAGGAAATCTTCAGACTCGGGACCCACGGCTTAAAGTTCCTTACGGAGGACTTGCTCCTTGGACTTTTCCATCCTACAAAAATCCATCGACCCCGGCCGGGTTTGAACGCGCGACCCTCGGGACCAGAGGCAAGGAGCATAACCACTAGTTCACCACGTCTTTAAATAAATCGTGTTCTTCGAATTCTTCATACAAACATATTTTCGTCAACTCTCTTCATTAAAGGTATTTTTTCTTAGATTATCATATCCTATTCAATTTATATAATAATGTATTAAATAAAAAATAATATCCTCTATATTCAGGGTACATTTAAATAGTTATACTCATTATAAATAATTTTAATAATCGATATCTCCTTGAAGATCAGTTGATTGAAGTCGTTCTGTATCAGCATATAATTTTAACGCCGTGTCTACCACCCAATCTGGTTTGAAAAAATACAAAAATTAATTTTACATTTAAATTACGATTATTATTATTTACAATCAATTATATTTTGAATTACGATTATTATTATTTACAATCAACTATATTTTGAATTACTCCAGATAACTAATGAAATATAAAACGCACAAGATAGAAAAAAATTAAAAAAATACTACTAATTATATAAAATAAATTTAGTTTTAGAGAAAATGTAATTCTTTAACAAGTAATTATACAAGCGTGACTTAAAACTGTCAAGTGTGTGGGAACCCCTCATATCTTGAGGGAGGGAATTCCAGGAGCGGGCAGAGGCTACTGTGAAAGAAGTAGAATAAGAAGTGCTACGGAGAAAGTTTGTTAGCAGGCTGCTATCTTGTGACATATTTATTTAAATGTATGTAAATATAGGAATATTAATATTAATTAATTATTTTATAACATTGTGGTAAGAAGGTAACTCCTCAAATGGCAGTGCTTGAAATGCTGTATTGAAGTGAAACTTGGACATTAACTAGAAATAAATCACTAATAATACAATCTGCTAAAGTAAAATTTCTTTCAGCAATGGTAGGTTGTAAATTAATCGACGAGAAAAGAAATGACGAAATAAGGAAATAATTAAGTGTAGAGAGGATCTCCCGACCTACGGCCGGGCTAGCTGGAAAAGCGCATGCGACCACCGAGTCGTCACTCCGCGTCACGCGGTAGAGCAACTGCACGGCTATTTTCCTGCTTATTTCACTTGGTTCGTGCAGGTCCATGAAAATAGCCGAAATAAGTTAATGAAAATCTTATGACAGGATAAATTACAAAAACCGCATCGCAAGATCACGTGGCTGAAATTCAGGCATTTCAGTTATTCTCTGTGGTTACAAACGTAATAGTTACGTAGTTCGCAATTCTAACGCCTTCGAAACACCGGCTTCTTGTGCAAATCGTCTTACAGATTTTGTTGGCATATGTTCTAATGTTTCTCCTACTTTGTCTATTTGTTCCTCAGTAAGCACTCTTACAGATTTTGTTGGCATATGTTCTAATGTTTCTCCTACTTTGTCTATTTGTTCCTCAGTAAGCACTCTTACAGATTTTGTTGGCATATGTTCTAATGTTTCTCCTATTTTGTCTATTTGTTCCTCAGTAAGCACTCTTACAGATTTTGTTGGCATATGTTCTAATGTTTCTCCTACTTTGTCTATTTGTTCCTCAGCAAGCACTCTTACAGATTTTGTTGGCATATGTTCTAATGTTTCTCCTACTTTGTCTATTTGTTCCTCAGTAAGCACTCTTACAGATTTTGTTGGCATATGTTCTAATGTTTCTCCTACTTTGTCTATTTGTTCCTCAGTAAGCACACGTTTCGTTACCTTTGGTTTTTTATCGAGCACAAAACACGTTTATCTAAATTTATTTACAAGTCGTCGAACGGTATCTCTATTTTAGAGAAGTTACATCTGTAAATTGTGTTCGAAATCGTCTACCTACTTCTATGCAAGACTCTTGTTTTCACATAATTATCGTACATAAATACCCTATTCTGTTTTGTAAACACAGAACGAGGCATGATTATTATGAACTAAGACCACTAGTACGAGAATACACAATGCATGTTTCACCTTACAAGAATACAACTCAACTGCCTCGCCAGGTAGTTATGTTTCAATATCTCGGCAGCGCGAGTTTATGACACAGTGAGCCGTGCATATATTAGAGGATGTGCAGAATTTGAGTATCTGGGAGTAAAATCAGATAAAGAGGATGAACAAGAAAGTGATATTAAGAACAGAATAAATAAAGGTAGAGCAATAACAGCAATGATGAATGGAGTCTTACGGAACAGACATATAACCAGGAAAAATAAGTTACAAATATATAATTCAATGGTGAGAAGTACTGTCACATATGGAGCTGAAGTTTGGAAATTCAACAAAAACTTAGAACAAAAACTTATGTCGATAGAAATGGATTTCTTGAGGAGAGCAGCAAGATGTTCAAAATTAGAAAAACTATGAAATACTGTCATAAGAGAAAAAATGAATATTGGTTATCCAATAGTACTAAAGTAAAGTAAAGTGATCCCACAACAGACCCGGAGGCCCTTGGGGTTGTAGGAGTTTAAGGCTCCCACTTTTTCTAGACAATCGGCACTTTATGTCAGCCGGGGTGTCAGCCCTGCGTGACGGCCGCCTTTACCCCAGAACAAGCGTCTGGTACTCATTTCCGTTAGAGGCTGAGTCGACCCCAGGGCCATTGTGCCGCCAGTTTAAAAATCCTGACCCCAACGGGACTTGAACGACCCTCCGGCTTGTAGCTCAGTGCCTTAACCACTACGCTACTTATATATAATATAAGCAATTAAATTGGTATGGGCACGAACGACGAATGCAAGAAGAAAAATTACCCAGGAAAACATTGGAATGGTGGAAGAAGGAGGAGAGGAAGACCTCGAAACTTGTGGATGCAGGAAATAAGAACTGGAATGAGAGCAAGAGGACTGGAGGACATCGATTGGATGGAGAGAGACGAGTGGAGAAGAAAATAAAACATTAGACACAGAAATATGTGTGAACATTAAAATTCTGCATATAAATAAAAAATTATTAAATTCTGCAGAAATGAATTTTTGGAAACATTCAGCTGGAAATTCTAGAAGAGATAAAATAAGAAATAGCGTACAAATGAGTAAACGAAGAATGGTTAAACATCAATTGTGTATTTAATAAAACACAAACAATTAAAATGGGATGGTCGTAAAAAGAATGACAGAAGAACGCTAGAACGTGTGTCACTTGGTAGAAGATGTAGAGGATTGCAAAAAATAACGCGGAATGGTGGTGTTGTGGCAGCATGAGGGGAAAAAAAGGATTGGACGATGGAGATTGGAATGACAGAGAGATGTAGAGGAGAATGATAGTAGATTAAATGGGCGCAGAAATATGTTACGAAACATTGTGAAAACTGCTAAATAAGTAAATGAATAATCAATTGAGTTGGTGTTTACTTGATGAAAATCCATATTAATTAATTAAATAAAAATAAAATTTAGATTTATTTGGTTTTCATATTTATTAAGATATAATTCAGTGACTTCTTCCAGTTATATTATATGGATGCGAAACATGGACTCATACTTTAAGGGATGAAAGGAGATTACAAGTATTTGAGAATAAAGTACTTAGGAAAATTTTTGGACCAAAGAGAGATGAACAAATAGGTGAATGGAGAAGACTACATAACAATGAACTACATGGTCTTTATAGGAAGCCAGATATAATAAGAACAGTTAAGTCTCGTAGACTGCGATAGGCAGGACATGTTGCATGTATGGAGAATGAAAGACTTGCATGGAAGCTTCTTTTAGGAAAGCCAGATGGAAAACGCCCAGGTGGTAGACCAAGAATGAGATGAGAGAATAACATTAACAATGATTTGAGGGAAGTACATTACACAGGGAATGATTGGAAAGCATTGTTTTATGATAGGGATGTATGGAGAGCTTATGTCCGCGCGGCCATGAACCTACGGTTTCGATAGTGCCAGTGAGTAAGTAAGTAAGTATAATTCAGCTACAGCTGTTTCGGTACACTGTACCTTCTTCAGACATGTTAACAAATTATGAATTGTGTTCCAACTTGTTGCTTAGATCAGTTGGAACACAATTCATAATTTGTTAACATGTCTGAAGAAGGTACAGTGTACCGAAACAGCTGTCACTGAATTATATCTTAATATATATGAATATCAAATAAAACTATGTTTTATTTTTATTTAAGTAGTAAACAAATACTTTAACTTTTATTAAAGTAGAGTTTCTTCTAAAAATATCATAAGAGTATTTCAAATTAATACTTACTTACTTACTCACTGGCACTATCGGACCCGTAGGTTCATGGCCGCACAACATAAGCTCTCCATACATCCCTATCCTGAGCTAATGCTTTCCAATCATTCCCTGTATAATCTACTTCCCTCAAATCATAGTTAATGTTATTCTCCCACCTCATTCTTGGTCTACCAACTGGGCGTTTTCCCTCTGGCTTTCCTACAAGAAGCTTCCATGCAAGTCTCCCATTCCCCATACGTGCAACATGTCCTGCCCATCGCAGTCTACGAGACTTAACTGTTCTTATTATATCTGGCTTCCTATAAAGACCATGTAGTTCATTGTTATGAAGTCTTCTCCATTCACCTGTCTGTTCATCTCTCCTTGGTCCAAAAATTTTCCTAAGTACTTTATTCTCAAATACTTGTAATCTTCTTTCCTCTCTTAAAGTAAGAGTCAGTGTTTCGCACCCATATAATATAACTGGTAGAATAATAGTTTTAATTTCAAATTAATTAATTTTATAATTTGTTTATGGTCACATTCATGATTTTCAAAAGGTTTTGTAGTTTAAATGTTTATGTTTTATTGTTTCCTCTCATTTTAGCGAGGAATATATACATAGAGATGATAATATAAATAATGTACATGTTTACCAGAGCACTATCCAACTTCTCTAACATTTTGTTGATGTTACATTATATTAGAGTTGGCATTTCGAGATTAATTACTGAAATGAGTGTAAATAAAATAATTTATGAAGGTTAAGTAAAGAGAATTACATTTCTCGCTGCAGGTCAAAGGGTGAACTCAGTATATCATTACAGCTTAATTAGTGCATGTAAAGAAACCAAACTAAATTACAAGCCTGCGGCAATCTAGCTTTAAACACAGGAGGCCTTAGAGCTTAAATTATATAAAATAGAAAAAAAAATTGCAACGTAATTGAGAGACTTAATGGAATAAGGATCAGCTAAATGAATTACATTAAGAGAAAAAAATGGCTTTTTGGAAGATTTCACAAAACGTTAAACACATAAGTTCTGTTCGGCTAATATATTGCACAACTGCTAGTATTTGTCATAAGTAATGCCACGAGTGATTTCCAAATAGAGAATTTGGAAATCAAGAGTGGCATTTGTTAGGACTATTTAACGAATAAAATTAAGCTGTTTACTCACAAATCATTATTTAACTATAGTTATTTTAAAATATTTATATATTTAATGTAAACGGCGATGTTTGAAAACAAATGAGAAACGATATGTACGCTTCATCTGCTTCTTTTGTTTATCACTGCACCAGATCATACTATTTATTGGCAAAGGAACGCAATATTGTAAGAATGCTCTCTAGTGGAGAAAAAATGAAACACATCAAACTGTATATTAATTCATTTCTGATGTCCTATGATGTAAATATGACAATTATATTTTTCTGGATTGTTACCTGGGAAAAAATACATTTAAGAAAGTGCAAATAGTGGTTTCTTTTTTTTTTTTTTTTGGAGGTATAATCAATTGCTATAAATATTTTTATATTAACTCCCGCATGCGGCATGTGTTGATATTCATGCACTATATATACAATCTGGTAGCCGTATTTCTCATAGGCTCAGTCACTGGAAAATAATGGTCAGACCTGTTCAGAATATTAAAAAGGAGGAGCCTTCTTTAATATGGTAATTATAACACTGATAAATATTTGGTGAAACACGACTGTGATTGGTTGTAAAACAGAAATCATTGAAACGTGATTAGTCATTGACTCCCATTTGTGGCATCAGTTAAATAGTCACATTATTTGCACAATAAATTAATATTTACCGCGAATGCCTGATTTACAGTTATGTAACAACGTTATGAATACATTTGATTTCGCTACAACTAGGTCTACACATTGTGTAACTTTTAAGCCGTAACAAGAGTAACTTTAGGTAATTAAACTGTTTGCTTGGAATTAAATGTTATGCTTGTATACTTATGTGTATTTAAAAGTCAGTGGTTTACCCAATTCAGATCGTTGTGGAAGGGGTTTGGATGAAAAAGTTTGTAACCGCTGCTCTAGATGATAAAATTGAGTCTGGAAAAATGACTCGTGTAAATAGAAATAGTGTATGCCAACATCTATCTATCTTTGGGTTTTTACAGCTGCTGCCGTCTTCCCGTGCCAAACCTCCAAAGCCTACGGTCTTGGGCATCTTCGATGCTTAGCCTTCTAGCTTGCATTACTGTCTTCATGTTTTCCTTCCATGTTAACCTTGGTCTTCCTCTTTTCTTCTTTCTGTTCGGATGCCATTCATATAGTTGCTTCGGCCATCGCTCATCTTCCATTCTTAAAACATGTCCTAACCACTTTAATTCCTTCTCCTCAATTCTTTCAGTTATGCTTTCTTCTGCTTCCATTATGTTTCTAATTTCCTTATTTGTGACATGTTCTAATTTAGACTTTCTGGCACTTCTTCGTAAATAATCCATATCTAGAGCTATTAGTCCATTCTTGTAGTACTTATTGATTGTCCATACCTCACTTCCGTACATTGCAACAGATTCCACCAATGTTTTGCCAATATATTTTTTTTGTGTCTTTCCAAATATGCTTATCCCATCATATGGAATTTAACAATGATATTAATTTGCTACTCAATTCAATTCTATGTTTTATGTTCTCTTTGCCTATACCTTCGATGTTATCCATAATCATTCCCAAATATTTAGTTTGTTTCACTTGCTTTATTTGGATTCCTTCTTCCAATATTAAATTTTCTCTTTCTTTGCTATTTATTGCTAGATATTCTGTTTTTTGTAAATTTACTGTGAGACCCCATGATTCATATGTGTATAATGTATGCCAACATTATAATAAAAATTCAAATCAATATGCAAGAGAGAATTAGGTCGACAACGGAAAATATAGCTTAATCAAGGATATCTAGGCGAACCACGACGGAACAGAACCCAGAAGACCTAAACCGATATCTGGTCCATGATGCTATTATTCAATTTGTAGTCCAACCTTATTAATTTTTAACAATATTGAGTTTTTTCATGGTGACAGTAAATTTTATTTTCCATCAAAATTATTCTTAATTTTTAATCGGTCGATTATAATTTAACAATAGTTTATACAGGAAAACAAAATGCGTTGTAGAATATATGATTGTCATTGAGAGTGATATATTTAGTAAATTAATCCATTTTTCTTGTATTTCTTCACAACAAGCTTCCATTTTTAAAAACTAATTATATCTGACATCGCATTTAAAACTACTTCCTTGTAACTGTTATTCTCCATTTCGCTCTCGTTGTTTTCCAACATACACACCTGACACTTGAATGAAAAATCCTGAAACTTCGGCGTTAAAAATATAGAACTTAAAAATTAGAGTAAAATGCTATATTGAACTATAAAAACTTTCTTTCTCTCTATCTATCTATCTCTATATATTTATCTATCTATCCATCTCTCTATCTCTCTCACTATATATATATATATAGGGAAGTAGATTATACAGGGAATGATTGGAAAGCATTAGCTCAGGATAGGGATGTATGGAGAGCGTATGTCCGTGCGGCATGAACCTACGGGTTCGATAGTGCCAGTGAGTAAGTATATATATATATATATATATGTATGTTATAATTAAATGTTTAACATTGAGCACGCTGAGGTACAGACTCAGAGATCCGGGTTCGAATCCCGTCCAGGCATTTATTTTTCTTATCATACCATACATATATATATGTATATATATATATATATATATATATATGCAAAGAAAAATGAATGCTTGATTCGGGATTTGAACCCGAGTCTCTAAACTCGGTACGTTTAGCGCTCTAACCAACTGAGCTACTCAAGAATTCCAACACAAACTTACATTTTTCTTATATATGTAGTATTCTCAATTCACACAAGAGGTAGTGGGAATTCGTTCCAACACCATCTAGTGGCCAACATAACAGTTAAGCAATTTTTAAAGAGAATATTTACTTTATAGCAGTAACGCTTGTATATTTAGATGTTATAACTATATTTTTGACATTTGGCAATGAAGGCAAATATGATATGCAAAGAAAAATGAATGCTTGAGTCGGGATTTGAACCCGAGTCTCTAAACTCTGTAGGTTTAGCGGTCTAACCAACTGAGCTACTCAAGAATTCCAACACAAACATACATTTTTCTTATATATGTAGTATTCTCAATTCACACAAGAGGTAGTGGGAATTCGTTCCAACACCATATATATACACACATCATTCAGTTCACAAGGAAAAGCGATCAAGCACCTTATCTACTCGAGGTACACTATCTGACTGTGGCCATGAACTCGTAAACTGCTGAGTCAGCGCACATTTCAGGTCCCGTGCCTGCACGTGTAAATCCTTCGTTATCGCACAGCACAAATCCCGCGTCTGCCTTCCAGTACTAAACTGATCTCACTGTATAAGCCATACCGCTTCTATCCGCTAATAATAGTGTGCAATTTTGAGTACACTATAATGAAATTAGTCCCTTTAATTATATCCTGTCCCATCATTTGTCCCACCTCAGAAAATGGGAAACTATAACATATAAAAAACTAAATAATTTTATTTTCATTGCTGAGAAGAAAACTGATCAATCACATATGAAGTGTCTCAACTTTGAATATTATTTATTCGAAACTGACCTTTTGTTGCTTATACCCTCTGTCTTTTAAGGGTTTCAATTGCAATCCCCATCACGTTAATCGTGAGATGTAAACTTTCTGTTTTTCAAGTAAATTAAGTGACAAAAAAGAATTACACTTCAGACATGAAAAAGTTAAAAAAAAATTAAATCATATGTACTTATGCTGAAAAAAATAATGAATTACTTAACATTTGCGTCTGCTTCTACTTTCTTGACTATAATAACACTGGTCAACATGATTTTTTGTCTCATGAGTACCAATAGTTGTACTTAATGTAGTTTTTTTTTATCGTGTATTCAAATATGTATTCGGAATTTCTCCATCACCCACAGTTTTTTTCATTTAAATTTAAATTAATGGATTTAAATAATTATTTTATTAATGAACCTAGATTTCTTCCCGGAAAATCTTGGCGCAGTGAACGATGAGCACGGGAAACACTTTCATCAGGAGATTTCAGCTACGGAAAACAGATATCAAGGCAAATGGAATCCTCATATGCTGGCCGATTATTGCTGGGCCATCAAGAGGGATGCTCCACAGGCGAAATATAGCAGAAAATCGTCATTTCTTACTTTCTGGGTGAGTCCGAATGTTCGAATATTGTGTAGTTACGAATGTAGAAAATATTAATGTGTTTGAAATTATAAATGCCTGTCTCTCGGAAACCTTGCGTGATGGAGAAAAACTGATGATATCATATTTGAATCCAGGAGAAAAAGAAGAACTATCAGAATTACACATTTTTTTTCTGAGTCAAAGAAAGTTTCATTTTTGTTGCTTGTGTAATTATATATATACAATTATTGTACATTGAGATATTTTTTAAATTGGTCTCGAAGATTTTAAATCAACATTTCACTGAACAAAGTGATATTATTTTTAAAAAAATTAAGTTGTATCCCCTAAATTAATGGGATTACAGAGAATATGTTCATTGAGACGTCATTAATGAATTAATTACTTATCTTAATATATAAAAAATTCGGGTCACGTTGTTTGTCCGCGATGGAATCCTAAACTACTGAACCGATTTTAATAAAATTTTGCACACTGTGTGCAGGTTGATCCAACTTGAGACTTAGGGTAGTTTATAACTAAATTTATAGTCGCATTATTTTTTATTGCAAATTATTTGTTTATTATTTAACAAAGAGTTATAATTATTTGTGAGTTCCATACGATTCTAACAGATGGCGGTGTAAGGTAATTTTGTAAGGTAATTGGTTTATTATTTAACAAAGAGAGATCCAGATGGCTGTGCTTTTTGTTGCAACCGCGAATTTCAATTGAATTACAGATATTGATTAATTCATAATTTAAGTGTGTTCAGTGTTTATTGTATTTTCAATATTATTAATTTTGTGTACAAGTATTAGTTTAAAGTAATCTGGCTGAAAGACAGCAACTTAATTACAATTTTAACGCAATAACTTAGCCACAGCAACGCGTTGCCGGGACTTCTAGTAATTTATAAATTAATGGACTTAATAAGAGTTTGTTTTGAAAAATATTTCAGTTTGGCACTTAAAAAGAAAGCAATTTTATGTAAACAAAAATGAGATATCTAAGAGATTCTTCAATATCCATGACATCTACATTTCAAATCTTTTTATCTTAGAGAAGCCATGTTCATTTAGGATATATATCTTTTAATTGTATTTCATATCATTTATATTACTTACTCACTGGCACTATCGAACCCGTAGGTTCATGGCCGCGCGGACATAAGCTCTCCATACATCCCTATCCTGAGCTAATGCTTTCCAATCAGTTCCTGTATAATCTACTTCCCTCAAATCATAGTAAATGTCATTCTCCCACCTCATTCTTGGTCTACCAACTGGGCGTTTTCCCTCTGGCTTTCCTACAAGAAGCTTCCATGCAAGTATTTCATTCCCCATATGCGCAACATGTCCTGCCCATCGCAGTCTACGAGACTTAACTGTTCTTATTATATCTGGCTTCATATAAAGACCATGTAGTTCATTGTTAGGTAGTCTTCTCCATTCACCTGTCTGTTCATCTCTCTTTGGTACAAACATTTTCCTAAGAACTTTATTCTCAAATACTCGTAATCTCCTTTCCTCCCTTAAAGTAAGAGTTCATGTTTCGCACCCATATAATATAACAGTAGAATAATAGTTTTATATATTTTCAGTTTAACATTTTTTGAAAGGAGATGGGACATCAAGAGTCTCTGCAATGCATAATAGCACGCATTTCCAGAATTAAGCCTATGTTTAATTTCTTTGTGCATCTCATTCCTCTAACACCATGTTTGTCAACTTATTTATGAGCGTCCAGTCTATTATGCTTTTGTATTGTTATATTTTCAATATGTTATCTCAAGTTCACGGACTTAGTTTTAATGGCACATGAAATGATGGTTTTGATGAAATACGTCCCGGTAATACAATTTTAACCCACGTATTCCTCTCGACGATTGTCGCGATCTAGGGCAAAACTTGGAACTTAATGACTTAAGGGTTTGAACAAGGAAACTTCGTAATAAGAGTCCCAAACGCAAACTCCCAAGTCACTTTATTCGGTCCATTGATTTTGAATTGGATCGAATATGTTAACCCAAAGGCCAAGGTCACGAGATATACCACTGCATTAACCTTTACACTGCTACGAACGGGTATATCCGTTGGCAAAGAAAAGGCTTGCTGTGCTATGGGCGTGTATATCCATTCTCAACTCCAAACGCCTGCTAGTTATATAATACGTATTGCATTGCTTTCAAACTAAGCATGCATATACTGCCATCTCCTAGGAACCTAAATAAACTGTTTCCATATTTCTCCCTGCATTGAGCAAGGAGGGTTTTAACCCTTAAATTCGTAATGTATCCTTTTGGATACATTAGTTGGTTTAGTTAATTCAATATTTTAAATAAAACAGAAGAAAACGAACAAAAAGAAACCACTTAAATGTGTGTCTAATTATACAATATAGCTAATAATAACAGTTATACAAGATTCCGTTTTCGCTGCAGTCCGCCATATTCAAATATCTAACAGAAGAAATTTGTGTTTTGCCAATTTAAGGGTTAAAGGCTGGAAATATCTCAGCAGTGAAAAGGTTAAATACGAACAAACGAAAGAAACAAATATAAATTTAACGTTACAGATTTGGGCGGGAATTTTAAGAAAATCCGATAAATATGACATTCAAAAATGGAATCACATAATACTATCTTCTTTTCACTTTCATTACTGGAATAAAATAGTATATCTTCTAGATTCCCTGAAACTTCCGTGTTTCTTATTCCGAACAATATAAATGAGAGAGCATTCTCAATGCATTTACGATACAGCACCTCGTTCGTCTGCTGCTGTATGAAGGAAATTGTCAATTTAATAAAATCCTGTTTTAAGTTGAAAAGGAAGATTCGATCAATATCCGTCGAAATTGGTTCTACAGCGACTGGAACCAATCAGTTCCGCTTCATTTTCTTATCAATATCCTTGAGCAGATTTCACAGTATTGCCCTCATCGAAATTGATATTGTTCGCCATTTGTTGCCAGTTCCCTCAGTTCTAAAATTGTGTAGGCTCTAAATTTAGCATTCAACAAATAGTTTGCATGTATGTTTTAAATAAAATATTACTTTAACAATAAATTCGACTTTTAAAAAATACAGTGTGTCTAGTATCGCAGGTTATACAATTTAACATGCACTTACGGGATGAGTAGATGTTCTAATCCAAATAGGCTACCCATTAGGAATATTGTATAATTGTCCCATTTAAACTATTCGATATTTGTTCAGAGGAATATATCATAATAAGACGCATTCTTTCTCACACACATACATATCACCAGAGTCCGGATGTTATGCACTTAAAAAATTCAAAATAGGCAGGCAAAAAGGTACTAAAAATCATTAATATAGGCACTAAAAATTCAAAATAGGCTCTTAAAAAAAATGACAACAACATAATTTTTTACTGTCTTGCCAAAAGCAGCATAAAACTATTCACCACGAGGAAGAAGAAGCTTGGGAAGACCAAGGAAAAGATGGAAAGAGGAGCAATTTGGAGCCGGAACAGGCTAGTAAGGGGGCACGCCGTAGGGTAGTGGTTAAGGCACTGCGCTACAAGCCGGAAGGTCGAGGGTTCAAGTCCCGTTAGGGTCAGGATTTTTAAACTGATCCAAACCCTCTGGCGGCACTATGGCCCTGGGGTCGACTCAGCCTCTAACGAAAATGAGTACCAGACACCTGTTCTGGGGGTAAAGGCGGCCGTCACGCAGGGCTGACAACCCGGCTGACATAAAGTGCCGATTGTCTAGAAAAAGTGGGAGCCTTAATCTCCTACTACCCCAAGGGCCTCCTGAGGCCTGTTGTGGGATCACTTTACTTTACTTACAGGCTAGTAAATAAGTCTAAATCGTGTAGAAGAAGAAGAAGAAGAAGCGTTAAGAATATAAACGTATGCCATCAATAGCATGCCAAGATATCAAAGATGCTTTTGGAATTTGTTTGCTCTTTTTGCAAAGAGCAAAACCGTCACTTGAGAATATTTCCGCACCAAATTATTTCAACAAAATTGGTCAGTTTGTCTTTTATCATAGTCCGCTCTTTAGGTATCTTGAAAAAAAAAACTGTTCTAAAGGTTAAAGAAAAAGCCACATTTGCTTGCTGCACCACTTTGTCTTTGAAGCACCTGTCTGTGAATGAGGACTGCAGACTGAATTCAGTGTTACCAAGATCAAATATAATATTGCCAGTCACCTGAAGGTTTCATCACCAGGTGTGAGACAGAAAAGAAAGCTTGAGTCATCTACCCTCTTTGTCACTCAGCAATGTTTGTATTGAAAAGAAGCAAATAATTTTTCTCCAAGCCTTAGAGCCTGAGCATAATACAATGGGAATACCAAAGGGCTATTACGCTTAACGGGAATGCATGAGGTGGAAAAATACAATATTTACTAAACAGCCTGTACTGCAATCACTTTACTTTCATAAATCAAAACTAAGAAGTTATATATAATACAATTAATTAATGTATTGAATGATATTTAATTGTGAAATCCAAACATATACAAAAAAAAAAACAAATCATTGCAACGAAAACGAACAGGCTTCCATGAAATATAGCACTAAAAGTTTAGAGCAGGTACAGTTTACATTATTGCTATTTTTACATTGCATAAAGATATTAAATTCATGTAGATGGAAATGTAACAATAACATTAAATTGGACGATTTGGAATAGAAGTAAACCATTCCAGTATGTCATATTTGGATAAACAAGAAGTTATTAGTCCATAATTGATTCTAGCGATTGTTTCAGAACTCCCTTTGCAATTACAGTTACATTCCATATTGTGTTACAAACATGATGGTGACATGTAGTTAGAATTATTTTAACGTTAGGGTTATCCTTTTTTTTTTGTTTTTAATGAAATGGTTCTAACATAGTGTATATTGTTAGTCTGGTTTAACTTAGCAAGAAATTTGTAGAAAGAGACAGCTGTGCTCACCTCTCTCACTCGCACCAGTGTTGTAGGTGTTTCTTCACCGATGTTAATAGGGGGAAGAGGGAAGATGAAAACTGACAACAGAGTGCGTTCTTTATTTTGTAAATGGGCGAAAGCGATCAAGGATCTACCCACATATCTCCATCTCTCTCTTTGCTAAGTTAAGCCAGGTACTATGCTTTGAACAATCCAATTGTCAATTCTGTTCGTAATACACAGAAGTGTTTTTTCTATATTTTCTGACAGTAAACTATAAGGCCTGTCGGTCAGAATTGTTTTGCAACATAAACAATTATGCTCAACATCACACGATATTATGGCAGCATACTTGTATCATGCTGTATTGATAGTTTGATGTAAGTGAGAAAAATGTTGTCCTTATCTAAAAGAACTTTACTAATTTGACAAAGCACAGTTTGAAGCTTAGCAGCAGTCTTTCCTACATTTAAATTCTGTAATCTGTTCACAAAGTAAGGACTGCCCTCAGGTAGCAAGAACGAGCTGACGGCTATTATACCTGACTACAGAATATTCCAACATTGTTCTTCTACTTATTCATCTTTGGGCGTTTTTCCCTCTGGTTTTCCTACAAGAAGCTTACATGCACGTCTTTCATTTCCCATTCGGGCCATATGTCCTCCATCGCAGTCTACGAGAATAGTAGGTCTACTAACTAACTAACTCACTGGCACTATCCAACCCCTAGGTTCATGGTGGCGAGGACATAAGCTCTCCATATATCCCTATCCTGAGCCAATGTTTCCAATCATCCCTCTATAATCAACTTCCCTCAAATCATAGTTAATGTTATTCTCCCACCTCATTCTTGGTCTACCAACTGAGCGTATTCCTCTGGTTTTCCTACAAGAATCTTCCATGCACGTGTTTCATTCCCCATCCGTGCCACATGTCCTGCCCATCGCAGTCTACGAGAATCAACTGTTCTCATTATACTTGGCTTCCTATAAAGACTATGAAATTCACTGTTATGCAGTTATCAAACACGTTATCCATGAAGGACATCGCATGTTAAATATTGAAAACACCCTAACAGTAATGCACAGAGAAAATAATACAGCGAAGATAAACGTACTCGAAGAGATGGAAATCACGAAAGCAGCTCACAACAACGACAGCCTGATAAACGAAAACGAACCCAATACATGCAACCCCCTCTACCAGATCTTCAGTGAAACACCAGTTTTGAATCCTGCCGATGATGGGACAAGTCCCGAAAGCGCTACAGTTAAATTATTAATTAAGTTGAGGAGACGGACCTTTCAGGTGAATATTCCATAATTATATATTAATTATGTAGTCTTCTCCATCCACCTGTCTGTTCATCTCTCTTTGGTCCAAAAATTTTCCTAAGAACTTTATTCTCAAATACTCGTAATCTCCTTTCCTCCCTTAAAGTAAGAGTCAATGTTTCGCATCCATATAATATAACTGGTAGAATAATAGTTTTATATATTTTCAGTTTAACGTTTTTTGAAAGGAGTTGGGAAGTCAAAAGTCTCTGTAATGCATAATAACATGCATTTCCAGAATTGAGCCTATGTTTAATTTCCTTGTGCATCTCATTCCTGTTTGTGATTATTTTTCCTAGGTATTTGAATTCAGCCACTTCCTCAAAATTTCCCTCATTTATCATTAGCTGTCCATTTCCATTATATAATGTATTTTTATGTGTGACCATATATTTAGTTTTATTGATATTTACTTCCAGTCCCAATTTCTTAGTTTTACTCAGTAGTGTGTGCGTGTTGGCCTTTAGTAGCTCTTCGCTATCGGCCAATTGTACTATATCATCAGCATAAACCAACAGCTTATTAATACCATTGAGTTGTAAGCCTTCTTCATTCTCTAAAGATCTGATGACATGCTCTAATACAAAATTAAATAGTAGAGGAGATAGTGCATCTCCTTGCTTCAACCCATTGTGGATTTCAAAAGTATCCGAAATCTGTTTATTAGGCCTACTATATATCAAAATATAATAATTGCAATTTTCAATCAAGAAAATTGCGATCATGCTGTAGATTGTATAAACTTAAGATTTCGGTCACGTGAGCAAAGTTTTCTCGCAGTGATTTACTCTGCTAGAGACAGCCGCTTCCCCCTGTAATATATTTCTTCCACATTTCTCCTTGTACGGATTGGAGGCGATGGTTTGATCCCAGTATGGTTTATCCTGTGCCAAGTCAACCTTTGAGTTGACACCATCATTTCCTCAGCCGGAAACCCTTGCAGTTAAAGAGCTAGACTGGTTTACCGCGGAACTCTTACAACCCCCTGATTGCAGCCGGACAAACTCTAAGTTAAGCTGAATTAACGACAGCAAGTTTGTCACTTGTCTCTTTCCCTTCCTTTGTTGCATGATACTGTGTAAACCCTGACTACAATACTTATTCATTATTTTCGATCCACCGTATTGACTCACACTGTGAAATAAATGCACTTAAACTATTAGAATAGAATAGAATAGATTTATTTAGCCTGGTGGAGTTAAGGCCATGTGGCCTTCTCTTCCACTCACCAGAACAAGCATATGTTACATATGAATACAAAAAAATACAATAATAGTCATATTAAACAGGATAAACATATGTTACACATGAATACAAAAAAAATTACAATAATAGTCATATTAAACAGGACAAACATATGTTACATATGAATACACATAAATTACAATAATAGACATTGAACAATTAATTATCTGTCATATTGAAAATTGTATTTTATTTATTTATTTCATCTGGTGGAGTTAAGACCGTAAGGTCTCTTCCACTTCGCCAGGGTTAAATTGTACATATAATAACAATTATGAATTATCTACATGTTGATTAATGATACATAATAGATATAGGCTATACAATATGAAGTTGACAAGATAAAGAAAGAAAATTAGTAAATAATAATAATAATAATAATAATAATAATAATAATAATAATAATAATAATAATAATAATAATAATAATAATAATAGTTTAATTTTGAACAGAAAAAAAAGATATAGAAAATATAGTGAAAAAAGAATGCAAAATTATAAGAAAAGTTTTAGGTCCACAAGTCATAGATGAAACATTTAGACTCAGAAGTAAAAAGGAAATAAAAATATATACAGACATTCATAGTGATATTAGAAAACGAAGGTTACAATTTTATGGCCATATTAAACGAATGAACTCAAATAGGCTTACAAAACAGATAATGGAATTCTACTAAAACAGAAGTAAAGCTCCAGTGGATACTATGAAGTGGATTGATGAAGTAAAAAAGGACTTAAAACTGGCAGGAATTACTAAAGAAGATATCCCAAACAGAGATATATTTAGAATTAAGGTGAATAAGTGGCAAGTTGACCAAGAGGACAAACCGAAGAAAAAACTGGAATAACTTGGACAGATGAGAGAAAACAAGCTCATAGCAAAAGAATGAAAAAAATTTGGGCTCAAAGGAAACGCCTCTAAGTACTCTGCGTAGTCCTACATGGGCTAATCCGCAATTTAAAAAAAATAATAGTAACAATAATAATAATAATAATAACAACAACGATTATAGTAACAATAATAATAATAGTAACAATAACAATAGTAACAGTAACAATAATAATAATAATAACATTTTTTTTATATATAGATTTTTAATATTTACACATCTTTCTGTGCCTAAAGTTTTATTTTTCTTTTCCACTCGTCTCTCTACTTTCAATCCATGTCCTCCAGTCCTCTTGCTCTCATTCCAGTTCTTAATTCCTGTATCCACGAGTTTCCAGGTCTTCCTCTCCTCCTTCTTCCAGGTGGACACCATTCCAATGTTTTCCTGGGTAATCTTTCTTCTTGCATTCGTCGTACGTGTACATACCAATCTAATTGCTTATACCGTATATAACCTACAATTGAATAACCAATATTTATTTTTTTCTCTTATGGCAGTATTTCTTATTTTGTCTAGTTTTGAACATCTTGCTGTCCTCCTCATAATAATAATAGTAATAATAATAACAATAATCTATAATTAGTTTAAGTAATTGGCTTCGTAAGAATAGTTTAAAATAAAAAAGGAATAATAAAAATATACATGGAACACGGTTATATATTATATTGCCTAAGGAAATATGAAGTCAGTTTTGTTTTGAACTGTTTTTGAGTCGGGCAGTACTTGATATACGAGGGGAGGGAATTCCAGAGTCGGGCGGCTGAAACAAGGAAGGATGAGGAATAGTGAGATGTTCGATGTAGAGCAACAGCCAGAGTTAAATTTTCTCTCGATCGTGTGTTCCAAGTTATGGTGGGAGGATAGCGAATGGAAGCGAGCAGAAATACAAAGGGGTGATGAGGTGGACTTTAAATATCTATCCAGGTAATAAGCGTAATAAATCAAATCTGGACGTGGAAGGGCCCAAAAATATGCTCATATGTCCCTTTTTCCATGCTCGAGTTTGCATGTTATAAAACCTACTACACGTGACGCGAGAATTTACGTCCCTTCCGAAGGAAGTCACAATGAGGATTTTACGTCGTTAACCCATTCGATTCAGGTTTAAATACTCAATTAATGTTCACAGAAACCACATTTAAATTACCGTAAATTACATTGTCTATTTTCAGACATTCAAAACAAACCAAAGATAACGGTACTGAGATCACAATAAGGGTGAAGGCAAAAACACATTCCTCTACTATCCATAAATGTTAACAAAAGATTACCCTGCCAAGGGATGTACAAAATATTGCAAAATATATAACAGCAGCGTTAAGCGGGTGTACGTCTTCTTCTGAGTTGAAGGAAATTAACTAACGGCAAGTCTAACTCGTCTTTTCAGGCGAATCGATTAATCTGAGCACGTTTTCAACCATAAATCATGAAAATAGAGGCGAAGATTGTAACCACTGGGTTACAAGGATCTGTTTTACATTGAATAATAATCTAAATACTGAAATTAAATATTTATACAATACATATTTTTAACAAGTCTACCGCTTCGATCCCGGGATAGTGTCGCTCCCTTGAATGCAGCGGGCCCGGGTTCGATACCCGAACGCGATAAGTTTCCTGGATGATGATTTTTATTCGGAGTTTTTCCTCATTTATAAGACAAACGTCAGGAAACTTCAAGGAGGAAATGCTACCCGAACAACATCTGGGCATCATATTCACCTGAATGTGTGCGTGAACAAAGTGTTTCGTCTTAATGCTTTTGATCACTCATTCGGGAAGACCCCCCCCCATGTCTCTGCGTGGTCAGAAAAGTATTGTGTGAACCATAGGTTGTGCCATTTTAAGGCCCATCTGAAGAGTGGCATATAAACAGTGCGTTTAAGGTGAGAGATTAAACCATCTTAATATAATAATAATAATGATGATATTGATCATGATGATGATGATGATGACCATTATGATGATGATCATGATGATTATGACCATGATGATGATGATCATGATGATGATGATCATGATGATGATGATGATCATGATGATGACCATTATGATGATCATGGTGATGATGATGACCATTATGATGATGATCATGATCATGATGATGATTACCATGATGATGATGACCATGATGATGATGACCATGATGATCATGACCATGATGATGATTACCATGATGATCATGATGATGATCATGATGATGATGATCATGATGATGATGATAATGATGATGATCATGATGATGATGATCATGATGATCATGATGATGACCATTATGATGATGATCATGATCATGATGATGATTACCATGATGATGATGACCATGATGATTATGACCATGATGATTATGACCATGATGATGATCATGATGATCATGATGATGATGATCATGATGATGATGATCATGATGATGATGATCATGATGATGATGATCATGATGATGATGATCATGATGATGATGATCATGATGATGATAATCATGATGATGATGATCATGATGATGATGACCATGATGATGATGACCATGATGATGATGACCATGATGATCATGACCATGATGATGATGACCATGATGATGATGACCATGATGATGATGACCATGATGATGATGACCATGATGATGATGACCATGATGATGATTACCATGATGATGATGACCATGATGATGATGATCATGATGATGATGATCATGATGATGATGATCATGATGATGATGATCATGATGATGATGATCATGATGATGATGATCATGATGATGATGATCATGATGATGATGATCATGATGATGATGATCATGATGATGATGATCATGATGATGATGATCATGATGATGATGATCATGATGATGATGATCATGATGATGATGATCATGATGATGATGATCATGATGATGATGATCATGATGATGATGATCATGATGATGATGATCATGATGATGATGATCATGATGATGATGATGATCATGATGATGATGATCATGATGATGATGATCATGATGATGATGACCATGATGATGATGATCATGATGATGATGATCATGATGATGATGATCATGATGATGATGATCATGATGATGATGATCATGATGATGATGATCATGATGATGATGATCATGATGATGATGATCATGATGATGATGATCATGATGATGATGATCATGATGATGATGATCATGATGATGATGATCATGATGATGATGATCATGATGATGATGATCATGATGATGATGACCATGATGATGATGACCATGATGATGATGACCATGATGATGATGACCATGATGATGATGACCATGATGATGATGACCATGATGATGATGACCATGATGATGATGACCATGATGATGATGACCATGATGATGATGACCATGATGATGATGACCATGATGATGATGACCATGATGATGATGACCATGATGATGATGACCATGATGATGATGACCATGATGATCATGACCATGATGATGATGATCATGATGATGATGATCATGATGATGATGACCATGATGATGATGACCATGATGATGATGATCATGATGATGATGATCATGATGATGATGATCATGATGATGATGATCATGATGATGATGATCATGATGATGATGATCATGATGATGATGATCATGATGATGATGACCATGATGATGATGACCATGATGATGATGACCATGATGATGATGACCATGATGATGATGACCATGATGATGATGACCATGATGATGATGACCATGATGATGATGACCATGATGATGATGACCATGATGATGATGACCATGATGATGATGATCATGATGATGATGACCATGATGATGATGACCATGATGATGATGACCATGATGATGATGACCATGATGATGATGACCATGATGATGATGACCATGATGATGATGACCATGATGATGATGACCATGATGATGATGACCATGATGATGATGACCATGATGATGATGACCATGATGATGATGACCATGATGATGATGACCATGATGATGATGACCATGATGATGATGACCATGATGATGATGACCATGATGATGATGACCATGATGATGATGACCATGATGATGATGACCATGATGATGATGACCATGATGATGATGACCATGATGATGATGACCATGATGATGATGACCATGATGATGATGACCATGATGATGATGACCATGATGATCATGACCATGATGATGATGACCATGATGATGATGACCATGATGATGATTACCATGATGATGATGACCATGATGATGATGACCATGATGATGATGATCATGATGATGATGATCATGATGATGATAATCATGATGATGATGATCATGATGATGATTACCATGATGATGATGATCATGATGATGATGATCATGATGATGATGATCATGATGATGATGACCATGATGATGATGACCATGATGATGATGACCATGATGATGATGACCATGATGATGATGACCATGATGATGATGACCATGATGATGATGACCATGATG